>LNAC01000008.1:8847998-8860384 GCA_002007465.1 Ailurus styani | reverse complement strand
CCCAGTCTCCTCCTTCCAAGTCCCGCCCATTTTTTCATGCCCGCCCCGCCCTCGTTCAGCCCCACCCCTCACTCAACCGGCCCTGGTCAAAGCCCTCACAGTCTCTTCCCTGCTTCACCCCGCCCACTCTCCTGCCCCTCCCTCCTAGGCCCCGCCCCGCCGTTGTCCCCGCCCACACCTCTTGTCCTCCTGAACTCCAGGAGATGCCGCCGTCACCAGCCACTCGGAGCAGCCCCTGCGCATCCTGACCACCAGCAGCCCCAGGGAAGCTCACGGGGAAGGTCTCGACCACCCTGGCCGGGTCGAGCCTCTCCAGGTCCATGATGTACTTGGCCATGAGCGAGTGCCTGTCGGCCTGGCAGGCGGTCACGCGGTGCAGGGCCCTGCGCACGGTCCTCCGGATGCGCTTCCGCGTCACGAAGCTCAGGCCCTGGATCAGGTCGCTCAGGTCGGGGGGCAGGCAGACCTTGTAGCTACGAGTGGGGGTAGCAGGTCCTCACTGTGGGGAGGGATCTCCACAGGTATGGACAGGGACACACACAAGCCCGAATTTTAGCTGAAGGGTTGAAGGGTGGCCTCAGTTGGGGGGCACGAGGCACACACGGAGACACTCAAGGACACGCATGGGGGAAGGACCTCAGTGTGGGGAGGGTCACAAGACAGACGGACACACACACACACACAGGCCTCTAGCCACAGGAAGGAGGCAGGGACTGGAGCCTCAGTGGTTGGGGGGGGGGTCCTGGGTCACATGGACACACCGCAGGCTTGTGGGTGGGGAGCCTCATGGCAGCCTGAGCACTAGGGATGGTCTGGTGGGGCCGCGTTCGCTCACTCCCAACCAGACGCTGGCTATCACCCTCACCTGACAGTCTTCAGCAGCTCCTCGGGCTGTTGAACCTGCTCGCGGGCCATCCGGGCCAGGTCCAGCACAGCCAGGCTGAGACATTCACCCTGTTCCTTGAGACTGAGGCCCACGGAGAGGCGGCCGCTCACCAGGTCATTTCGGTGCTGGGGGCCGATCACAGCCCCACCGTGAGCCCTGACGTTGCCCTACAAGACCCCCCACCCTTGGGCCAATTCCCAACCCTGGGCTGCCACGGAGAGGGTCAGCCAAGGCCACCCGACTGCATGAGCCTTGATATTGACCTCTGCCCCACCCCCTGCCACCCCAGGTTGAGCCCCATGCAGACCCCTACCTGGGCGAAGAGGTGCTCCAAGACTGGTAGGTCAAGGATGGCGCTGGCCAAGTCCTTCCGTAGCCCAAAGCGGTGGCACTTCTCTAGCCCAAACCAGTTGGGGAAGTAAAAGCTACAGCAGAAGGGGAAAAGCCTGGAGTTGGGGTATGGAGGGGTGGAAGACCGTGCCGAGACCTCGCAGAGCCCAGGTTGTGCCGTTGCCTGGCTACATGACCTTAGGTAAGCAACGGGACACCTTCTGGCCTCAGTTCTTCATCTGTGCAATGAGCAGTGATCACATCCTCCCTGGGGGCACCCTCGGGGAAGTGCAGGGAGATGATAAGGTTGTAGGATCACTGTTGCATTCAACTCCCCTTGCCCTCAACAAAAGGCATCCCCTCTGGGTAAATTTCACCCGTGCCGGTGGGGGTAGGGGTAATGTGCTTCCTACCGGAGCCTGTAGACCAGGACTTGGGTGCCTGAGTCCTCCACGGAGAAGATGTGGCTCGGGGGGAACCAGCAGGACAGGTCCTCCGTGGCCAGAGCAAAGAGGGCGTGGTACACAGGCAGGATGCCTGAGGGGATGCCCCCATCAGCACCCTCCTAAGTCTCCCCATCTTGTCCCTTGCAGGGCTGCCATGGTCAGGAACCCCATGTAGCCCTGAAGGGCTCTTTCTCACCTTTGGCTCTCACACTGTGTCCCAACCCCTCTCGCACACACTCCACAACTTCCCATTGCCCTTAGCAGAAAATCCACACAAAACCTGCTTCCTGGGGCTCCCCGCCCCCTCCCCAGAGTGCTCCTTCCACACCTTACACTTTACCTCAAGGGATGACCAACTGTTTGCCCTCATGTGCCTCTGAGTCTTTGCACAGCCTTTCCCCGAGCACCTTCCTCCATTTCCAAACTCTTATTCATCCCTCAGAGCCCCAGCTCCAAAGCCAACTCCACTTGACAGCTATTCCAGCTCCCAGTCTGGGCCTCCCACAGCCCGACCCCTCTCTTTGGCCAGGCCTTCTAGGGACCCACTCACCACTGGCCTTAGCAGCCCAAACACACAGCTCTTCAGCTGAATGGTCCCCATAGGAGAAGGATAGGCGCTGTGGGGGTCCAGGGCCCCGAGGGGGCAGCAGCACGTGCAGGGCACCAGCCTCTGAAGATGACAGACTGCAGGAACGCTGAGGGATCAGAGGTGTCTCCTCGCTTGGAGGCGCCATAGGTGTAGCCTGTCTGGACACACAGAGAGAGGCAGCCACTCAGTTCTGGCCAGAGGGAACAAGACTAAAAAGCTTCTAAGGTTGTATGTGTGTTGTGGGCGGGGGGCGCAGAGATGCTGCAGGGTGAGGTAGGTTTGAAGCTGGTTTAAGAGAGAGGAGAGAGGAACACAGACACACAGAAAGAGAAAGACAGAGATGGAGAGGGGCACCTGGGTGACTCAGTTTGTTAAGCGTCTGCCTTCAGTTCAGCTCATGGTCCTGGGGTCCCAGGATCGAGCCCCACAGCAAGCCCCACGCCAAGCCCCATGTCGGGCTTCCTAGTCCTTGGGGAGTCTGCTTCTCCCTCTGCCCCTCCCCCTGCTCATACTCTCTCTCAAATAAATAAATAAAATACTTAAAGGGGCGCCTGGGCGGCTCAGTGGGTTAAGCCTCTGCCTTCGGCTCAGGTCATGATCTCAGGGTCCTGGGATCGAGCCCCACACTCTAATTTGTGTCAATTTTTTTTCTTTTTTTTTTTTACTATGGTTGACGCACATAATTTGTGTGTATTCTTGTCAGTCCAAGGCAGAGAGCTCCAGTCAATCTGCAGCCTCCCCACCTACCTTCCCACAGTACCCCTGCCCCAGGCAGGCATGAGCAATCAATCACAGATGTACAGATTTGCTAACCAGGAAGCAGATAGATACTGGTTCCCTGTACATGGGGGTTTAAGGGGTTAGGGATGGCCCATCACTTTCTGCAGGTCTAGGAGACTCAAGCTCTTCTGGGGCTGGGGCTGGATGCTTTGGCAGGTGGGGTGATGTATGCCTTGTGACATGCATCAGATCCAGACTTATGACTCAGTCGATAGGAGGGACCTCTGTGTCTTGTCTGCTCCCCACCATCACCTTCTCTGTCCCCTTTATCACTCCCACTGTTTAGGCCCCTGTAGCAGGAAGCCCTCCCTGGAATGAGCCCAGGAGGAAATTGCCCCTCACCCTTTATTCCCAGAGCACAGGACCCCTAGTTAGGTAGAGGGAAGGGCTGGGCTTTGAGCTCGGCAGGGAAAAGGAAGTAGTAGATGGACAAGATCCACTTACATTGACCTGAACAAAGAAGATACAAAGAGAATATTGGGTAAAAAACCAGCTTCCAGGTGCGCCTAGGTGGTTTAGTCTGTTAAGTGTCTGCCTTTGGCTTAGGTCATGATTCCAGGGTCCTGGGATGGAGTCCCAGATCGGGCTCCCTGCTCAGCAGGGGAATCTGCTTCTCCCTTTCCTTCTGCCCCTCCCCCTGCTTGTGCTTGCACGTGCTCTCTCTCTCTCTCTTACTCTCTCTCAAATAAATAAATTAAAATCTTTGGGCGCCTGGGTGGCTCAGTGGGTTGGGGCCTCTGCTTTCGGCTCAGGTCACGATCTCAGCATCCTGGGATCGAGGCCCGCATCGGGCTCTCTGCTCGGCGGGGAGCCTGCTTCCTCCTCTCCCTGTCTCTCTGCCTGCCTCTCTGCCTACTTGTAATCTCTCTCTCTGTGTCAAATAAATAAATTAAAAAACTTAAAATAAATAAATTAATTAATAAATAAATTAAAATCTTTTATTTTTATTTTTTTAAAGATTTTATTTATTTATTTGACAGAGAGAGAGAGAGATTACAAGTAGGCAGAGAGGCAGGCAGAGAGAGAGGGGGAAGCAGGCTCCCTGCTGAGCAGAGAGCCCGATGCGGGCCTCGATCCCAGGACCCTGAGATCATGACCTGAGCTGAAGCCAGAGGCATTAACCCACTGAGCCACCCAGGCGCCCTAAATTAAAATCTTTAAAAAAAAAAAAAAGCATCTTCCAGAATAATAGTTGGGGTTGGGGGAGGGTCAGCATTAATGAGGTTTAGCACACCCAGCCTATGAGCCTGGAGGGATAGGGGAAGACCCTAGGCTCTGAGTTCAAATCCCAACCCCCACCATATTCAAGCTTCCTGACCCTGGCGGGGCTCCCATTGCTGGCACTCCACTTTCTCAGCTGTGAAATGGGCTGACTGCCCACCTGCCTTGGTTTGCTGAGCTGAGCCCAAGGTGTCACTAACTGGCACAGTTCTTGGCAATATGCCCAGCAACCACTTGACCAAGGCCAGCCAAACAAGACAGGAAGGTCCCTGACACCGTGGTTTACCGGGTCCTATGGGGGAGGGAGGGCATGAGGGGCAGGGAACTTTCCCCTAGGGACATCCCCATGTCACCAGTTTCCAGACCAGGAATCAGAACATTCCCAGTCCCAGGAGCCCTGGGGCCCCTGTCACGCGCTCCACCCCCACCCCCAGAGGCGCTCACTGCCCTATTTTGAAGAGTGGACTCAATCATGGTCTTTGCACTTTTATGTAAATGGAATCACACAGTGTGTGTCTTTTGCTTAAAATCAATCTTAAAGATATGTATATATTTTAAATATTGAAGGGAAAGGAAAAAGAAAAAGAGGTGGTGATTGGGGCACAGAAAATGCCACGGCTTTATTTTTTTTGTTTTTTAAGATTTTGTTTATTTATTTGCGAGGGAGAGAATGAGAGAGAAAAAGAACAAGACAGGGAAGGTCAAAGGGAGAAGCCGACTCCCCGCCGAGCAGGGACCCGGATGCGGAACTCGATCTCGGGACTCCAAGATCATGACCTGAGCCAAAGGCAGTCACCCAATCAACTGAGCCACCCAGGTGCCCGATACCCCTGCTTTAATACCCGAAGTCCCACTTTCCCGACAGTGTTGGTCACCCTAGGCTCTGGTCTGGGTCCTGGGAGGGTGGAGGCAGGGAACTGTGCCCCTGGGGGGCCGTGAACTCCAGGCCCAAGGCACAGGGCTTTATCTAGGCCCAGAGAGCTGGGAATCTTAGGTTTCTTTTTTTTTTTTTAAATTTTATTTTTATTATTTGCCCAAGGGGTACAGGTCTGTGAATCATCAGGCTTACATCTTTCACAGCATTCACCAAAGCACAAACCCTCCCCTCTTAGGTTTCATTTTATGCAGAAAAAGCTGAGGCCCGGCAAGGGGAGCACTGTGTCAAAGGCCAGGGAGCCAGCCCCTCCCAGCTCTTGTCTGTCTGGCAGCTTTTATCAGAGGCCTTGCCTTGTCCCCAGCCACAGCCCTTCACACACTGCCCCCAGCCCCCACCCCAGAGCCATGTGGCCCCACCAGCTCTTACCTGGCAGCTGGGAAGCCTGGGCTAAGGACAGGAGGGCAGAGCCGGGAGGCAGCCGGAGGAAAGTCCCACTCGGTTCCTTCCTGTGTGGGCCCCTCGGCTTCCTGAGCTGCTGTCACTTACCGAAAGTCATGGCCCTGTGGGGGATGGGGACAGAGAGGGGAAAGGGCCTGGCCGCAGAGGGGCAGAAAGTTCCAGAAGCCTCCGCGGGCAGTGGCCCTCAGACAGGGTGCTGGAAACCTTGGACCTAAAGGGAGGAGTGACAGCACAGAGAAGGACCATGGTCACAGAGGGGTTCTCAGCAGGCTCTGAACTGCTCACTCCCTGGGGAGCCCTGGCAATGCCTCAGTTCCTTGGGCCTCAGTTTACCCATCTGAGACATGTCTGGGTTGGATATTCAAGCAGAACTAATATTGCACCCAGACAAGGGAACTGGGCTGGATCTACCCAGGAGGGAGGCAGGAAAGTTGCCCCAGACGAAGGTCAAGTTCTTCAGGGTATTTCTCCCATGAGACCCTAGGAGGTATAACAGACCCTTTCTGTGCACCATGCCCTATGCCCAGCCCTAGAAACAGGCTCACCTCACCTTCTGGTCTGCAGGGGAGACAATGACTAATTATGGATGACAAAGAAAAGCAGGGTGATGGCAGTGGGGGGGACCTCTGTGCAGAGGTCATGATTAATTGAGCTGGGATCTGAAGCAGGACCAGCAAAGAGCACCCCCACAAGCACGAAGGCCCTGAGGTGGGCTGAGGTGAGCAGTTTGAGGCCAGAGGAGGTAGGAATGGAAGGAAGAGGTAAGAAGGGGGCTGGGGTAGAGCGGTGAGCAGGGGTGGGGTCTGATCATTTTTTTCATGCCCCTGAAATTGTCATGAGTTGGGGCAGAAGGCCAGAGCAGCATCCCGGTGAGGCCTGCTTCCTCTTCTCTCTCTGCCTGCCTCTCTGCCTACTTGTGATCTCTCTCTCTCTCTCTGTCAAATAAATAAATAAAATCTTTAAAATAAATAAATAAACTTAAAAAAAATAAACCCAGTAATTGTCTCCGTGGCTCTTAGGGCCAGGCTGCTAGGAGAGGCCTTAAGTCTGGGAGGGCTTCCTGGAGGAAATGGCTTTGATACTGAAATCCAAGGACAAGTGGGATGAGGCAAAGAGTGATCTGGAGGTGTGGAGAGTTCCTGCAGAGGGAACAGCCCAGGCAAAGGCTGGGAGATAGACCAGGTCACAGTGTTTCTGAGAAGGGCAGGGTGTTAGGGACCTAGTGCTCTGAGACTTGCTTGGAAGCGTCAGTGGGGCCTTGTGGGTGGAGTTCTGAGTATGACCTTGGTGCAGCAGGAGCCACAGCAGGCTAGAGGCAGGAAGTGCTGCACAGGGACTTAGCGGTAGTATTCTTTTTTTATTTCCCGAGTGGCAGGTGGCCTCAGCAGAGAGGAATGCAACTGTTACCCCCATCCCTGGCCCCTGAGATGGAGGCTCCCGGCCTCCAGGAAGGACAGCAAGTTTCTAGACACTGAAAACTCCAGTGTGATGGTCACTGTGATATTTTGAGAATGAGCAGGAAGGGAACAGGATAAGGACCCTCAGCTCCAGAGAGGGGTGTGCAAAGGCTCCAGCAGGAAGTTTCAGGGGAGGGGCGCCTGGGTGGCTCAGTTGGTTAAATGTCTGCCTTCAGCTCAGGTCATGATCCCAGGGTCCTGGGATCGAGCCCCCCCATTGGGCTTCCTGCTCAGTGGGGAGTCTGCTTCTCCCTCTGCCCTTCACACTGCTTGTGCTCTCTCTTGTTCGCTCTCTCTCTCTCAAATAAATAAGTAAAATATTTTTAAAAATACAACAGAAAAAGATGCTAAGCCTCACCCATATTAAGAGAATTGCAAATTTAAAACACAGTGAAACCATATGATCATTTCAATGGAAATGGGAAAGATTTGGCCAAATTCAATAACTATTCATAAAAACCTTTAGCAAAGTAGGTGTAAATGGAAATGTCCTGAAACTGATAAGAAGCATCTACAAAAAAAAGCTATAGGTAATATTTTACTTAATGTGAAAGACTGAATTGTTTCCTGCTGTGACTGGAAAGAAGACCAGGATGTCCATTTTCACCACTTCTATTCAACATCCCTCTGGAGGTCATAGTCATTACAATGAGGCTAGAAAAACAAATAAAAAGTGTAAAGATTAGAGAGGAGGAAGTAAAACTTCCTATTTGCAGATGATATGACTATTTATAATGTAAAAAATCCAAGGGAATCTATGATAACCACTAGAACTAATAAATTATTTAGCAAGTTCACAAGTTAAAAACTTAATATACAAAATTCAATTGAATTCTTTTTTTTAAAAAGATTTTATTTTTTTATTTGACAGAGAGAGAGAGAGATCACAAGTAGGCTGAGAGGCAGGCAGAGAGAGAGGAGGAAGCAGGCTCCCTGCCGAGCAGAGAACCCGATGCGGGCCTCGATCCCAGGACCCTGGGATCATGACCTGAGCCAAAGGCAGAGGCTTTAACCCACTAAGCTACCCAGGTGCCCTCAATTGAATTCTTATATTCTATATATTCTTTTTTTTTTTAAGATTTTATTTATTTATTTGACAGAGAGAGAGAGCACAAGTACACAGAGCAGTAGGCAGAGGGAGAGGGAGAAGCAGGCTCCTCACTGAACTGAGATCTCAACTCAGGACTCTATCCCAGGACCCTGGGATCATGACCTGAGCTGAAGGCAGACGTTTAACCGACTGAGCCACCCAGGCACGCCATACTATATATTTATCTTATATAATAGCAAACAATTGGAAAATGAAAGTTTTTTTAAAGATCCTATTTGCAACAGCACCAAAAAAAAAAAAATTAAATATCCAGGAGTAAATCTATCAAAAGAAGTATAAGACCTCTGCACTAAAAACTACAGATATTACCAAGCAAAATTCATGAAGACCTAAATAAATTGAAAAATATACCATGTTCATAGATTGGCAGATTCAGTGTTGTCAATTCTCCCCAAACTGATTTCTGATTCAACAGGATTTTTTTTTCCCAGAAACTGGCACTGACTTTAAAATTTATATAGAATTACAAAGGACCTAGAATAACCGAACTTATTTTTTTTAAAGATTTTATTTTTTTATTTGTCAGAGAAAGAGGAGGAGAGAGTGCACAACCAGGGGGAGCAGCAAGCAGAGGGAGAAGCAGGCTCTCAGGTGAGCAAGGAGCCCAATGCGGGACTAGATCCCAGGACCCTGGGATCATGAACTGAGCCGAAGACAGCTGCTTAACAGACTGAGCCACCGAGGCATCCCAACCAAACTCATTTTTTAAAGAGAAAAATCACAGGACTCATTGTACCTGATTTCCAGGATTGTTATAGAGGTACAATAATCAAGACAATTTGGCATTGATGAAAGGATACACATATAGGTCCCTAAAATAGAACAGATAATATACCCATATAATATAGCCAGTTGGTTTTTAACATGGATCCTAAGGCAATTAAATGGAGAAAAGGAAGAACACCATTTTCAGGAAATGGTGTTAGAACAACTGGACATTGGGATGCCTGGGTGGCTCAGTCATTAAGCATCTGCCTTCGGCTCAGGTCATGATCCCAGGGTCCTGGGATCGA
This sequence comes from Ailurus styani, assembly GCA_002007465.1. Lineage (NCBI taxonomy): Eukaryota > Metazoa > Chordata > Mammalia > Carnivora > Ailuridae > Ailurus > Ailurus styani. The sequence continues at coordinate 8,851,215 of LNAC01000008.1, read as the reverse complement.
GCCCTGCATTGGGCTCCCTGCTCCGTGTGGAGCTTGCTTCTCCCTCTGCCTACTGCTCCCCCTGCTTGTGCACTCTCTCCTCCTCTCTCTGACAAATAAATACATAAAATCTTAAAAAAAAAAGAATAATTGGACATCATGCAGAAAATAACATTGACCCTTACCTCACACCATATAGAAAATTAACTCAAAATGGATTATGGATCTGAATGTAAAACTGAAACTATAAGATTCTGGAAAACAAAAACAAAAACAAAATAGGAGGAAATCTTAGCAAACTTGGGGCAGACGATATTTTCTTATCTGGAAAAAAAATGATAAATTAGGCTTAATCAAAAAAAAAAAAAAGGGCACCTGGGTGGCTCAGTGGGTTAAGGCCTCTGCCTTCAGCTCGGGTCATGATCTCAGGGTCCTGGGATCAAGGCCCACGTTGGGTTCTCTGCTTGGCAGGGAACCTGCTTCCTCCTTTCTCTCTGCCTACCTCTCTGCCTACATGTGATCTCTCTCTCTCTCTGTCAAATAAATAAATAAAATAAAATCTTTAAAAGAAAAAAGATCTACACTTCTAAGATACCACTGAGAACACAGAAAGGCAAGACACAAATCAGGAGAAAATACTAATAATGTATGTTAAATAAACAAAATACGGGCGCCTGGGTGGCTCAGTGGGTTAAAGCCTCTGCTTTCGGCTCAGGTCATGATCTCAGGGTCCTGGGATCGAGGCCCGCATCGGGCTCTCTGCTCAGCAGGGAGCCTGCTTTCCCCCTCTCTCTGCCTGCCTCTCTGCCTCCTTGTGATCTCTCTCCCTCTGTGAAATAAATAAATAAAATCTTTAAAAAAAAATAAACAAAATACTTGTATCCAGAATCTATAAATAACCTTTACAATTCAACAATACAAGACAACTCAATTAAAATACGGACAACAGTGGCATCTGGGTGGTGCAGTTGATTAAGCGTCTGACTCTTGGTTTAGGCTCAGGTCATGATCTCAGGGTCATGGGATTGAGCCCCGTGTGGGGCTGGTGCTGGGTGTAGAGCCTGTTGAGATTCTCTCTCTGTCTTCCTCTGTCCCTCCCCTCTGAGGCCTCCCTCTCTCTCTAAAATAAATAAATAAATCCTTAAAAAATAATACGTGCAACGGATATGAGTAGACGTTCACTGAAGAGGTTATATGAATGGCCAACAAGCATGAGCAAAGATGCACAAAATCAGATCTAAAGCAGATCTAAACCAATGTGAGATAGCACTTTACACCCAGTAGGATGGACAAAGTTAAAAAGACAGGTAATAGGGGCACCTGGGTGGCTCAGTCGGTTAAGCACCTGCCTTCAGCTCAGGTCATGATCCCGGAGTCCTGGGATCAGCTCTTCATCAGGCTCCCTGTTCTGTGGGAAAGCCTGCTTCTCCCTCTCCCACTCCCCCTGCTGCTGTTCCCTCTCTTGCTATGTCTCTCTCTGTCAAATAAATAAATAAAATCTTAAAATAAATGGAAAACAATTCAGATGTTCACCCAGGTCAATAGATGAACCACCTGTGGTCCAGCCATACAGTGAGTACAACTTGGTTAAAAAAAAAAAAAAAGGTAGGGGGAGGCACCTGGTGCCTCAGTCAGTTAAGCGTCCAACTTTGGATTCCATCTCAGATCATCATCTAAGGGTCCTGAGACCGAGCCTGTCACCAGGCTGGTGCTGAGCGGGGAGTCAGCTTGAGAGTCTCTCTCTCCCTCTCCCCCTGCCCCACCCCCACTCACAAAGGCACAAGCGTGGGCTCTCTCTCTAAAAGAAAAAAAAGTGGTAATGAACTACTGATACATGCAACAACTTGGAACAATCTCGGAATCACCACGCTGAGCGAAAGAAGCCAAGCACCAAACTTACGTACATATAACATTCTGGAACATGAAAACTATTCTTAGTGACAGAGAGCAGATCAAGTTGCCTGGCAGTGGAAAGTGCAGAGAAAGGGGTGCTGGGAAGGGGTGCAGGACACTGATGGGGGTGATGATGTATGTTCATCACCTTGACTGTGGTCGTGACCATGGCGGACATGGTCATGGTCATAGATTTACACACTTGTCAAAACTGCAAAAAGCGTGCCCTTAACATGGGCTACTTAGTCTACTCCAATTACACTTAACAAAGGTGAAAGGGGGGCGGGGGCGCCTGGGTGGCTCAGTGGGTTAGGCATCTGCCTTCAGCTCAGGTCATAGTTCTGGGGTCCTGGGATGGAGCCTGCTTCTTCCTCCCGTCCCTGCCCTATGCTCTCTCTTGCTATCTCTGTCTCTCAAATAAATAAAATCTTTAAAAATAAAAATTTAAAGAAGTTGAGAAGATGGGGGGTGAGGAAGAATAACAAGGGGGTGTCTCCCACCTGTTAGACTGAGCTAGATGAACCGTGTGAGAGTTCAGTGTAATCTCAGGGGTCTGCACTGATTCTCACTGCTGCTGTCAGGGTTGGAAGTGGCCCAGCCCTACGGAGGGAATCAGGAGGAAGTTGAAGAAAATGCCCCGAGACCCAGCAAGGCTCCTTCCAACAAATCAACCTCCCAGGAGCGATACCTATTATAGAGGGCTATGGATTCATCCTGGCACTCTTTGTAACAGCAACCAGTTGCAAACGACCCAAATGCCCAGCCACGGGGGAATTTGCTGTATAAACTCTGGCTATTCTCAGCACTGAATACTATGCGGCTGTGCAAAAGAAGGAGGCGGCACAATGCTGACAATGTGGGAAGACCTCCTGGATACTTGGACAAGGAAAGAGCACGGTGCGCACCTGCCCGAGCAGGAAGCTTTGCTTCATGTGGGAATTGCTGATGAGGACCCTCTGCAGGGAAACACCAACACAGTTGTATAACTTATTCCCCTGGTGGCCACTGGGGAGCCATGGTAGGCAAAAGAGGGAGATAGTTGTCCTTTACCTTTTTATGCCTGTTGAACTTTGTGTTTATTAATAGCGTTGAAAGCTAAGTGTTTAATCAAAAAAGGGGATATATGTAAGCACATGGGATGGGAGAGGAAATAGGAATAAGGAGAGCTGCTGTTCAGAACTTGACCGTGAACCAAAGCAATCATATTGATCATGAGAAGAACAAACACATCAAGTGCTCACCAGCGCACTAGGGCTTTGCACACAGAGCAATCCCTTTAATCCCGGCACCCACCCCCAAGGCGTGGACTGTGGGCTCTGCTGTACGGGGGGAGGGGGGTTGTGGG
>LNAC01000008.1:8795216-8846596 GCA_002007465.1 Ailurus styani | reverse complement strand
GGGCAGCACCCACCCAGCCGAGCCAAAAAGGGAAAAAAAATGCCTCTTAACAAACTTTAGACAACACACAGCCCCCTCTCGCCCCAGGATTTCTCCTTCTGCTCCAGCTGCGGGGGTCACCCTGACCCAGGCCTTGGAGATAGAAGCGCCTGGCTCCAAGGCTGGGGCTGAGCCTGGGGCCCTTCCCTCCCTCTCCGAGCTCCTCCCCTTTCCTTTCTCCCCACCTGCCATCCCTGGTCCCCCTCCTCTGGCCTCTCTCCGGGCCTCTTAGCACTCGATTTGTGCAGCCGGCCTGCTCTCGTTTTCCAGTTCCTCTTTCTACTCTCCCACTCCCTGCCTGCAGCCTGGGGAAACTGAGGCCCGGCGCTGGCAGTTCAAGCACGTTGGAGCGGCACAGCCCCAGGGCTAGGGCCCCTGCCTCCCCAGCCCAAACATTATACGCCATTTAAATCTCATAACCCCAGGAGCTGGGGCCTATTATTAGCCTCATCTGACGGATGGGGAAACTGAGGCCCAAAGAGACGATGCGCCCGGGAACCATCTGCGGGTTGTGAACTTACGCCTGCCCCATCCACACCAGCGTCCAGGCTCTTGGCCTCAGTGGGGCAGCCAAGGCAAGAGCTCTGCTGCCACCTGGTGGACACTCGCGGCAGCGTCGTTCGGATGGAGTCGCCTATGGCCTGTTGTCCTGAGCAGGGAAGAGGCCTGGAGCCGGCAGGAGGCAGGCCTGGTTGCCTGACTACGCTCCATCCCTCATCCTCCTGTCCCACCAACTTTCCGATTTTTCAAGACCTAAATGGCCACCAAGAAGGCACCGCCTAACTCATATCCTGTCCATGTTTGGCTCTCGACTTCTTTAATTATGATAAGACCCTAGATGTTAATTCCAACATGAAAAATGAAAGACCGCCAAAAAATAAAGAAAGAAAGAAAGAAAAAAGAAAAAAGAAAAAAAAAAAGAAAAATGAAAGACCACAAAGATATTTCTGTAATTATAAAAGGCAGCACAAATGCATCTTTTGGTCTCTTAACTGATTTAAAAAGAAGTTGTATGAAAATATATATTAATTGTGTCACTGGGCCTATAACATGTAGAAACGTAAAGTACTTGACAATAGTACAAAGGAGGTAAGCAAAGTATAGAATAAGGAAATGACCCCAGGTAGTGACACTAATCCACAAAAACTCGTGAAGAGAATCAGAAATGCAAACGGAGAAAACTAATATAACAAACTCTATAAATTCATAATGGCCCTCCTCTATTTTCTCACATTCTTTAACAGCCATACAATTTTAAGTAACAATTGCAACAATGTATTCTTAGGTTTGTAACATATATAGATATAATAGGCATAACAGTAATAGCACAAATAATAACAATAATGAGACAAAAGGAGGAAGAAGAAATGAATTATATAAGAGTAACATTTCTAAATCTCAATAAAATGAAGGCAACTAAGAGATTCTAAATTAGGATGTATGTGTTAAGTCCTAGAGCAAAAGTTAAGGAAATAACTTAAAAAATGTAGGGTCCCGGGGCCTGGTTGGCTCATGGGTAGCATGAGACTCCTGATCATGGGGTTTTGAGTTCAAACCCTACCTTGAGTGTCAAGATTACTTTAAAAGTTAAATATTAAAAGAAAAAATATTAAACATATAGAGAAAAAATAATTAAAAGAATTAAAAATATCACACTAGAAAATAGTCACTTCACGGAATATAAAGCAGTAAGGAAACAAATTTTACATACGAGCATTCCCTGGAAGCGGAACGTTCAAACTACCACCCTGACCTCCCCGAGTGCCTACAACTCCCAGCGTGCTGCGCACGGCGCTCCCTTGGGGCCATGGTGGAAAGGGAGGGGCTAGTGGAGCTCCCTCCTGTGAGTTGTAGTTTCGCTGTGGAGAAGGAGGGGCTGTGAAGGTTGTGGACCTGGAGCCAATGAAAAAGCAGATGTTGTTGAGCGTCGGAACGATAAACCAATGGGTGTGCAGCTTATAAGAGGAGGGACTTCCGGTAAGGAAGGCTTGGTGAGCGGCTGCGCGAGGGGGGCTACTTCCTTTCTCGTGCGGCGGCGAGAGCGGGGAGTTAGCTATGAAGGCTTCGGGCACGGTAAGGCGAGCGCGGCGGGGCCGGGGGCCGGGGAGTGCATTGCGGATCGAATCTGGGGCCCTGGCAGGTGGCGTGGGCCGCGTAGCGGGAGCGCGCTCTTGGCTGAGTCCGGAGCCACCGCTCGCCGTCGCCCCCGGTGCAGCCAACATGGCGCCCATTACAGGCGCCGCGTGGGGAGGCTGGTGCCGTGGTTCCGGCCCGCTGGGAATCTCGGGGGCCGGAGAGGCCGACTCTCCTTTTCAGGGGAAGGGACAAGTTACGCGGCTTGGATGTTCGAGCCACGGGACTTGGTCGGTCTTCCAAGTCTCGGTTTCCCCATTTGCGAAGTGGACATGGTGGGAGGAAACGTTAATATTTCTTCTCTCCCGACGGGATTGTGAGAAGTAGAATTAAACTAAACCCGAGCTGACACGAGCTTTATCGCTGTGGCAAGTGCTTAGTAAAATCAGAGGGCGCTGTGGCGCAGAGATGGAAGAGCAAGCCCTCGGGAGAAACAGGGTGGGTCCTGGCCTCAGTTTCCACGCTGGGGAAGAGGCCAGCTGTATGGGGTCCCTTCCTGAACAGGTGTTCCGCGGAGCTGATTAATCACATTGAGATGTGGGAGTAGGAGACAAGTTTGTGATATTTGGGGGTATCTCCTTCTTACATTAGTAAAAGGATTGGCCAGTCATTTATGAAGGTGGGTTTTTTGTAATATATCGCAGTGTTTGGCTCTAGCCTGACATTTTTGTCTTTGCATCTATGTAAACAGGGAGAGTTCACCGGGAAGTCCAAAGCCCGTTGGACGGCTGCTGGGACTAGTGAAGCAGCTACAGGTCCCATGGCAACAGTCCTGGGAGGGGAACTGGATTCTTGTCCTTGTTATGCCTGGAGTGGGCTGTGAGATCCCAGGCTGGTCACTGTTTTGGGACCTCAGAGTGAAAGAGCACTTTGGGAAGATGTGAGCTGCAAAAATGCTTCAGTTCTTTTTGCAGGAATATAAACGGGAAGGGAAGGACAGCCAGATTGACAGCCCTGCCCAGCTTTCCTGAGCCAAGGCAAAGGGTCCCCAGGCATCTTAATCCTCCCCACCCTTGATCTCTTTTCTGGGAAGGCTGGGACAGTGGCATGACCCAGTCACCTGGATTCCATGTGGATGCCCTGTGATGGGACAGTCTGTTCTCGCTCTCCTGATTCCAGTTGTCACCAGACGGGAAAGGAAGCAAGGTGAATCTCAGAGTTGCCTCAGGGCCCTGAGTCAGCCCCCACCTCACCCCTGTTTGTGTTTCAGCTGCGAGAGTACAAGGTGGTGGGGCGCTGCCTGCCCACCCCGAAATGTCGCACTCCGCCCCTGTATCGCATGCGAATCTTTGCACCTAATCATGTCGTCGCCAAGTCCCGCTTCTGGTACTTTGTGTCTCAGCTGAAAAAGATGAAGAAGTCCTCGGGAGAAATTGTCTACTGTGGACAGGTACGGGGTGTCTGAGAACAGGGTGGGGTCTGGAGTGAATTTACACCTTACCGTGGAGGCATTCCTCACCCCACACAGTTCCAAACTTCATAACCCCTGGCTTGTTTACACGTGCTAACTAAGCCCTGGGTTGGGATGGGATGGATACTTCAGTCCCCTTTTCCTAATGAGAAAGCCCAAGGCCCGGCAGGTGTGTGGCTGGGTGCTCGGACACCTCGGCTGAGGCCAGCACCTTTGTTGGGCCTCCTGTATAGAGTGGGGCGAAGTGCTGTCGCCCGAGCACATTTGCTGTGATGGGCGCTGGACTCTGCATCATACGCCTGCACAGGGTGGTAGCTGCTTTTGGGCCCAGATAGTCTTGGGAGAGTAGTGTCTGGGAGGAGTCGAGCTGGTGGTCCACGTGGGGGAGGTGTGCCATCCTGGACGACTGTGTCCGCCCTGCTGTTGCCATGGGAATTTGTGCAGGACAGCAGGTTGCTTTCCTGTGCTCTCAGATTGAAGGACTGGGAAACAGGCCTGGGGCAGAGGATCAGTGAGGGTCGGAGCCAAGTCGCCTCGCTTGTCTCAGTCAATGTCTTTGGCACCTAGGTGTTCGAGAAATCCCCGTTGCGAGTGAAGAATTTTGGCATCTGGCTGCGCTATGACTCGCGAAGCGGCACCCACAACATGTACCGGGAGTACCGGGATCTGGCCACCGCGGGCGCTGTCACCCAGTGCTGTGAGCTGCCGGGCCGCGCCCAGTCCCCCCTTAGGGATCCTGTTGCAGGCATCCGCAGCCCAGTCCACCTGCGCCATGCTCCCCCCTGCCCCCTGCCAGACTGAGGCATGACAAGTGCCAGAGGCTTTTGGGATTGGGGGGGCGCAGAGGGGGTGTTTGGCTGGGGGGCAGGAGTGTAGAGGATGCTCCAGGTGCATCTTTTTCTGGAACCTGCTAGCAGGTGGAACCTCGGGGTCCTTCACTTGTGCAGACATAATTCCCACCCAGAGTCTAGCCCCAGCCCTGTCTGTCGGGACCTGGCGCTAGTGGCCCCATGTGCTCCAGGGCGGGTTACCTGCCAGGGCCCAAACCCAAGCACTTCAACCCAAGAACTGCTGTTTCTCATAGCAGCGGTTTAAACAGAGGTGCTAACAGCAAGTGAATCTCGTCGCCTTTGGGGGGCTGTGGCTGTGCCCCTCAAAGTGAATTTGGAGGTTCTACACCCCTGATAGGCCAGTGCTTGTTGGGGCCCTTCTAGGCCAGCACTTGGTGGGAGGTTTGAGGAATGCCCAGACCCCAGAGTACACATTCGCCCTGCCTCCTGCCCCGCAGACCGAGACATGGGCGCCCGACACCGTGCTCGGGCCCACTCGATCCAGATCATGAAAGTGGAGGAGATTGCAGCCAGCAAGTGCCGCCGACCAGCAGTCAAGCAGTTCCACGTGAGTGCCCTGGGGGCCGCGCTGGGTGGGCTTGGCTGAGGGGGGGTTGCCCAGAACGTGGAGCTGGCCCTGCCGCTCCCTGTCCCCCAGCCTTGGGAGCTGCAGGGAGGCACTGGGTTTGACGCAGGAGTCCAGTGGGGGTGGCCACACCTCAGTGGCCCCTGGACGACAAGGTTGAGAGGCTTCCATCCCCCCCTCACCCACCTCTTCTTATTGCAGGACTCCAAGATCAAGTTCCCGCTGCCCCACCGGGTCCTGCGTCGCCAGCACAAGCCACGCTTCACCACCAAGAGGCCCAACACTTTCTTTTAGATGCAGAGCCTCCATGTGTCCAGGTCTGCCCAAATAAACTTCTTGGGAAAACCAAGGTGCTCAGGCACTCTTATTTTCTTTGTACACCCTGCAGAACTCAAAAGGGCATAGCCAAGCTTTGAGTTCTCTGCTCAGGGAGGGGTCCTCCTCTTTCGAAGTGGGGCCCAGGCACCTTTCTCCAGAAAGGAGCCCCAGGAGTGGCAAAAGCCACACCTCCAAATGCTCTCTTGCCCACTTCCATCCCTAGGGTTTCATCCAGCAAGGGGCTGTCATGTGCAGGGTCGTAGAGCCGGAAGGCCTAGTTTGCAGCCCCATCAGGTGGCCTTCCGCTGTGAGCTTTGGGGTGCCTTACAGGCCCCAAGTTTTGGCCCCTAAACCTGTCCCACCTTCCTTGTTAGAGGGCTCAGCTTATGTCTTTGGTGAGATGTGGCAGTCAGATGTCCGATTCCTAGAAGCCAGGATGATGGGGTCGGTTCATTCCACCTGCAGGGTTTCCCCTCTTCTCCTCCAGGCTCAGAACCCTGGTCTTTGGTTCCAGGATCCTCAGAGCAGACACCAGGGGGCGCTAGAGAGGGCCATGCGCTTGCTTTACTGTGGTGGTTTCTCCCTTCACTAGGTGGGGGCCCCTTGAAGGACACCCTGATCCTGCCCAAGAAGGTCAAGGTCTCTCCGTGGGTATCTGTTTCCAGGAAACCACTTGAGGCCCTGGGGAATTTCAGGCATGAAGCTAATCCCACCCTGGCTGAGCCCCTCAGTCAGAAGGCTGAGGCACAGCTAGGAGGGCAGATCTTAGGAAGCATCTGTCCTTGGTGTGTGACCTTGGGCAGCCCTGGCCTGCTGAGCGAGTCCTCTTCAGAAAGTTAGGGCACATGGCAGATTGACTCAGTGAATGGTATGTGGAAAGTCACAACTACAGGCACTGGGGGGCAAAGGTCAGTCAAAATCTGCCTGCTATTCCAGGGAGCCATGGAATTGGAAGAAGCCAGGGCACAAAAAGGCAGTGTGGAGTTAGGGTCTGGGGAGCAGTCAGGCCTGGAGTGTGCCAGGCAAGGGTACAGCCTCCCTATCCCCATTTGAGGTGGGGTGGCTCATTGGCATCATCAGTCCCGGTGGTTTCCAGAAAACCAGCTCACTTCAGATTTCACCTATGTTTGGAGAGGTGCCTGAGGCAGAGCTTGGGCACAGCCAGCCACTGTCTTTTTTTTTTTTTTTTTTTTTTTTTTTTTTTTTTTCCAAGGGGTAATGGGTTTTGTATNTATACACACACACACTCACGTGCACGCGCACACACACGCACACACACACACAGTTCTGTTTATACACACACACATCCTATTTGTTTTGTCTTTCTGGAGTATCTTTTTTTTTTTTTTTTAAAGATTTTATTTATTTATTTGACACACAGAGAGAGATTACAAGTAGGCAGAGAGACAAGGAGGGGAGAAAGCAGGCTCCCTGCCGAGCAGGGAGCCCGATGCGGGCCTCGATCCCAGGACCCTGAGATCATGACCTGAGCCGAAAGCAGAGGCTTTAACCCACTGAGCCACCCAGGCGCCCCTCAGTTTGTTTTATGAGATTAGAAGTCTCTTATGGTTTGTCTCCTTCCCCATCCCATCTTGTTTGGTTTTTTTTTGTTTTTTTTTTTTTTAAGATTTTGTTTATTTATTTGACAGATCACAAGTAGGCAAAGAGGCAGGCAGAGAGGAGGAAGCAAGCTCCCTGCCGAGCAGGGAGCCCAATGTGGGCCTCAATCCCAGGACCCTGGGATCATGACCTGAGCCGAAGGCATAGGCTTTAACCCACTGAGCCACCCAGGCGCCCTAGCCACTGTCTTTGAGAAGGATCTGAGGACAGGGTCCCGGGCTTCCCAGATCTTCACTGGCTGCTTTGCTCACTGCTTTCAAACGGTTCCTTCTCACCTCCACGCCTTGGCACTTCTGAGACTTCTGCCCAGACTGTTCCAGATCATCACTGGTGTGGCCTCGCAGAGGTTTGTAAGCCACACACGTATTGCAGTGACAATAGGTGGGTTTTCTGTGTCCCCCCAGGTTGAGTCTGAAGAGGGTAGGGACCACATGTGTCCCTCCTTGGCCCCAGGAAAGGTTCAATAAGTCTGGGACCCAGGAAGGGGTAAGGACAGCCAGTGAATATCCCTCACGTATGCACCACATGGAGGAAGAATTGTGATTAACTTATGGGTCCCAAGTGGCTGGACCCAAGTTTTTTTGACTCTGCCAAAATCCCACCACCACCACCACCCTGTAGGTACACCAATTTACTCTCCCAATTGTATGTAAAAGGAAGGAGGCCTGTTTTCTCCTGGCCTTGCCAGCACCATGGGTTAGCAAACTTTGCTGAAAAAGAAATCAAATCTTAGGGATTTATATTTGCCTTTTCTTCTTAGGAAGTAGGCGCTTTTCTCTAAAATGAGTTTGTGCGGCCTTGTTTCTCATGGGGCTGCTGGTCATTTTTTAAGTTACTGTTTTGTAAAAGCTTCCATATGTGGGGCAAAAACCTGAAAATACATGTTTTCCCCATATGTGGTGCAAGTTCTTCCAAGGCACTTTGGGTTTTTTTGGGTTTTTTTTGTAAAGATTTTATTTATTTGACAGCACAAGCAGGCAGAGAGAGAGGAGGAAGCAGGCTCCTCCTTGAGCAGGGAGCCCGATGCAGGACTCTATGCCAGGACTTTGAGATCATGATCTGAGCTGAAGGCAGAGGCTTTAAGCCACTGAGCCACCCAGGCGTCCCCCAGCCTTCTTTTCATTTAAGGGTAACTGATACTAGCTGTACCAACGTGTGCCATTTCTATGAAATACCCATCTGGCTGGAATACAGGCACAATGTCTGGTACTCCAGCAGCCATCTTTGGCCATTAAGAAGCCACACTGGAGCAACAAGGTAGAAGGACTTTGGGTATCAGCCTGTCTGTGAGAGAAGTGGGGAGAAGGAAACACCAGGACCGCTTAGGCTGTAATCTGGAGGTTTTCCATCATTTGTGACTCGGCCCTTGTGTGGGCCCAAATGGTTGTGCCTGGGGCAAGTCACTACCCAGTCAGCTTTAGTTTCTTCCTCTGTAAGGCGTGGTTGTTTCTGAGTGTGGGAAGACTTCAGATAAGCTAGAGATAGGATACATCACCAGGTAAGTGGAAGGCCTGGGCCCCACAAAGGCTGACTGTGCACCCCCCCACCCCGGGTCCCACCTTGGGGCTTCATCAAGGCCTCATCCCTGTTACAGCCTGGGAACCAAGTGGGTGGGCTCTGCCCCAACCAGCCAAAGGATGGGGTCAGCCCCTTATCAAGGGAGGGACCTTTGCACTGAGGATGAGTGAGGTCCAGCTCCCTAACTTAGATCTGGTCACCCATCCCCCCTCCCATCTGCTCATCGTCAGTAAGTTTGCCCACAGACCCCTCTACTATGTAACCATCTACCTGGGACCCCCATCCCCACCCCCACCAAACCCTGCAAAGAGCAGTTGGCTGGACGGGGGCTGGAGATGAGGGCTGCTGAACCGAGCTTTCACTCTCCAGAGAGAGTTGAAGTGCGGGAACCAAGCAGAACAATAACAAAACAAGATTGGCAGTAACAATCCCTTCGGTGTGAGGCCCACGAGGCAGGGCTGGCCTGCAGGATCGCTGATGCCCCTCTGGTTGGCTGGGGGCTCCCAGGCCATGTCCCTGGTTATTCCAGGTGCCAAGTGCCACGCCTGGCAGGACTGGGAACCATGGGGGAGAGATCACAAGCTGCCCCTCCCTGTACCCCCCACCCCCACTCCTGAGTCAGGACTACCAGCAAGGGCAGGCACCAAGGCAAGACCTGACCCAGATCCTGAAGCCAGGAGAGGCTACCTGAGAATCATGGAATTCTAGAATCACAGCTGGAATCCTCAGGGCTTAACAATGATGGACTCTCACAGGAAGCTACAGCACCACTAGTAGGAATGGTTTGCTTTTACTGAGTTCAAGGCCAGACACCCAAAAGGTCATGCTGGAGCCAGAGTAGCTCACAGCCTCACCCCTCACCCCTGCCATGTCTCCTGGGAGCCCTGGGGGTGCCCAGGCAGCAAACGGGTGGGGACAGCAGAAAGCCATGCAACACGTTGACATTCCTGCCCCTCATGCTTGGACTGCAGCTGCGGGCCGTGGGGGATCTCCCTGCCCCTCCCCTTCACCAACGGGGTCCTGCCTCCCCTGCCCATGTGGGAAATGTGCAGTCTGGGAAGGTGCCACTGCATCTCCCCAGCCTGCTCCCTGTACCCCTCCGACCCCAGAGAAGATGGTCCTGCCCACCTTTCAGGGTTCCCAACTCTGGGCCTCCTCTCACATCCTGGAATTCCAGAACATGTTCTGAGTCCACCCATTTCTCCCCACCCCATGGTCGCTGCCACGGACATGGTGGGATTTTCAGAGTCTACAAGTCTCGTTAGGTCCTTCTTGCTCCAAACTCTCCAGTGCCCCCCCCCCCCGAAGCCCTCAGAATAAAATCCTCACCCTTGGCAGAGTTCAGGGTCCCTTGTGGCCTTCCCTGTCCTCACTCAACTCCATTCACTCCACTTGTTCCACCTCAGGGCCTTTGCACTGGCTGTACCCCCTGCGTCTCTCCGAGCTTGGCTCATCTCTGCCTGCAAGGCTGCACTCACCTCCTCCAAGAGTTCCCACCCCAGAGGCCCACATAAAGTCGTTCCCCAGGCCAGTTCCATCTCTGACCTTGCTTCACTCAACCATCAGCTTCTGAAATGTGTGTGTGTTCATCTGCTGGCTTGGTCAGTGTCAAGTTCCTGTGAACGATAATGGGTCCACCTGGATCCTGCTGTGTCCCCAGCAGCAGGCGCACAGCCATGCACACAGTTGGTGCTCAATGAACGGGCCTCAGCCCCAGCATCCATCTGTAGCCTTCCACTTCACGGTAGAGGAAGAGAAAGGCTGGCTGTGGATGATAACCACCTCCAGAATCTCCCTGGGGAGGGAGGACCGGGTTTGTGTGCGCCTGCAACAACTTGCGTGTATATTCACTTACATGGCTTTTTGGGAAGGGGATCCCCTCCAGGATTTCTCCTTTCCCACCAGATTCTCCAGAAGGGTGCAGCACATCCGGGCCTGAAAAAAATGAAGGCGGGGGAAGGAGGGCCGGTGTGCAGGCGGGCCCCGAAGGGCATGTGGAGAGGGAGAGGTCCAGGGGACACGAAGCAGTGCATGGGAGATGCTGGACCAAACTGGAGTGGCGCGAATCGGTCGGAGACCACCAGGAGGCGGCAGAGGCTTGGAGAGGACTCCGGGACCTGAGCTCACATTCAACCCAGCAGATGTCTAGATCCCTCGGGCTTGTGGAGGAGGGAATCCAGTTTCCGGACCCTAAGTCAGGACTCGAACCCAGAGGTCAGAACCTCCAGAGGTGAAGTCTCTCAAGTCCACCAGCAGCAAAGGGCCCCAAGACGACAGTGTCTGGGTCCCTCAATGGCACGACCCCCTGCAAGGGACTTCCCGTCCGCAACCTTGGTCTCCTCGTGTGTGCGATGTAGGAGTCATGGGCCCAAGGAGTCATAGGTCCCCCATTTATTCAGATTCGAGGTCACTGACAGTCCCTCCCCCATGACCTCTATTAGACACTTAACGCTTGGCACAGGACAGTCGCTCCATGAGTGTTCTGCGCAGGAAACAACAAATGAATGAAGACACGAATGAATGAATAAATGAATGAATGAATGCTTTACTCTGTGCCAGGCTCCTACTATGCAGGTTTGATTTATTCCTCCGGGCAGGGACTACTTTATCTCCATTTACAGATGGGGAAACTGAGGTGCGGTGACAAGCAAAGACTCCCCCAAGTATGTCTGCATTTAGGACCTGAACCCCAATGTCTCCCACTCGGCTTAGCCTGGGGATGGGGTTTGGTGATTTCCTCTCACCAGGTTCTGAAGAAAGGGAGTGGCTGCACGTGCCGGTTGGGAGAAAGGTTCAAGCAGAACAAGCTTTCCTCCAGCGGCAGGGCGACCCAGAAAAGGAACCCCTGGCTTGTGGGAGAATGAGTCCCCTTCCCTTCAGGTACAAAAGCACAGCGGGGATTTGACTGCTGAAGCCACAGCTCCCAGCCCTGTGACCTCAGGTGACTGTGATATGCCTTCTCCGAGCCTCGGTCCCTCACCTGTCAACGGGAGACATTCACGGCTCGGGGTGAGGGGACAGTGCCACCGAAATAAGAGTGGGGATTGGGGAGTCGCACCCCACCCCCACCCCCAGCAGCCACCCACGTGGCCGGCCTTGGCCTATCTGACCCAGTCCCGGGCGGAAAGGGTGCGGGTCCTGCCCGCCCCCAACTCCAGGGGCGGGGTTTTGCGGACCCGGGAGTCCAATAAATCCGCAGCCGGTCGCCGGGAGCCACCCCTTTCGGCCCCACGGACACTTCCAGTCGTCCGCGCGGAGCACGGCTCCCGGGGAGAGGGCCGGCCGGCCGCGCGGTGGACACACCGCGGCCGGGGGCCAGCCTTACGGAGCGGGAGGCGAGGTGCGCCGACAGACAGACGGCAGAGGGAGACGCGTAGACGCGAAGAGGAGGGACAGGGAGGCAGACGGCCGCAGCGAGGATCCGCAGATCCCTTGCCCAGGGAGCCCCGGCCCGAGTCCCTTTCGCTGCCTCCCTCCAGGGGCCCAAGGAGACAGGTGTGCGGCCTCGCGGCAGAGGCCCGGCATCCTCCCGTCTCCACGCAGCCCGGCCTCCTCGGTCGCTGCCAGTTTCCCTTCCCGGGGGGTTGGGCGGGGTGGACACGCGCGCGTGGCTGGAACGGCCGAGGACGCGCTTGGCCCCCACACCTGCACCTCATGGCCGTCGTCGAGGCAGGAGCGCGGGCCACGTTCGGAGCCTGGGATTACGCGGTCTTCGCCCTCATGCTGCTGGTGTCCACGGGCATCGGGCTGGGGGTCGGGCTGGCGCGGGGCGGGCAGCGCAGCGCCGAGGACTTCTTCACCGGGGGCCGGCGCCTGGCCGCCCTGCCCGTTGGCCTCTCGCTGGCCGCCAGCTTCATGTCGGCGGTACAGGTGCTGGGCGTGCCAGCCGAGGCCTACCGCTACGGCCTCAAGTTCCTCTGGATGTGCCTGGGACAGTTGCTCAACTCCCTGCTCACCGCCCTGCTCTTCATGCCGGTCTTCTACCGCCTGGGCCTCACCAGCACCTACCAGGTACCGGGCGGAGGCCCGGAGGCAGGACGTGCCTGGCTGAGAACGCAGGGATGTGGCGGGGAGGCCCTGGGGCTTGGACGAGCTGTACGGGGGGGCCGCAGGCGGGCTCCTTGGGGCTTTAACGGGGCAGACCGGTGCGGAGGGTTCTGGGAAGTAGCCCCAGGCAGCGGGGTGAGGGGCAGGAAGGAGGAAGAGGAGTCGCTGTCCTGGTTCTCCTCGGTGGAAGCCCGCGCAAGGCGGAGCCAGGTGTGCGCCAAGTGTGGACAGGCACAAACCTGCCCCCCACATGCTTGGGCGTGCGCACGCCCGAGCGATCGCCGGACACTGGGCCGAGGGTTCGAAACCGGCTTCCCCGCTTACTCTGCTCGGGCTTCCCAAGGGTCAAACTGGGTTAATAAGAGGACTTCCCTCCAGGGCAGGAGGTAAAGTGATTAAAATCGTGACCGGTGTACAGTGGGCCACCAATGACCATTGGCCACAGGCTCTGTAGAGTCCGCTTGTTGACTCAGAGCGGCGCCGCCCCGGGGGCCAATTAGCCACCAGTAGGGACGGAGGAACGTGCGCCTTAGACTGACCCGTCTTCCCGGGCACACGGAGTGTGCCCAGGAGCGGGGATGGCGCGTGTGCACGGGTGTGTGCAGGCTGATCGGAATCTGGGCGCTTGGCGGGGGCCCCCCTGTGGGCAAGAGTGGAGAGAGAAGTTGGCCTCCGGAGGGAGGGCAGAAGCCACGAGGGCGGGTGAAATACCCCAGAGACCTCGGTCTCCTGGGTAGGACCTGTCCAGGTGACCGCGAGCCTCGGCTCCTCCTTGCAGTACCTGGAGCTGCGCTTCAGCCGCATCGTGCGGCTCTGCGGGACCCTGCAGTACCTGGTAGCCACAGTAAGTGGCTTCGGCCCCGCCCCCGCCCTCAGGGTCCCGCTCTGATCCCTCCCGGGTCCGCGTCTTCGTCGGCCCCGCCCACAGCCCACCCCCATCCGTCATGACCCCGCCCCGTGGGTCCCACCCTCCCGATCCTGCAAAGCCCTCCCCAGGCCCGTCCTCAACCTTTCTGGCCCCGCCCCCTGCGGCCGGTTCTAGAGGTTTGGCCGGAAGACCCGCCCCCCCATACGCCCGGCCTGACCCCGCCCCCACCCTGCGCGGGATCCCCTACTCTCGGGACACCACAAGCTCCGCCACCTCTATTCTCTCTTCCCCGGCTTCCCCGTCCTCCGCGGGCCTCACCTGGTCCCGGGTCTCTACCCGTAGATGCTGTATACCGGCATCGTGATCTACGCCCCCGCGCTCATCCTCAATCAAGGTCTGACTCTGGGAGATCTAGGGAGGGTGACCGGGAGGGAGCAAAGGCTTTGAGACTAGAACGAAGGAGAGGGGACGGGGAGCCCCAGGAGAGACTCAGGGAGGGAAGAATCCCGGAGAGATGAGGACCCTAGACACAGGGGGCCAATTTGCTCCCTGCCTGGAGGCCTAATGGGGGGCGGTTTCCTTGCACAGTGACCGGGTTGGACATCTGGGCATCGCTCCTGTCCACTGGAGCCATCTGTACCTTCTACACGACTGTGGTGAGTGACACTCCCACCCCACGTGGGGGCTCCATGCGCACTGGGTAGGGAAGACCCTGAAGCCTTCATCCACTCCTTACTTTCCCTTCCTGCTGATGAAGCCTGCCTGCATCCCAGCTGGGGCCTCTGTTTCCTCGTCTTAATAACAAATCACTTGAAAAGCTTATTGCTGAGAGTCCAGGGATAGGCTAGCTTCAGGACTGGCTAGATCCAGGGGCTACAACAGCGTCCTCTGGACCCCTTTCCCATCTTTTGGGGTTCCATCAGCTCAGAAAGTGAGTTCCTGTTTCAGGAGGGACTGGGACAAGTCCCAGGAGAATTCTGGTTGGCTGGCCCCAGTCTTGCGTGCAGGATGAACCAATCACAGAAGTTTGATGGGCTGGGGAAGATGTTCTGGTTGGCTCACAACACCACCATTTCCCAGATGAGGAAACAGGCAAAAAGAGGCATCAGTTCCAGTCATTGTTGAAAGCCAAACTGGGTTGGCCTCAGACAGATCTGTGTCTGACCCCCTGCCTCCCTGCCTGTCACGTCTTGCAGGGCGGCATGAAGGCTGTGGTCTGGACTGATGTGTTCCAGGTCCTGGTGATGCTAACCGGCTTCTGGGTTGTCCTGGCCCGAGGGATCATGCTGGTGGGTGGGCCCAGGCTCGTGTTTGAGATTGCCCAGAACCACTCCCGGATGAACCTGATGGAGTGAGTAAAGTTGTAGAGAGGGTACTGCAAAGCGGTGGCATTGACATCCCTCTGCCTTGGTTGAGAAGCCAACCAATGCCTTCTCCTCCAGGGAGCCCTCCCTGCTTCCCTTCCCAGATGCCCCACAGACCAAACATTTGCCTCCCCTCTCTAGACCGCCCTAGCCCCCATCCCTTCCATCTGTGTCCCCCAACCCAGACTGGACACTGATGGCTCCCTGAGGTCCCAGCTGGGCACAGAGAGGTTTTTGAATGCACACCTGGATGACTCAGTAAACAAGTTTCAGTCTGGCAAACTCCTACTCACACTTCAAAACCCACCCCAAAAGTCCCCTCAAGGCCCGTAAAGTTCAGAATGTCCATCTGGGGCCGTTGGGAGGATGAAGTCAATGTGGCATCCCCATATGGCTGTCTTGTCCCTCCCTTACCCAGCTTTGACCTGGACCCACGGAGCCGCTACACATTCTGGACTTTTATTGTGGGCGGCACATTGGTGTGGCTCTCCATGTATGGTGTGAACCAAGCACAAGTGCAACGCTATGTGGCCTGTCGCACAGAGAAGCAGGCTAAGCTGTGAGTGTTTAGGAGGAGCAGGGTGGGGGCCTCTGGGACCAGCTGCCCCCCCCTCCCCAGCCTAAAGCTGCCTCTCCCCTCCAGGGCCTTGCTCATCAACCAGCTGGGCCTGTTCCTGATCGTGGTCAGTGCTGCTGGCTGCGGCATCATCATGTTCACGATCTATATAGACTGTGACCCTCTCCTTGCAGGGCGTATCTCTGCCCCCGACCAGGTAAGTCTGGTCCAGGCTCCTAGGCCACTCCTGCCCTTCCCACCCCCACTCTGAACTGCTGCATGGATGAACCTCTCCGGGCAAGGGTAAAACAGCATTCCTAGAAGAGAGAGCAGCCTGTGCAGAGGTCCAGGGGCAGCAAAGATCTTGGCTCAGAGGAGGATCTGGAAGGAGAGGGGAAGAACAAGGCTAGCAGGCAATGGGGAGCCATGGGGGGAGGAGGGTGAGCAGGGGAGGGGCACATTCAGATTTAGAGTCAGAGACTCTGAGAGGTATTAAGGAGGAGGTGGGACCATGGTTCAGCATGAAATGATTGTGTTGATTATAATAATCACCAGCCGTCCTGCCCCAAGCGCCTACTCCGTGCCTCATGCTGTTCCCCTCACAGTTAGTCTCCCATAAAATCCTTCAACATGGGATGAAGCCAAGGCTGTCATGGGCCCCGCTTTACAGATGAGGAAACTGGGGCTGGAGTGGGTGGGAAGGAACTGCCTAAGGTCAATAGGTGAGTCAGCGGCAGCATCGGAGCCAGGAGCCATGCCTGGTTCAGACTCGGTTCAGAATCAGCAGAAGATGGAAGGCTGTCCCATCTGCTGTCCTCCGCTGGGGTCAGCTCCTGGACTGCGTGACTGTGCAACCTCAGCCAAGGGCTGCACCTATTAGCCTTACTGTCCTCGCCAGTAAAGCAGAGATGACGCAGGACTCTGCTTCACTGGGATCCCAGAGCTCTGTGCGTGCCGGGGCTCAGTGATAGTCCTTCGGGGCATGCAGTCAATCAGCAAACACATACTCAGTGCCTGCTGTGAGCCCGGTCTGCACTGGGACCTGGGGACATGCAGTGTGAGGACAGACAGAATCCCTTGTCCTTGGGGTGCTGCTGTCCTGGATGCCAGCTCCCTCCCCTCACCCCCAGTACATGCCCTTGCTGGTGTTGGACATCTTCGAAGACCTGCCTGGAGTCCCTGGGCTCTTTCTGGCCTGCGCCTACAGTGGCACCCTCAGGTGAGTAGCCCTCCTTGCCCAACCAGCTGTCCCCCTGTGGGATAGAATGTTCTGGGCATGTCCAGCATTTACAGTTCCTGCTTGGTCCCCCGTGGGCAGCTCAGGTCAGCCCCAGCAGAAGGCATGCCCTGGGGACAAGGACCCCAGCTGTGGGGTTTTCACCTTCTTATTACCTGGCAGGGCCACACCTTGACTCCCCTCTCCCTTCTTTCTTTCCTTCCTTCCGCCCCAAACAAATGTTTATTGAGCACCTACTATGTACTGAGCACCTACTATGTACGCGTGTGGCTGGTACTGCCATTTTATTTTTTTTTTAAAGCTTTTATTTATTTATTTCACAGAGGGAGAGAGATCACAAGGAGGCAGAGAGGCAGGCAGAGNCCCTTCTTTCTTTCCTTCCTTCCGCCCCAAACAAATGTTTATTGAGCACCTACTATGTACTGAGCACCTACTATGTACGCGTGTGGCTGGTACTGCCATTTTAAACCCCAGGGCACGGCTGTGACTGAGTGGTCCCCCACTCCTGCCCTCAGGGCCCTCACATTCCAAATAATCCGTGACTTCTGGCTCATCCCTGCTCCTACTGTGACCAGGATCCCATCCAGTTCTCAGCAGCCATGACTGCTGTGTAATGAGAATTTGTGTTGTCCGTGTCCTTGGTCAGGGGTGTACTGACTCCCGTGGGGTGTCTCAGTTCTGGGGTCATGGATGCTAGAGTGGTGGACATCTCCTCCACTCTTGGGAAATTCTGTCACCCATGCCTCTGCCCTTGGGCTGGGTCAGGTGGTATGAGCTGCTGGGGCCTCCCCCAACAGGTGGACCCCAGAGGGGGTGTGGCCAGTCCCTTGATGAGGCCTGTTGACCACCCTCCCCACCCCCCCCCTCAGTACCGCCTCCACCAGCATCAACGCCATGGCCGCGGTCACCGTGGAGGACCTCATCAAACCTCGGCTGCCGAGCCTCACGCCGCGGAGGCTCGTGATGATCTCCAAGGGACTCTGTGAGTTGGGAGAACCCAGGTGGGGGGGTGGGCAGGGTGGCCTCTCCCCGCTGACCATGCCACCCCCCATCTGCCACAGCACTCATCTATGGCTCAGCGTGTCTTACCGTGGCGGCTCTGTCCTCACTGCTGGGGGGAGGCGTCCTCCAGGTGAGCGCCCCTCCCTGACCTAACCCCATCACCACAAGAAGCAGGGCACCGGCTGCACTGAACTGAAACCCAGAGAGGGTCCTACTTTTCGTGGCAGAAGTGGGTTTTTCCCAATGTCACCGATGTCACTTTCTGCAGCCACCTGGCTGGTGGCATTGGCAGGGGGGGGGGGGGGGGGAGCTTGGAGGGGGGACCAGAATTTGTGCAACACAGGGGAGAGAGGCAGGAGCAGGGAGTCCCATCCCCTTTAGAGAAACAAGCGCGGAATCTCAAGGTCCACAGTGGGATTCCTCAGGTCTTGCTTTCCCAGCGAGCAAACTGAATCCAGGCAACATGGGACGGCTCTGCCCTCAGCTCCTCCTCCCCACCCCCTTCTCACAGGGCTCCTTCACCGTCATGGGAGTCGTCAGCGGCCCCCTCCTTGGAGCCTTCATCCTGGGGATGTTTCTTCCTGCCTGCAACACGCCGGTGAGTGGGCGCAGCCAGGGGTGGGGAGGGTGCAAGGCCTGTCTCCCCTGACCTAGGCTCTGCCCCCAGGGCGTCCTCTCCGGGCTGGCCACCGGCTTGGTGCTCTCACTGTGGGTAGCTGTAGGCGCCACTCTGTACCCGCCCAGCACCCAGTCCTTGGGAGTCCTGCCGTCATCAGCTGCCGGCTGTGTCGTGCCCTCAGCCAACGCCTCTGACCTCCTGGGCCAGCTCCTTGCCACCAACACCTCCAGCTGGAACCCCAGGTGAGCAGGCTGGTCTGACGGGTGGACGTGGCCTGAGAGGGTGTGGTGGGGGAGGGGGCTCTTAAACTGAGTCCTGAATGAAAAGGAGGAATGTGCTCTTGGGACAAGGTGCAGGAAGGTCATTCCCAGTGGACAGAAGGGAAAGTGCAAAGGGCCTGGGGTCAGGTTCAGTTTAGTGCATTCCAACTATGGTGAGGATGGGGTGTATTTATTTAGTGCGCCGAGAAAGGATAGATGAGGTCCAGCATCTATTGTGGTCTGATTCTTTATTATTATTATTACTATCGAGATACAATTTACAGTCCATAAAATAAACCATTTAAAAGTGGTTTTTAGTGGATTCACAAGGTTGTACAACCATCACCATTAATGCAAGAACATTTTCATCACCTCACAAGGAAGCCCTGTCCCCATTAGCAGTCTCCATCTCCCCTTCCCTCCAGCCCCTGACAACCACTAATCCGCTTTCTGTTGCTATGGATTTGCTGTCTGGACATTTCTTATAAATGGAATTATACAATATATGACCTGTTTCGTCTGGCTTCTTTCACTCAGCATGACGTTTTCAAGGTTTTTGTTTTGTTTTGTTTTTGGTGTTTTCAAGGTTTATCCACCTTGTAGCACATATGAGGGCTTGATTCCTTTTTATGGCTGAGTAATATTCCCTGTGTGGATGGACCACATTTTGTTTATCCATTCATCCCTTGGACATCTGGGTTGTTTCCACTTTTTGGCTACTGTGATCAGTGCTGCTATGAACATTTGTGTACAAGATTTGGTGTGGACATACGGTTTCATTTCTCTTGGTCTATACCTAGGAGTGGAACTACCAGCTCATATAAAAATTCTTTTTTAATTATTTTGTAAACACTTTTTTAAGATTTTATTTATTTATTTGAGAGAGAGCAGAGCAAGAGAGAGGGCATGAGCTGGGGTGGAAGAGCAGAGGGAGAAGGAGAAGAAGGCTCCCTCCAGAGCAGGGAGCTGGATGCAGGGCTTAATCCCAGGACCCTGGGATCATGACCTGAGCCGAAGGCAGACGCTTAACCCACTGAGCCACCCAGGCACCTCTATATGGTTTTTTTGTTTTGTTTTGTTTTTGAGAAATGCCTATCCAAACCCTTTGCCCATTTTTTAAATTGGCTCATTTTTTTTTATTGTTGGGTTGTCATTTATATATTCTTTTTTTTTTATTATTCTTTGCCCCAGGGGTACAGGTCTGTGAATCATCAGGCTTCCACCTTTCACAGCACTCACCGTAGCACAAACCTTCCTCAATGTCCATAACCCATCCACCCTATCCCTACCCTCCCACCCCCCAGTAACCCTCAGTTTGTTGCGTGAGATTAGGAGTCTCTTATGGTTTGTCTAATTTGTATATTCTTTAAAACTTAATGTATTCTGGATACTAGATCATCATCAGATGTACAGTTTGCAGATATTTTCTTCCACTCTGTGGGTTGTCTTTTCATTCTCTTGGTAGCAACCTCTGATGCATAGAAACTTTCAGTTTTGATGAAGTCCAATTTATCTCTGTTTTTTGGGGTTGCTTGTGCTTTTGGTGTCACACCTAAGAAACTATTACCAAATCCAAGGTCATAAAGATGCACACCTATGTTTTCATCTATGAGTTTGATTTGAGTAGATTCTGAGGGTAATAGGGAGTCATGAAGAGTGGTGAGGAGTGGCAGGAGGTAATCCGAGTTAGATTTCAGTAATGCTTCCTCTGGTTGTGTGTAGAGAACACCTATGGATGGGAGTGGGTTAGCCCGAGAGGAAGAGAGAGGGCTACTACACACATCTGAGTGACCAATGATGGAAGACTGGGCTAGGCCGTGGCAGTGGAGATGGGAGGAAATGAACAGATTGGGAGTGGCTTTTGGACTCATGCACACCTCTCCTACCCCCAGGCCTGAAATGGACCTTGATCGACCTGCCTTAGCTGACACCTTCTATGCCATTTCCTATCTTTACTATGGTGCCCTCGGCACGCTGAGCACTGTGCTATGTGGAGCCCTCGTCAGCTGCTTGACAGGTAAGCGGGGTGTATGGCCTACTCAGAGATCACCTTGTGAATCCCTCCGCTTCCAGGACAGGGCAGGGAGAAAAGGAAAGACATTCCCGGCCACCACGTGCTGGAAGCATCAGCACCCTTAATGGTGTGCCCCCCGTCGGGACAAACCCCACACCTCGCAGGGCTGGTCCCTTTTTGCAAAGGCAGAAGAAAACTGAGGCACTCCCTCCTCCTCCCCTCCCCACCCCCCTCCCCCTTCCCTCCNTTTAGTTTCTCCCCCGCCTCCAAAACAAAGTCCTTGCCAAAGGATATGGGGCGGAGCCGCGAGGCGCTGTCCGTTGTGCTGAAATAGCTTCTCAGCAGGGCCTCGGCGACTCCGTGTCCATCCGGGAATTCTGAATGCCACGGAAAAGTGGGAAGACATCAAGAGAAATCAATAGCGATCACAATACCTGTGCTTGCTTCCTGTGTCTCAGACTTTACATTCACTGGGGCTTTCTTGAGTCCTTCTCTGTGCCAGACACATTCTAGATGCTGGGGAAATAATGAAACACCCACTGATGCATTACACCCTCTCACTGTAGATGAGAAAACTGAAGCCCAGAGAAGGGCAGAGGCTTGTCAGGGTACCCAGTGGGTCATTAATGAGAATCTGGGGTTGGAACCCATCAGAGGGCTCCCTTTCCCCTCCCTCACCAGTTCCTGTCACCTCTTCACTAAATACCCCCCTTTCCCGCAGGCCCCACCAAGCGCAGTGCCTTGAGTCCTGGGCTGCTGTGGTGGGATCTTGCACGGCAGACAGCATCAGTGGCCCCCAAGGAAGAAGTGGCTACCTTGGATGACAGCTTGGGGAAGGTCAGTCACAGGCCTGGCTCCCAGAGCAGGGGGAGGGACAGTGAAGTGACTTTGGGTCCCCTGGGCATGGCCATAAGTTGGGGGAAGGACATGGTGAGTCACCATCTTTCTCAACTTCTTCCAGTGAAAAAGGCTTGATTGAGAGCTGGTATGTTTTCAACACTTTTATTAAGCCCTTATCAAAGACTGAGTAGAATTTCATACTATTCATTTTCTTGGATTACTTCCAGTCTGTGGCAGGTGAAACTGGTTTACCTTTACGGTATTGATTAAAATCTCTTCTATAAATAAAAGTACTTAATTCAAAAGTGAGTCAACTTAGAGAAAATCTTACATAAGAAACATGACGGGGGGTAGGCCAAATTCACCTGAAGCCATGTGGTTGCTATGTGAATGCCCTGAGTTTGGAAGATACTGTCCTTGACCCAGACCTGCCCCTGGTTTGGAATCCCTGTTTCATTTTCTCATTTCTTACACACTTCCTGTGTCCCTGCCCTACGCTGGGCTGGAGTTCATGTCCTCTGTCTAGGAGGAGCAGATGAAAGCTAAACTGAGAAATAAGTAGAATCTCAGCAGGTAGTGAGGACAATAAAACAGGGTACTGTGATGAGGGTGGCCTCTTAGAAGAGGTAAGAGATAGAGCCCCTAAAGAGGAGGAGCCAGCCCTAGGAAGATCTGGGGGAATGGCATTCTTGATGGAGGGCACAGCAGGTGCAAAGGCTGAGGCCAGAAGCTTGAGAAGGGGAGGTATGGAGAGGGAAGGGATTTGGCTGGAGTGTTTTTAAAGCTCCCTCCAGCTGCTGTGGGAAAATATTTATTTTCTTGAAAGGGAGCAAGCTGAAAGTCAGAGTGAGAGGGAGTCAGGCATCCTTGCAAGCACCGATGGCCTGGACTATAGGTGACGTGGGCACGGGGGGAGAGAAGCGGGTGGAGGTTTTGGAGGCAGAAGGGATAGGAGTGGCTGATGCACTGACCAAGGGGACAGTTGTGCAGCCCTGCCCAGGTTCTGTCCTAGGCCCTTAGTGATCCCATCTGGGGGATGAGCTGACACAGAGCAGAATGAGGTCTCTGATGGTGTCTTTCTTCACTTTTCATTCCAGGATGTTGAGGAACTGCCCCCTGGAACCAAGAGGCCTCCTGATTTCCTGACCACCGATGAGGACCATCTGCTCTTCCTGGGGCAGAAGGAGGTCAATGGACCTGGCTCCTGGACCCCCAGCAGTACACATGACCGTGGTCAGGACCTTCGGGAGACAAACCTCTGAGCCAGCAGGGGATTGACCACCTGGGATGGAACCTCAGGGTGGGCCCTCCCAGGCCACAGAAGAACAGCCTTGGGCTCCAATTGGCTGGACTGTGTCCTATGCAAATGAGTTTGGGATCCCTGCCCTATGGAAAGAGGTGAAGCCCTGCCTCTGGGAGGTCATATTTTCCAGCCCCCTTCCAGTCAGTCCCTAGTCTTAGATGCTGCATCCTTGCCTGTTCCCCCAAAATGAAGCCAGATTTCTGTCTATGTACAATAGAAAGATGTCGGCATCCCTTCTGGACAACATGAGAAAACTCCAAGCCCAACATTAGGGCCTGAGAAAGTCTCCAGCGCTTCTCTAGAATGTTAGCAAGGATTTGGGAGGTCCTCAGGCACCACCCCTGGCACCCCATTTAGCAGATGGGGAAACTGAGGCCTGGAAAGGGGCAACAACTTGACCAAGGTCACAGAGCACACCGGAGATTCATTGAGAGTTGGGACACCAGCTCTTCTGCTTTCACCACCTCTGTTTTCTTCCCTTTCGAGGGTCAGCAGACATCACATGGCCCCTGACCTTGGGAACAAGAAGGGAGGATAAAGGAGAAATAACATTTTTGATCTTCCTCTTATGCCTGGACACTATGTATCTCATCCACCTGGGGTTGCGACAAGTCGAATCTGGGCAGGGACAGACCTGGGAGCTGCATGATGCTGAAGGTCTATTGCCAGCATGTCACTGGTGGACAGTCAGACAGGTGGGCAAACCCATGTCCTGGGGATGCGCTTAACTTTGGATGCAGATTTAATCCATGCACATCAAATAAACGGACTTTGACGCTTGATGTTCTGTGCACTCTGAAAAATCATTCTGGCTGTAGCCTCAGATCTCGGTCAAATCTGAGTGCGAATCTCTGTCTCTTGTCCTGAGACTGTGAGTGAATAAACCTGAGTAAGCATCACAGCAAGGTGCTAATTGCCACCTCGGGATGTATTGTGCTGCCCTCCCTGACACATAACTTCTTTCCCTCTCCTGATTTGCACTTGAAGAATCCCCCCCTCACTGCCCATTCTGCCTGGACCCTGCCAGCCTCCACACTGTCCCTGCAACTGGTCCCTTGGGGTCTCTGGGACCTTGAGAGCTGCCTGCACTCACATCTGCCCACATACCTGCTGTGGCTCCTGGGGTCCCCAAGGGAGCATCTCGTACTCAGTTCAATAGGGTCCTCCCCAAATTCAAGACATGGAACCTCAGAATGTGACCTTATTTGAAGAGTCTTAGCAGGTATACTTAGATTAAGATAAGGTCATCCTGGATTAGGGCATGCCCCTCAACCCAATGACTGTGTCCTTATAAGAAAAGAAGACACACAGACACATAGGGAGAAAGCCATGTGGACACCGAGGCAGAGATTGACACAGAAATTGACATATCGACAAGGCAAGTGACACCAAGGATTGCGGGAGCCATCAGAGGCCAGGAGAGAGGCAAGAGGGGGTTCTCAGAGCCTTTAGAAGGAGTACAGCCTACCAACATCTTGATTTAAGACTTCTGGCCTTCAGAGCTGGGAGAGAATAAATATCTATTATTTTAAGCTATGGCAGCTCAGGAAGTTAATACACACCTCGGAATCTGGGCTCTCTCCGCCCCTCAGAGACCTGTCCCTTTGTACAGGTTGTTTTCTGGAGACCTTTAGATTTGGATTTAAAAGGGACTGTTGCAAATTTTCAATCACTTTTTGAGCAGCATGGGAAGCAGACTTTCCACTCGTTAGTGGTGCTCATTCAGAGCAGAGCCCAACTTGGAGGTGAGAAGAAGCATGAGGAGTTAAGGTGCAACAAGCTTGTCTGGGTGATGTCTTAGGGAGCCATCCATGTTGCCTCATTATCGATAGTTCATTCCTTTCTATTGCTGAAGAGTATCCCACTGAATGGATGAATCACAGTTTGTCACTCATTTCACGATGTCAGCCTTAAAAATAAAGCAGCCAGTTATTTTACCAGCAAAATGGGTTTATTCATGAAAGGCAGAGGAATTGCAATTCGGGACTTGGAAGCTATGGCAAAATGATAGCCAAGTTTAGAGGACAAAGGAGAGGAATGTTACTTTATAGAGAAAAAGAAGGAAGTTGGGCGCCTGGGTGGCTCGGTCAGTTAAACTTCTGCCTTCAGCTCAGGTTATGATCTCAGGATCCTGGCATAGAGCCCCACGTAGGGCTCCCTGCTCAATAGGGAGTCTTCTCCCTCTCCCTCTGCTGCTCCCCCTACCCTGTGCGCTCTCTCGCTATCTCTCTCAAACAAATAAAAATCTTTAAAAAAAAAAGAGAGAGAGAGAGAACACATGCACACATGAGAGGGGGTAGGGGCAGAGGAAGAGGGAGAGGGAGAGAAACAGACTCCCTGCTGAGTGGAGACCCTGACCAGGAGTTCGATTCCCAGGACTCAGATCACGACCTGAGCCGAAGTTAAGAGTCGGTCACTTGGGCGCCTGGGTGGCTCAGTGGGTTAAAGCCCCTGCCTTCGGCTCAGGTCATGATCTCAGGGTCCTGGGATCGAGGCCCGCATCGGGCTCTCTGCTCCGCAGGGAGCCTGCTTCCTCCTCTCTCTCTGCCTGCCTCTCTGCCTACTTGTAATCTCTCTCTCTGTATCAAATAAATAAATAAAATCTTTAAAAAAAAANAGCCGAAATTAAGAGTCGGTCACTTAACTGACTGAGCCACCCATGCACCCCTAAGAATTATTTTTATATTCTGCATACAAGTTCTTTGTTAGCTATATGCATGGCCAATATTTTCTCCCAGTTCGTGTCTTGCTTCTTCAGTTACTAAAGATGGCATTTGGAAGAGCAGAATTCGTAGTTTTGATTTATTAAAATGATCCATTTTATTCTTTTCTTTTCTTTTTTTTTTGAAGATTTTATTTATTTGTTTGAGAGATAGAGAGAGATCACAAGTAGGCAGAGAGGCAGGCAGAGAGAGGAGAAAGCAGGCTCCTTGCTGAGCAGAGAACCCGATGCAGGTCTCGATCCCAGGACCCTGAGATCATGACCTGAGCCACCCAGGCACCCCTTCTTTTTGTTTTTTGTGGTTAAATATACACAACATAAAAATTACCATTTTAACCATTTTTAAGTGTACAGTTCAGTGGCATTAAGGAAACAAACCAGCTCCAGAGCTTTTTAATAATGTGAAACTGAAACTCTATACCCATTAAACACAAACCCCCATTTCTCTCTTCCCCCAGTCTCTGCTAATCACCATTCTATTTTTGTCTATGAGTTCGACTATTCTTTTTTTTTTTTTAGCATAGAATGTATTATTTGTTTCAGGGGTACAGGTCTGTGATTCATCAGTCTTACACAACTCACAGTGCTCACCATAGCACATACCCTCCCCAATGTCCATCACCCAGCCACCCCATCCCTCCCACCCCTCTCCACTCCAGCAACCCTCAGTTTGTTTCCTGAGATTAAGAGTCTCTTATGGTTTGTCTCCCTCTCTGGTTTCATCTTATTTCATTTTTCCCTCTTTTTTTTTTTTAAAGATTTTTATTTATTTATTTGAGAGAGAGACAATGAGTGAGAGAGAGAGAGCACAAGCCAGGGAGTGGGGAGAGGCAGAGGGAGAAGCAGGCTTCCTGCTGTGCTGCTGTGCTGGGAGCCTGATATGGGACTGGATCTCAGGTCTCCAGGATCATGACTTGAGCCAAAGCCAGATGCTCAACTGACTGAACCACCCAGGTACCCCTATATTTAATTTTTAAAGTCACTCATTTTTATAAAAAAATAGAAGAATATTTTAAAATAGTTGATATTTATTGAGCCTATACTATGTGCCATGTGGTTTACCCATATTAGATGTGTTGGTGTTTATTGAACAGTGACTCAGGAGCAAGCACCTTTTTTAGTAATTATTTTATTGATTTATTTCTTCATTAATTGATTTTATTTTGGGGGCGCCTGGGTGGCTCAGTCTGCCTTCAGCTCAGGTCCTGGGATCGAGCCCCACACTGGGTTCCCTGCTCTGCGGAGAAAGCCTGCTTCTCCCTGTCCCACTCCCCCTGCTGGTGTTCCCTCTCTCACTGTGTCTCTCTCTGTCAAATAAATAAATAAAATCTTTAAAAATTTTTGATTTTATTTTTTAGAGCAGTTTTAGAGTTATAGAAAGACTGAGCAGAATGTTTAGAAAGCTCCCCTAGGGGGCCTGGCTGGCTCAGTTGGTTGACCGGCTGCCTTTGGCTCAGGTCATGATCTCAGGGTCCTGGGGTTGAGCCTTGCATTTTACTCCCTGCTCAGCAGAGAGTCTGCTTCTTCCTTTCCCTCTGCTGCTCCCCCTGCTTGTGCTCTTTCTCTAGTTCTCTCTTTCTCAAATAAATAAACAAAATCTTAAAAAAAAAAAAGCTGCCATAGACTACTCTCTCCCCTACAGCCGCAATTTCCCCTATTATTAACATCTCATCTTTCATTAGTATGGTATATTTGTTACAGTTGATGAGTGAGTATTGGTACATTATTATTAACTGAAGTCCATAGTGTTTACTCTTTGGGTTGTATATTCTGTGTGTGTGTGTGTGTGTGTGTGTGTGTGTGTGTGTGTGTTTTAAGATTTTATTTATTCATTTATTTGACAGAGAGAGAGAGAGAGAGACAGCACAAGTTGGGGGAGCAGCAGGCAGAGGGAGAGGGAGAAACAGACATGGGGTTCCATCCCAGGACCCTGGGATCATGACATGAGCCGAAGGCAGATTCCTAACCAACTGGGCCACTCAGACACCCCCATTCTATGTGTTTCGACAAATGTGCAATGTCGTGTCTCCACCATCACAGTATCCTACAGAATAATTTTATTGCCCTAAAAATCCTGAGTTCCACTTGCACTGGTCTTGCATTCAGTCTCTTCATCAGTTTTATCTATTTTGTTTGTTTACTCTTTCTGGTTTTCTATCAGTGATAGTATAATCTGGTCTCAATTCTTTTTCTTATTTTATTACATTGGCTGGCACCTCTGCATCAGCGTTTAATAGTAGCCATGATTTTGGGCATTCCAACCCTGGCCTAGACTGTGTTACCTCTTCTGTTTCACCATCCAGCATGATGCAGATGATTTCTTTCCAATCATGATCTTTGATCAGCCTAATTTTTTCCTAGTCCCCATTAACTAAGATCTTTAACAAAAATCAGAAGTGGTTGCTGAATGTTATCCAATGCCTTTCCAGTGCGGTGAGATGATCATTTGGTATTTTTCTCCTTTTATCTCTTCATTGAGTAAGTGAGGCTTTCTGATGCTGAACTTTCCTTGCCTTTTGGGGGAAGAAAGAAAAAAAAAACGCTGCATGCCCCTGGTATGTTGCTGATATTTTATTTAGCATTTTTGCATGCAGCCAGGCTTTTGACCCCTTCCTGGCGTCTGCTTATCCTGCCGCTCAGCTGATTCCCACGGGGTGTGGGGGAGGGTCGGCTCAGAACATCTGCAACAGCTTAACCAGGTGACTTCAACTCAGCAGCGCCCCAGTCCCTTTTCCAGAACTGCTCCTCCTCCAGGTAACCCTGCTACCCTGGGAAGCCTTCTGCTGTCCACCTACCTTCTAGAACCCCATTCCTTAGTACTGTTGATTCATTCTACTAAGTGGGGGGAGGGGCCAGCCACAGAGCTCCCCACACCCCCCAACACCCCAGGGCCTCGGGCTTGTCTCAGTCACCCCTGCTGATTTTGGCATCCGCAGCTGCAGCTGAGGCCATCAGAGGCCCCAAATCCTTGTTGTTCTGGCGTTGTGAGAGAGTTGTCAAGAAGCCAGACCGAGCAAAAGACAGGACCTGGTGGGAAGCAGGTAAGTTTCCACTGGTCTGACCCCACCTATCTCCTCTCCAGGTCCACAACTTGTATCAGCTTCAGGCTTAGCTGGCTCCAGGCATACGTGGGACAGAGCAGGACAAGGATGAAAGATTCATCTTATATCCTGTCTTCCTTGGGGCCAGGTCTCAGACTGGGGCTGGAACCTGGGGTCGCCCTAAACCAGCAGCTCCTGAGGAGGCAGCTCACCTCACACCAGCCCAACCCAAAGTATAGAATCTCAGTGAAATTGCTGTGCAACTTGCAGCCAGTTGCTGGTTTCTTTCTAAGTCATCCACATCACTTTCTCCAAATTCTGACCTGGCAACAGGTCACTCAAAAAGCAGGTCAAACTCTGTTGCTCCAGCAACACAGAGCTCCTACATCATGGGAACAACAACAAAAAAAAAGATCAAGAGAGGAAGAGATTTTCTTTTCTTTTTTTTTTTTAAGATTTTTATTTGACACAGAGAGAGAGATCACAGGTAGGCAGAGAGGCAGGCAGAGAGAGAGGGAAGCAGGCTCCCCCCTGAGCAGAGAGCCTGATGTGGGGCTCGATCCCAGGACCCTGAGATCATTACCTGAGCTGAAGGCAGAGGCTTAACCCACTGAGCCACCCAGGTGCCACTCTTTTTTTTTTTCTTAAATGCATATTGGATCATATTCCCGTTGCTGAGATTGACTTTTTCCTTTCAAGGGTTAATCATAGAAATGTTTCCTGGGCAGTGATTATAAATCTGATTCACCTTCTGATCTCTTTTTTAAAAATTTGATTTTTCTGGTTACCTTTTTATCACACGATATTAAGTTTGAAGAGCCAGATTGTTCTGGAAGGCTTATTATGAAAATCTGTGGCCCCCTACAGCTCCCATATTTGATGAAATCAAGAAAAATATCTCAGGCCCCTGGGTGGCTCAGTTAAGTGACTGCCTTCGGCTCAGGTCATGATCGTGGGACCCTGAGATCCAGCTCCGCATCAGGCTCCCTGCTCCGAGGAGGGGCCTGCTTCTCCCTCACCCTCTGCCTGCCATTCCCCCTGCTTGTGTTCTCTCTCTGGGTCAAATAAACTCTTTTAAAAAAATCAAGAAAAATATCAACACAGTCGTGGGAGGAATATGAATGGGTTGGTGGGATCTGGACTCACAGGATTTAGGGGATGAGGGTGTTTGAACTCGAGCCACACACCTGGAGAAGTCTTCCTCTTGCCCACCTCCCACACCTATTGATCCCAGATCCTCTTTTTTTTTTTTTTAAGATTTTATTTATTTATTTATTTGACAGAGATCACAAGTAGGCAGAGAGGCAGGCAAAGAGAGAGGGGGAAGCAGGCTCCCTGCCGAGCAGGGAGCCCAACGTGAGCCTCGATCCCAGGACCCTGAGATCATGACCTGAGCTGTAGGCAGAGGCTTTAACCCACTGAGCCACCCAGGCGCCCGATCCCAGATCCTCTTTACTCAGAATCAGCCCCTTGGTCCCCCCTCCCTGCATTCTGGCCTCTACCTTGCCCCCCCACCGACTCCTGAGGGATCTAACACCCAGTCTGCCTCCCCAGCTCCCTATTGCTCTCAGAACAAAATCCAGTCGGTAGCTCGAAGCCAACACAAATCTCCTGCTGTTCCTCTTCCTTCCCCTCCATTATGCGTACCACCAGTGAGACGGCGAGGGCTCTAGACTTAGAACTAGGCAGAGCTGAGTTTGAATCCTAACTCTGCTCTCTACCAGCTAAGCATGGGCATCTCACCCTTTGGAGTTTCACCTTCCTGGTCCATAAAAATGGGTGCGTGTTCTGAAGATGTGCATAGTTCTGGGTGCTATAAAGACACAGCCCATGACCAAAGGCATTGCCAGGATGACTGCAGGCTCTGTGGGGACCCCAGCCCAGGGTTGCTTGTGGAAATCCATGTTTGATGTATGGAAAGAGGCACCAGGCTGGCAGCTCTCAGGGTAAAGTGAAAATGATGTGATTTGAAGCTGGGTTTCACGAGTCAATGGTCAGGAAAGAATCCTTGAAACGTTTTTGGTGCAAAAAGGTGGTTTGATGATAGCATCAGGATAGGACCCATGGGCAGACAAAGCTGCACTACAATTGTGAGGAGCAATTGCTTATAGACTTTGGAGCTGGGGAGGGTAAAGAGAAAGGAAGTTTCCAGAAGGATTTTCATATGTTAAAGAAGATTCACAGAATCCTGGAGGTCTGGCTGTTGTCAAACTAAGGTTGTTTTTCTGCCTAGCAAGACATTAATAGTAAGATTGGGAGTTCCTGGAGGAAGGTTACACTCGGCTTGCCTCAAGTATTTGTGGATGGGGGGTGCCTGGGTGGCTCCGTGGCTCAGTCGGTTAAGCATCTGCCTTCGGCTCAGGTGATCATCCCAGGGTCCAGGGATGGAGCCCCACATCGGGCTCCCTGCTCAGGGGGGTGTCTGCTTCTCCTTCTCCCTCTGCTCCTCCTCTTGCTTGTGCTCTCTCTCTCAAATAAATACATAAAAATCTTTAAGTAAAGAAAGTATTTGTAGATGGGCTGCAAGTTCTAAGAAAAATTAATTGTTTCTACGTTTCCTTTTACCTTTGTTCTCTATGTCAAAATCACCCCAGGTGTGCAAGGGCGGCAGGGGACCAGAGATTAGTTACTGGGAGGAAGGGTCAACCCCAGAAAGCAAACAGCAGCTTTGCGCCCTGAAAGGCGTGGTCCCATGTTGAAGTCTGGTCCCCACCCCAGCCCACCCGGGGCAACCACCAGCCACACAAAGGTGCAGGGTGTTTGATAAATTCAATCCTTGCTCAAACATTTGTTTTCAAGACAAGATGCCTGCAGAGGCCCCATGCCCTTTAGCCAGGGTCAGAGCCCACAGCTGGGGCGGAGGAGGAGAGGCGCAGGTCGGAGAGGCTGTGCGCAGCTGGACCGAGGGCTTCTCTCCAGGCCTGAGACTGCGCCAGGGGTCCTGCGGGGAGAGCACGTGCACCACTCGGAGTGATGTCATTTTGGGGGGTGGTGTTGTCGCTGTGTTGCTGGGGTGAGGTCTGGAGCTGACGGCCAAGAAAGAACTCTTGATGCGTCTTTGGTGCAAAAAGGTGGTTTTATTAAAGCACCAGGAGGGGACCCGTGGGCAGACAGAGCTGCACTGGGATTGTGAGGAGCAATTGATTATATACTATGGAGTTGGGGGAGGTAAAGACCAAGGGAAGCTTCCAGAAGGACTTTCATCTGTTAAAGAAGGTTCACAGGATCCTGGAAGCCTGGGTGTTGTCAGGCTCAGGTTGTTTTTCCCTCTAGCAAGGCACTGACATTAAGGCAGTTGGGAGTTTCCTGGAGGAACGTCATGTCATACCTTACCTGCCTCAAGGACTTGTCAATGGGCTGTAGGCTATAAGGAGATCTAAAGATTTATTTATTTATTTATTTGACACAGAGAGAGAGAGCACAAGCAAGGGGAGTGGCAGGCAGAGGGAGAGGGAGAATCAGGCTCCCCATAGAGCAGCGGGAGCCCAATGTGGGACTCGATCCCAAGACCCTTGGACCATGACCCGAGCTGAAGGCAGTCGCCACCCAGGCGCCCAGATTTAATTTTTTTAAAAGATTTATTTATTTGAGGGGCGCCTGGGTGGTTCAGTCGTTAAGTGTCTGCCTTCAGCTCAGGTTATGATCCCAGGGTTCTGAGGTCGAGCCCCATATAGGGCTCCCTGCTCAGCGGGAAGCCTGCTTCTCCCTCTCCCACTCCCCCTGCTTGTGTTCCCTCTCTTGCTGTGTGTGTCTCTCTCTCTCTCAAATAAATCAATCTTTTTTTTTAAGTTTTATTTATTTGAGAGAGAGCATGCGCACATACACACGCACACGCAGCAGCAAGTAGGGCAGGGGCAGAGTGAGAGAATCTTAAGTGGACCCACCCCCTCTCCTCCCCCACCCACCCTCTTCCTAAGTGTGGAGCCCAAAGAGGGGCTCGATCTCCTGACGCTGCGATCAGGACCTGAGCCAAGACAGTGAGTTCAAGAGTCCGATGCTTAACGAGCTGAGCACCCTCCCTCCCCTGCAGGTGCCCCAGGAGATTTAATCTTGTCTGCGTTTCCTTTTTGCCTTTGTTTCCCACATCACTTCCACGGCATCATAAATGTCTTAAATGTCACTGGATTGTACGTTCTAATTGGTTAATTTGATGCCGTATGAATTTCACCTCAATAAACAATAAGAGATAGGTGCACCTGGGTGGCTCAGTCATTAGGCGTCTGCCTTCCGCTCTGGTCATGATCCCAGGGTCCTGGGATCCAGCCCCACGTCCTGCTCAGAGGGAAGCCTGCTTCTCCCTCTGCCTCTGCCTGCAGCTCCCCTGCTTGTGCTCTTTCTCTCTCTCTCTCTCTCTCTCTGACAAATAAATAAAATCTTTATTTTTTTAATTTTTACTTATTTATTTGACAGAAAGAGATCACAAGTAGGCAGAGAGGCAGACAGAGAGAGAGGGGGAAGCAGGCTCCCTGCTGAGCAGAGAGCCCGATGATGCGGGGATCTATCCCAGGACCCTGAGATCATGACCTGAGCTGAAGGCAGAGGCTTAACGCACTGAGCCACCCAGTTGCCCCTAAATAAAATCTTTAAAAAAAATAGAATAAAGGGGCGCCTGGGTGGCTCAGTGGGTTAAAGCCTCCGCCTTCGGCTCAGGTCATGATCTCAGGGTCCTGGGATCGAGGCCCACATCGGGCTCCCTGCTCAGTGGGGAGCCTGCTTCCTCCTCTCTCTGCCTGCCTCTCTGCCTACTTGTGATCTGATCTCTCTATGTCAAATAAATAAATAAAATCTTTAAAATAAAGAAATAAAAGATGGTCCGTTGTCACTTGGTAGGAACCAAAGGAGTCCAAATCTGAGGACAATTTCTCTTAGCCAAGTTTTTGTCACCTCCAGTGGTCTTTACACCTCAATGAGTAGCCTGGGGTAAACCCTGTATTACCTTCCATTAGTTATTTTTTGGTATAAAGATTTTTCCCTTATTAACAAGCCAGTCCTGTGCATTTTTTGAATATCCTTGCTCCTGGGCTATGAGAACTTCTTGGTCTGAATAGGCTGGAGTTACGGACTTCATTGGAGTTAAGACTGGCATAAGGGCGCCTGGGTGGCTCAGTGGGTTAAAGCCTCTGCCTTCGGCTCAGGTCATGATCTCAGCNTCAGGTCATGATCTCAGCATCCTGGGACTGAGGCCTGCATTGGGCTCTCTGCTCAGCAGGGAGCCTGCTTCCTCCTCTCTCCTCTCTCTCTGCCTGCCTCTCTGCTTACTTGTAATCTCTCTCTCTGTGTCAAATAAATAAATAAAATCTTAAAAAAAAAAGAGACTGGCATAGTACTTAATATTTGTTTATTTTATGCTGACTGCTTGGCTGTTCCCTTTAGACTCTAAGATCATATCCTTTTGCGATCCTTTAAGGTGAATCATAGCTACCTCCTTACCTTGAGGTAAGCCTCAAGAAGAGTCATAATCTCAGGCACCTATTTGGGAAGTTATGGCTTGATAATAATCCCCTTTTTTCCCAAATTGCTCCATGGGCATGGAGGACTAGGAAAGCATATTTGGAGTCAGTATAGGTATTAGTTTTGAGGCCCTTTGCCAATCGAAAAGCAGGAGTGAGCACTATTTTTTTTTAAAGATTTTATGTCTATTTGAGAGAGAGAGAGCACAAGCAGGCAAGCAGCAGAGGGAGAGGGAGAAGCAGGCTTCCTGCTGAGCAGAGAGCCCGATGCGGGGCTCAATCCCAGGCCTCTGGGATCATGACCTGAGCTGAAGGAAGACGCTTAACTGACTGAGCCACCCAGGTGTGCCTACAAGTGAGCACTATTGACTTGGTTTTTTGGGGCAGTTGTATTTGCTGGGAGGGCTTTGGCCTCAATAGCCCGAGCTATTTCTCGTCCCCTTTTCCATGAAACTACAGCCATCAGTAAGTCAACTGTCATCTGCATTTTCAATGGGGGAATTTTTGAAGTCTGAGTGGCTAGAAAAAACATCAGTGATCTCTGAGCAGTCATGTTTTAACATGGAAGGACAATGGTTAGGCCCAGGCATACAGATAGCTGGGTTTAAAGTCTGACAGGTTTCGGGATGCCTGGGTGGCTCAGTGGGTTAAGCAGCTGCCTTCGGCTCAGGTCATGATCCCAGGGTCCTGGGATCGAGGCCCACATCGGGCTCCTTGCTCGGCGGGGAGCCTGCTTCTCCCTCTCCCTCCACCTGCTCTGCCTGTTGTTCCCCCTGCTTGTGCTCTCTCTCTCTCTGATAAATAAGTAAATAAAATCTTTTAAAAAAAGTTTGACAGTTTTTTTTAAGATTTTAATTAATTTATTTGACAGAGAGAGAGATCAAAAGTAGGCAGAGAGGCAGGCAGAGAGAGGAGGAAGCAGGCTCCCTGCTGAGCAGAGAGCCCGATGCGGGCCCCGATCCCAGGACCCTGAGATCATGACCTGAGCTGAAGGCGGAGGCTTTAACCCACTGAGCCACCCAGGTGCCCAGTTTGACAGGTTTTAAGTATTATTACTTTTAAAGAGTTCTTATTTATTCATTTTAGAGGGAAGGAGAGAGAGAGTGCAGGAGCAGGGGGTGCGGCCAGCAGAGGGGGAGGGAGAAGCAGGTTCCCGGCTGAGCAGGGAGCCTGATGTGGAACTTGATCCCAGGACCCTGAGATCATGACCTGAGCCATGACCAAGGCAGATGCTTAATGGATTGAGCCACGCAGGTGTCCCTGATAGGTTTTAAGTATTATTTCAGGCATATCTATAAGCACTGCCTGGAATTAAGTAAGTCAACCTCCCATCATCCATTGGTGGTGTTTGGTCTCCAAGACTCTCTGGACCTGATAAGCAGTCATCGGTCAGGGATGGTCCCATAGTAAGTTTTGAGGTTTCTTTCTTTCTTTTTTTTTTTAAATTTATTTATTTATTTGACAGAGAGAGACACAGGGAAGGAGGGAACACAAGCAGGGGGAGTGGGAGAGGGAGGAGCAGGCTTTCCCCACAGAGCAGGGAGCCCAAACTGGGGCTCAATTCAGGGTTCGATCCCATGACCCTGGGATCATGACCTGAGCCGAAGGCAGACGCTTAACGAGTGAGCCACCCAGGAGCCCCTGTTTTGAGGTTTCTTCTACCAGGAGGGCTGTTTTATGCTGGGTTAAAGCCTCTATTTGTAATGTTACATCAATAGGTCCTGGGACTAATATGACTAAGGAATAAAACCATCAAGAAGCCCTCTTTGTTTGAGGTGTAGACTCTTTTTTTTTAAAGATTTTATTTATTTATTTGACAGAGAGATCACATGTAGGCAGAGAGGCAGGCAGAGAGAGAGGAGGAGGAAGCAGGCTCCCCGCCGAGCAGGGAGCTGGATGCGGGCCTTGATCCCAGGATCCTGAGATCATGACCTGAGCCGAAGGCGGAGGCTTTAACCCACTGAGCCATACAGGCATTTGAGGTGTAGACTTAAGAGCATCCTGATTATGAGGGTGACTGGCAGGTGGGAGAAGACTTGTCTCAGAAGATAAGAGCATTACCCAAGAGCATCATCCAATTCAATCATAGGCAAAGTGGGGTCACCCGTTATCCCCACAAACCCATAGTTAACCCCACGAAGTGGGGTACGCTCTGGCTTTTAAGGAGCAAATTTGTCGGGCGCCTGGGTGGCTCAGTGGGTTAAAGCCTCTGCTTTCGGCTCAGGTCATGATCTCAGGGTCCTGGGATCGAGGCCCGCATTGGGCTCTCTGCTCAGCAGGGGAGCCTGCTTCCCCCTCTCTCTCTCTGCCTGCCTCTCTGACTCCCTATGCTCTCTCTCCCTCTGTGAAATGAATAAATAAAATCTTAAAAAAAAAAAAAAGGAGCAAATTTGTCCTCCCAACCACACAGAATGGGTCAAGGTGGTAGATGAGTTATACAATTGTTGGGGAATTCACCCCGTTTTCCAGCTGTTCAAATAATCCTATGCCCATGGGGTCCTATTATTATCTCCACAGAACAAGCATGGAGGTCGTCTGCACAAGAGCTACTGTGGTAATTTCTCAACTTGTCGAGCTTAACCAAACAACGAACATTCAGAGACAATCAGAACTAGAATTTAACATCCGCAAAGATGGGTAATTGAAACTTAATTTTTCTCTCGAAAATCACCATTACTTCCAGCAATAGCCAAATTAAGACTCATTTGTTTGTAAGACAAGTCCAGTTTTAACAAACGTGGCCTAATTATTTACATAAGCTCAGCGAGAATAGTGATTGGCCATCTTTTCAAGTCTGCTTTGCTGGAATTTTTTCTTTTAAGATTTTATTTGTTTATTTTTGTGAGAGAGAGGATGAGTGGAGGGAGGCGCAGAGGGAGAAGCAGACTCACTGCTGAGCAGGGAGCCCGATGCGGGCCTCGATCCCAGGACCCTGAGATCATGACCTGAGCCGAAGGCGGAGGCTTAACCAACGGAGCCACCCAGGCGCCCTTGCTAGAACTTTCAAAAGGAATCTCGGTTGAACTTTTAGTAGCCTCTCTAGGCAAGAAGCCAAGCCAAATACTTGTCATCAGACATGCCTGTAATACCTGTAGATTTGGGTGAATTCCTCTACAAGGTCCCCAAAGTATCCTGAGGTTCCTGCACCTGCCAGGCAGTGACATTCTCTACTCATCTGGTGAGGCTGCTGGGAACTCTGTAAGCAGCTATGAGGCCAACAGTTCCAAGGGGCTTTATGGCTCCAGATTTCATAAAGTCAACCTTAGTTCCTTAAAACCATCTGGTCATATCTGAGTCTGCCTGTCTCTCTCAAATACGACATTCCAGTCAAAGACTTGGTAAAATAACCAATGTTTCTTTTTTTTGTTTGTTTATTTGTTTTTTAAAGCTTTTATTTATTTATTTGAGACAGAGAGAAAGAGATCACAAGTAAGCAGAGAGGCAGGCAAAGAGAGAGGAGGAAGCAGGCTCCCTGCTGAGCAGAGAGCCCGATGTAGGGCTCAATCCCAGGACCCTGGGATCATGACCTGAGCCAAAGGCAGAGGCTTTAACCCACTGAGCCACCCAGGCGCCCCATAACCAATGTTTCTAATGGTGTCCTGTTAAAAGGAGAACAGATTCTTATTGAACCGACACAAATGACTCTGACTGCCACAGAAGAAAGAATACTTACTGAGACTTATTGAATTTCAGAGGATTCAGGTAGAGAGCAGAGGGAGTAGCAGGCTCCCCACCGAGCAGGGAGCCCGATGCTGGGGCTCCATCTCAGGACCCTGGGGTCACAATCCGAACGGAAGGCAGACGCTTCGTGAACTGAGCCACCCAAGAGCCCAACACGAATGAATTTTTTAGCACATTTTCATAAGTCACAGATATCTTAAGAGTAAGTTTCCTTAATCTGCAAGAGCAAACGTTAGAGCACCAGCAAAGTTTCAAACATGAGTCACAAACACTATAATCGTCTTCCTCAGTTCATTTAGTTTCATGTTACTAATTCTTGTTCAGTTTGAATGCAGCTTTTTTTTTTAAAAGATTTTATTTATTTTACTCGAGAGAGGGGGAGAGAGAGAGAGAGAGAGAGAGTACAAGAAGGGGAAGCAGCAGGTGGAGAGTAAGAACCAGGCTCCCCACTGAGCAGGGAGCCCGGTATGAAGCTTAATCCCAGGACCCTGGGATCATGACCTGAGCCGAAGGCAGACACTTAACTGACTGAGCCACCCAGGCACCCCTGAATCCAGCTTTTTAGTTTTGGAAATTCTTAACCATTTCAATTTTTTGATCTTAAAGATATCAAATACCTGAATTTGTCCTAAAAGTCCTTTTTATGAATGTCTTTGAAGACGAACCACATTTTGCAAGAGAATAAGAATAATTATAAATGATAAAAACTCAGAAATGGCCATTGTTAACAACCTGATCAACCTGATATGAATTCATTATGATGCAACTGCCAAGGAAATTCAGTTATTTCTGTGACACAGACCACTTCAGTTATTTTTTTTTATTTTTTTAAGGATTTTATTTATTTATTTGACAGAGAACAAGAGAGATCAC
Source organism: Ailurus styani (assembly GCA_002007465.1). Taxonomy (NCBI): domain Eukaryota; kingdom Metazoa; phylum Chordata; class Mammalia; order Carnivora; family Ailuridae; genus Ailurus; species Ailurus styani. Next base: position 8,808,264 of record LNAC01000008.1, on the reverse strand, counting down.
AAGTAGTCAGAGAGGCAGGCAGAGAGAGAGGAGGAAGCAGGCTCCCCGCTGAGCAAGGAGCCCGATTCGGGACTCGATCCCAGGACCCTGGGATCATGACCTGAGCCAAAGGCAGACGCTCAACTGATTGCACCACCCAGGCGTCCCTAAAACCTTAAAAAGTTTTAAAGCACATGTCTAAATAGACTTATGGATCATCAAAGACTTGATAAAGAACAAACATAGATACTGGTTTTTCTGGGCAAAGAAAAGAGACAACAACTTTGGCAACATTTTCTTATCAAGAACAGACCAATAATTCAAGAAAACTTGTCTTTTGGGGGCACCTGGGTGGCTCAGTTGGTTAAGCATCCAACTCTTGGTTTCAGCTCAGGTCATTGTCTTGCATTTGTGGGATCAAGCCCCAAGTCTGGTTCTGCACTCAACGTGGAGTCTGCTTCAGATTCTCTCTCCTTCTCCCTTACACTCTGTCCTGCTTTCTCTCAAATAAATAAATAAAATCTTTTAAAAAAAAGAAAACTTGTCTCTTTAACAGAAAAGCAGAATTTCAATCTTTTTAAAAAACATATCTTTTTAAAAAAGATTTTATTTATTTATTTTAGAGAAAGAGAGAGAGAATGAGCAGGAGAAGGGGCAGAGGGAGAGAGAGAGAGAATTTCAAGCTGATTCTGCATCCAGCCAGAGGCCTGATGAGCCTGACATGGGACTTGATCTCAGGAACCCGGTACTGTGACCTGAGCTGAAACCAAGAGTCAGATGCTCAAACAACTGAGCCACCTAGGTGACCCCAGAATTTCAATCTTATACCAGTGTACTTATAAAATCCTTTCATTTTTTAAAAAGATTTTATTTATTTATTTGACAGTGAGAGAGAAATCACAAGTAGGCAGAGAGGCAGGCAGAGAGAGAGGAGAAGCAGGCTCCGGGCCGAGCAGGGAGTCCGATGCGGGGCTCGATCCCAGGACCCTGAGATCATGATCTGAGCCGAAGGCAGAGGCTTTAATCCACTGAGCCACCCAGGTGCCCCATAAAATCCTTTCATTTTAACCTTAGTCAGTCTTGACCACACATAAAATTCCTTTCCAAAGGTTTCCCATCACAAACCTTCTACAACTTTCCTTTGCATTTAGATTTTGTCCCAAGCCCTTTCTCTCCAAACAGCCAATCTCATTTAGGACAAAATTACCTTCTTATACCTTCAACAAAAATGTATTCCCATTCCTTAGACCCTTCTTCCACATACAGAGTTGCTTTCCTTCTTTCCAACAGTATTAATTACATTTAGCAGAATTTTGCTCTCTTAGAAATTTTGGTCTCCAGTGAAAACCAAGGGGTAACCAATTGTGAACTATCACACCAAAACTCTTTAGATGGCAAATTTATGGATATATTTAAGCACAAAGCATGTTCTCTACAATAAGAAGTCAGAAGCACAACCTACGTTCAGTAATCAGTGCTGTAGCTGGAGTGGGTAGTGAGTGTTAGGTACACGGGGTGCTTTTCTTTGCTCCTCAATAGTGTGGGTAGGAGGAGAAGCCAATGGTGCTGGAGGCACCGAGCATGGTCTAGAAGCCAGTTCTGTAGGCCACACCCAAGGCGCTGCAGAAACAGGAGGAGGGAGAGGGAGGGGGGAGGCAGAAGAGGCCAAGAGCTGCCAGAAAGCAGAGAACAAGGTTTCCTGGTCCTAAACCTCATCAGCTCAGCCAGGTGAGCAGGCGCCATGTTTTTTTTCCACTAGCGTGGAAATAGGCAGTCCATATGGAGCCAGAAAAGACAGAGAACCTCCCTGAAACAAAAGGAGTATTGGCAGCTGCTTGGGAATATTTTGTAAAGTCCCTGTCCCTGAGGTAGACTAACAAGAGACAGTTGGCTCTAATTGTTGGAGCCATTAACCTGGGAAATGAATGAGGGAGAAGCCCCCTACATCTATTAGGAGGAGGAACAGTGAAAGAGGGTCAATGTCCCCTTCATTAGGAATGGCCTGTGTTTCCTCCAGCAACCTGGATTCTAGCAGGAGGAGGCCTATTTAGATAATGATCAGGAGGGACTTTACTGGCCTGGTTACTGACCAAACACATTCTGCAAGAGGACCTTAGATTCAGATCCTGATTTAGAGCCATAAAGGTCTGGACCTACGGTGCCTCTGTCCATTTGCCCTCTCTGCTGCAGAAGAGACCTAACTCATAGACCATCCTGAGGCCATGCCGTGTTATAGAAGATTCGTCCTTTCTTAAATTTTGCAATCTGAATGATTTCCAGTGGGTTAAAAGGCTCCCCAAGAGAGAGTCCTTAGGAGCTGAAAAAGAAGCCAGAAGGTCCATCACCAAGAACATCCCCCCAACTCCCAGGAGGCCTCCCATGTGGAGGACATGTCAGAGATTTCGGGTGTCAAAGGTGACCAGAGGCATCCCTTGAACAAAATCGTTATGATCACTGTCCTGCCATAAAATACCCCACAGGAGAGATGTTAGCAACCCCCCCTTCCCCGTTGCATTCTAGGGTACAGAAGGGTGCCTGGTGAATGAACCAAAATCTCATGCCATGTTATGTTGTGAATGCTTGTTCTATGCTGTACTATGAAGGCTGTGTCATTTTTAACCCATGGAAAACACTAGAAAAGTTTTCCAAGGGTAAATTACCCAATTTTGTAGTTGAAGTGGTTAGTAGAAGTCACTGTTGGAAAACAATAAAGATAGAAATCCCTCATGGTCTAAGCGACATTCCAGTAAATGTAGTCTTTACAGCCAACTTCCCTAGGAAATGGCCCTGAGTTTGGTTTTAATCAATCAGGTATTGGTTTCAGCTGTCTCTGAGTGGCTGTCTTGGGGCCAGAAGAGGCTAGACCAGGGATGTGGAAGTTATCACATTAGACCAATGAGAAGGAAACCTCATATGGGTGTCTTAAAGATCAGCAACTTTCCTGGTGACTTAGGTGGCTGCCCCATGCCCCAAAGAGACAACTTTGTATAAGGATGGCAATAAAGAGAGGGCATCAAGTTTCTGGATCTTATTACCATTCCGGCCAGTGTACTAACTTCCAGCCAAAAGGCAGGCTTTCTCCTACCCATACAGTAGCCTCAGGCTATAGGATTGCAGCCTTAGCAATGGACACAAAGGTGTTCCAGTAAGACCGTACTCCTTGAAGAGCCCCTGGAATCAAAGTAAAGAAGAGAAGAAGTACTCATCAAATTTGCACCAATGCTCAGAGTCCAAATGAGAAGACTCAAAGCCATGTTTGACACCAGAATGATGTGGAAATGTTAGGGTTCGGAGAAAACCATCAAGAAAGAATTCTTGAGACATCTTCAGTGCAAAAAGGTGGTTTTATTAAAGCACGGGGACAGGACCCGTGGGCAGAAGGAGCTGCACTGGGGTTGTGACAGGTGACTCATTATATACTTTCAAGTTGGGAGGGGGTAAAGAGGTAGCAAAAATCTCTAAGAAATTTTGGAAGCAAGGTTTCCAGGACCTTGAGGGAGCTAGCTGTTGTTAGGGAAATGTCCTTTAGGGTGCCTGGGTGGCTCAGTCGGTTAAATATCTGTCTTCAACTCAGATCATGTTCTTGGGATCCTGGGATTGAGCCCTGCTTTGGGCTCCATGCACAGCAAGGAGCTGCTTCTCCCTCTCCTTCTGCCTCTCCCCCCTGCTCATGCTTGCACACACTCTCTCCATCTCAAATAAATAAATAAAATCTTTTAAAAAAGGGAAAAGTCCTTTATTATTTGTTTAGTAAAAACTCAGTCATGAGACCCTTCAGATGTATATCAGAGGGCTATACGCTTGGCTGATGTTAATATGTATCTTGGAGGGAGGTAGAGACAAAGGAAGTTTCCAAAGGAATTTTTATATGTTAGAGGAGACTTACAGGAGCCTGGAGGTCGGAGATAATGTTAATGTTTTTTGTTTTTGTTTTAAGATTTTATTTATTTATTTGGCAGAGAGAGACACAGCAAGAGAGGGAACACAAGCAGGGGGAGTGGAAGAGGGAGAAGCAGGCCTCTCACTGAGCAGGGAGCCCAAAGCAGGGCTTGATGAAGGGTTCAATCTCAGGACCCTGGGATCATGACCTGAACTGAAGGCAGACGCTTAACGACTGAGCCACCCAGGTGCCCTGATAATGTTAATGTTAATGATAATATTAATGTTCTGTCCTTAGCCAAGTATTAACATCACGGTGGTTGAATTCCTAGAGAAAGGTCACTCTGCCTGTTTCAAGGGCTTGTTAATGGGCTATAAGTATAAGGAGATTTAATTTTTTCTTTTGCCTTTGTTCTCCACATCATTGAGCACCTTTTCATTGCCTGTTAGCCATCTGTGTGTCTTCTTTGGAAAAATATCTGTTCAGATCCTCTATTTTTTAATTGGGTTGTTAAAAATCGGTGAGTGGTAGTTCTTTATATATTTTGGATATTAACCCTTTATTGGACATATGATTCACAAATATCTTCTCCTGTCCCATAGGTTGCCTTCACATTTCGATGATGGGTTCCTTTGCTATGCTGTTTGATGTAGTCCAATTTGTTTATTCTTTTTTTTTTTTTTTGGACAGAGAGAAACACAGTGAGAGAGGGTACACAAAGCACAGGGAGTGGGAGAGGGAGAAGCAGACTCCCCACTGAGCAGAGAGCCCAATGCTGGGCTTGAACCCAGGACCCTGGGATCACAACCTGAGCTGAAGGCAGACGTGTAATGACTGAGCCACCCAGGCACCCCCCAATTTGTTTTTTCTTGCCTTTGTTTCTCTTACCTTTGGAGTCAGCCCCACAAACACATCTCTAAGACCACTGTCAAGAGTCTAGCACTTATATTTTCTTGGAATTCTATGGTTTCAGGTCTTACATTCACATCTTTAATCATCCATTTTGAGTTAATTTTTGTGTATGGTGTAAGAGAGTGGTTTAGTTTCATTCTTCTGTATGTGGCTGTCCAGTTTTCCCAGCACCACTGATTGAAGAGACTTTCCTTTCTCCATTGAATGTTCTTGGTTCCTTTTCCATAAATGAACTGTTCGTATATGTGTAGATTTATGTCTGGACTCTCAGTTCTGTTCCATTGATCTATGTGTCTGCTTTTATGCCAACACCATACTGTTTTGATTATTATAGCTTTGTAGTGTAATTTGAAATCAAGGACCATGGGCGCCTAGGTGGCTCAGTCAGTTAAGTGTCTGCCTTCGGCTCAGGTTGTGATCTCGGGGTCCTCCTGGGATTGAGCCCCTCAAGCTTCCTCAAGTTTAGTGGGGAGCCTGATTCTCTCTCTCTGTCTCTCTCCCTCTGCCCCTCCCCACTACTCATGCCCCCCTTACATCATGGGATATGTCATTCTAACAGAAAACCAATGAGGAAACAGCCGCCTTAAACAACACATTAGACCAAATGCACTTAATATATATTTACAGAACATTCCAGATCACATGTCAGGCCACAAAGCAAGTCTCCATATCAAGACTGATATCATACCAAGTATCTCTTCTGACAACCATGTTATAAAACTAGAAATCAATTACAAGAAGAAAACTGGGAAAACCACAAAAATGTGAAGATTCAACAGGATGCAGCTGAACAAAGCGTAGGTCATCAAGTAAGTCAAAGAAGAAAAAAATTATCTAGAGACAAATGAAGATAGAAACACAATGTACTAAAATCTACGGGATGCAGCCAAAGGGGTTCTAAGAGGGACGTTCATAGCAATACAGGCTCTCCTCAAAAAATAAAACAAAAAAATGACAGATAAACAATCTAACTTAACACCTAAAGGAACTAGAAAAAGAAGAACAAAGCCTAAAAGTAGTAGGAGGAAGGAAATCATAAAGATCAGGGTGGAAATAAATGACTAGAGACTAAAAAGACAGTAGAAAAGATCAATGAAACAAAGCTGGTTCCTTAAAAAGATGAACAACATTTACCAACCTTTGGCTTGGCCAACCAAGAAATGGGGAGTTAGTGTTTCATGGGGACACAGTTTCAATTTGACATGAGGAGAAAGTCCTATGGATTGAGGCTGGTGATGACTGCACAATAATGTGAATGTGCTTAAAGCCACTGAACAGCGCACTTAGACATGGTTAAAATGGATGTGATTTATATTTTGCTCCAAATCCAGAGGGAAAAAAATGTTCTAGAGTCTTGAAGGGTCAGATTCCTAGAATTTAGGGATTTTAGGGACAGTAATCTTCGAGCATGTTCCTCTGAGCATACTCCAGGCTCTGACCAAGGCCAGCAGGCTTGTCCATGGCACCCTCTCTCAGTGTGCTGGCCAGACTCTGGCAGAAGCTCTGGTTGGACCATGCTGGGTGTGTCCATTATGGGCTCGCCACAACAAGGGAGACACACACCATGAGGATAAGAAGGGGTTTGTTTGTATTGAGTTCAAGGAAGGCTAGTTTTGCATTGGACTGGCCCCAAACAGGAAGGGGGTAATGACTCTGTGTTTGGGCATCTTGATTTTCACCTAGAAGACAGGAGGAATGGGGTGAGGCTGCAGATATAACTGTGATAAGTGACAGTTTTTCCTGGTAGCCAGGAAGGAGGACTTTTGGCCATTTTTGTGGTTTGTATGGTGTTCTTGTTTTTCTCTGTGCTCAGACATAGTTATGAAAAGGTCTTTTGGGGGCGCCTGGGTGGCTCAGTCAGTCAAGCATCTGCCTTCAGCTCAGGTCATGATCTCAGGGTTCTGGGATCGAGTTCCGTATCGGGCTCCCTGCTCTACGGGGAGTCTGCCTCTCCCTCTGCCCTTCCCCCCTCGCTTGTGCACATGCTCTCTCTCTCTCTCTCTCTCTCTCTCTCTCTCTCTCTTTCTCTCTCTCTCTCTCAAATAGATAAATAAAACCTTTAAAAAAAAGAAAAGATATTTTTTCCCCATTTTTTTTTAAAAGATTTTATTTATTTATTTCACAGCGGGAGAGAGATCACAAGGAGGCANTCCCCATTTTTTTTAAAAGATTTTATTTATTTATTTCACAGCGGGAGAGAGATCACAAGGAGGCAGAGAGGCAGGCAGAGAGAGAGAGGGGGAAGCAGGCTCCCTGCGGAGCAGAGAGCCCGATGTGGGCCTCGATCCCAGGACCCTGAGATCATGACCTGGGCCGAAAGCAGAGGCTTTAACCCACTGAGCCACCCAGGCGCCCTTTTCCCCATTTTTTATTTTGAAATGATCAAAGACCCACAAGAAGTTGCAAAAGTAGTACAGAGAGGTTCCCTGTACTGATCACAAAGCTACTGTGAAAAATAACATCTCGGTGCTTTAGTACATTTAAAAACCATGAAATCTCTTTCTTACTGAGAAAAGGAATTCCTTTCCCATTGCTGTCACATCAGATGACCACACATTTAGCAGCTGAAATGTCTTATCTCAGACTTTCTGTGGGTCCAGAGTCCAGGTACAGCATAGCTCAACTGGGGGTTGTGCCCAGGGTCTGACAGTGCCAAACCCAAGGCAAAATTCAGTGACATTTAATACAACCATCACCTCTGTCTAGTTCCAGAACATTCCCATCCCCCCAAAAGGAGACCCTCTCCCCATGAGCAGTCACTCCCCATCCCCCTCCCCCAGCCCCTGGCAGCCACCAATTTGCTTTCTGTCTCTACGGATTGGCCTGTTCTGGACGTTTCATATACATGAGATCCTACAACGTGTGGCCTTTTGAGTCTGGTTTCTCTCACTCAGCATGATGTGTCCAGTGTTCTTCCACACTGCAGCATGAGTCCAAGCTTTATGCCTTTTTGTGGCTGAAGAATATTCCTCTGTATGGATGGGACACATTTTGTTCATCCATTCGTCTATTGATGGGCATCTGGGTTGTTTCCATCTTTGGATGGTTGTCTGCAGTGCTGTTATAAACACATATGGACAGGGTTTTTTGTCTTTTATTTTATTTTATTTTTTTAAAGATTTTTTATTCATTTATTTGACACAGAGAGAGATTAGATCACAAGGAGGCAGAGAGGCAGGCAGAGAGAGAGAGGAGGAAGCAGGCTCCCCGTTCAGCAGAGAGCCCGATGCAGGCCTCGATCCCAGGACCCTGAGATCATGACCTGAGCCGAAGGCAGAGGCTTTAACCCACTGAGCCACCCAGGTGCCCGGTTTTTTGTCTTTTAGCCACTTTGGTCCCATTTGCTGGAGCAGACACTCTAGAGAACATGCACAGAAAGACAATGATATTTCCATCATATCGGCTTTAAAGTTTCTCAAGTGAGGAGAAAAGGGAGGAAGACAGAAGAAAGAAGTGAAGGGAGTCATCATCACACCTGACATTTCCACGGCCAAAGGATCTTTAGGGCCCTTAGGGGGAGAAGTTACGGTGGAGGAAAACCCATTTGGCACATGCACACACAAAACAAAGTCACTACACTCAGTTTAAAACATTAATTTGGGTCCTTGACAACCTCATCAAACCCTAGATTATAGAGCTAACACTTACTACAGACACCCTGAGGCCTGAAACAAACAAAGGGGTGTCTCCTATATTTGGCCAAATTCTCTATTTAGACAGATGTAACAGATGATCTCTTTGTGACAGTTTTTTTTCTTTCTGTTTCTAGATCCCTCTCCAATGAAAGTGCCCACAGTGGCCACTGCAATTCTAAACTGCACTCCAAATTGTCCCTGGTGGGGACAATACCAGCAGAGAGAGCCGTGTCCGAGTTAGCCTGATGGAAATATGAAAGACACGGGTGCTTGGTCTGGAAGGAAGGCAGCTTTTGATGGAGAAGGGATAGTGCGCATCCAACCTTGGGTCTCTAGGACTTTGCTAGAGGCCAGCTGATATCCATCGGAGACCGGATGCACCCCCTGGCTCCAGACAGATGGAGCTAAGAAAGCAGAGACACAGAGATAGGATCGATTGGAGGAGATGACCTTTTAGGATTCTCTCTTTTCTCTTTTCCCTTTAAGATTTTGGAATGGTGAAAAGTTTGTCCAAAGGATGCTGGTCTGAGGAGAGCTTCCCAACTCCTCAGCCACCAGCGCTGAGTCAAGGGTGACTTATTGGGCCTCGGCCTCTCCTCTCCTCTCCTAATGGGCCTTTCCTCTCATGGACACACAACCCTCAAGGCACTTGTCACGAGGGGATGGTGGGCCCCCAAAGTAGGTTCACGTCCCGACCCCCAGAACTGCAATTGTGACCTTATTTGGAAATAGGACCTCTGTAGGTGTGATTAAGGCAAGGGTCTCAAAATGAGATCATCCTGGATTTAGGGTAGGCCCGAAGTCCAATGACAAGTGTCTTTATAAGATACACAAGAGAAGGCCAGGTGAAGAAGGAGGCAGAGATTGGTCACAAGCTGAGGGATGCCTGGGGCTATGAGAAGATGGAAAAGGCAAGGAGTGATGCTTCCCAAGACCCTTGGAGGGTCCCAGGTGGGAGCAGTGAGGGTCTTGGCAGACCTCCATCCTTGTTGACTCCCTTCAGCCAAAAACCTCCAGAAACACACCTGTAGTCAAATTTAGGTGTATTGGCTTGTTGCAATGAGGCTCTGTGGAGCATTCCAGAAAGAGGGTGGTAAGAAGAGCTTGTTATGAAGCTGGGCTTTACGTTAGGTGACTTGAGGGGTCTCAAGGAAGTGGGGACAATTCTCTACTTATTTTGACACTTTTTACCTAGGAGTTGGGGAAACCAAGTGGGGCCAACGCTGTGATTAGTGAGAAGGAGCTGTCACTCATGTCAGCCAGGACACTGATGGGGAGGTTTGGTCCTTTTTGTGGTTTGGATCATGCCCTTGTTTTTGTCTGTGGTCAGAACAACCAGAGGGATTTTGTTTTCGTCTTGCTCCAAGCTGGCCAGAGCAGCCTTCTCTGATATTGATGTTCTGTGGGATTATGTTCAACAGGAGAACACCATGGCTTAGCTGTGGGCCCTGCACCAACTCCCAGCTGACCAAGGTCAGGGTAGGCTTGCTTCTTTCTCGCTCTATGCTCATCACCCAGCCTTTGACATGCTATTCCCTCTGCCCAGAATGCTTTTCTCTCCCTTTCTTCACCCAACTCTGCTTAAATGCCACCTCCTCGGAGAAGGCCTCTTTGATCACCCAGCCTGATGTCTTCCATAACCCACTCCCAATGAGGGGAATAGCTTCTGTCTGTGGTTAGGATCCTAATTTTTTTGTGTGTGACTTCCTGACTGTGAGCTCCAGAAGACCAGGGACCATGTCCGTCTAACTTGTCACTGTATTCCCAGCACAGGCTCGAAGTAGGCACTTAATACTTAATTGAGAATATGAGCATCTAAGAGCTATAGAATGTCACAATGATAGAAGCCAAGAATCCCTGGTCCTGGGAGCTGCACCCTGTAGCAAGGTGCCCGGTTGGTGGCAAAAGTCACCTTGCAGAAGATTTAGCTTGTTCTGGAACGATTCACTTGACCTATACCTCTGAGTTATGTCAATATGAAGTAAGAGGCTTCCTGCCCCCAGGAAAGTGTGACAAGCCAGTCTCTTTTTAAAATTTTTATTTTTTTAAACTTCTTTACCAGTGGAAGGTTCACTAGGTGTTGGCTTTGCCACCTCCAAACATCCCACACCCTGATAATGAACAATATGAAGCCGCCCCTTGAACAACATGGGGTTTTAACTGCAAGGGCCCATTTACACAAGGATTTTTTTTTTCAATAAAAACAGTACGGTACCGGAGCATCTGACTGGCTCAATTGGTAGAGCACGCAACTCTTGATCTCAGGGTCATGAGTTCGAGCCCCACGTTGGGAGCAGAGATTACTTAATAAATAAATAAATTATTTTATTTTATTTTATTTTATTTTTTTTAAAGATTTTATTCATTTATTTGACACAGAGAGAGAGATTACAAGTAGGCAGAGAGGCAGGCAGAGAGACAGGGAGAGGAGGAAGCAGGCTCCCTGCTGAGCAGAGAGCCCGATGCGGGCCTCGATCCCAGGACGCTGAGATCATGACCTGAGCCGAAAGCAGAGGCTTTAACCCACTGAGCCACCCAGGCGCCCAAATAAATAATTTTTTAAAAAAGTACAATTCAGTACTCTTTTCTTTACCTTATCTACGTTTACTAGTATTTTCTCTACCTTTTTTTTTTTAAGATTTTATTTATTTGACACAGAGAGAGAGATCACAAGTAGGCTAAGAGGCAGGCAGAGAGAGGAGGACGCAGGCTCCCTGCCGAGCAGAGAGCCCGATGTGGGGCTCCATCCCAGGACCCTGAGATCATGACCTGAGCTGAAAGCAGAGGCTTTTACCCACTGAGCCACCCAGGTGCCCTCTCTACCTTTTTTTTAAAGTGTTCTTTTTAAAAATTTACTTATTTGTCAGAGAGAGAGAGAGAGCACAGGCAGAGGGAGCAGCAGGGAGAGGGAGAAGCAGCCTCCCTGCTGAGCAAGGAGCCCGATGCAGGACTTGATCCCAGGACCCTGAGATCATGACCTGAGCTGAAAGCAGAGGCTTAACTGACTGAGCCACCCAGACATCCTTCTATCTTATGATTTTCTTAATAACATTTTCTTTTCTCTAGCTGACTTTATTGTAAGAATACATTATGTAATACCTATAACCTGCAAAATATATGTTAACCAATTGATTGTTATTGGTAATGCTTCAGGTCAACAATAGATTATTAGTAGTTAAGTTTCTGGGGGGAATCCGAAGTTATAGGCAAATTTTTGACTGCTTGGAGGTCGGTGCTCCTAAATTCTGTGTTGTTCAAGCGTGAGTTGTATGCTTAACCTCTTATTCTTGATGATAAATACTATTCCAGCTACATGGGTTCCATCCTCCAGACATAACAGACATAGGAGAAGCAGAAAACAAACATGTCAGCACATGAATAAAGCAAGTTGCTGCTATGACAGAAATACAAAAAGAAAAAAATATGGGATGGAGCATCAGCTAGTTGTGAAAGTCAGGGAGGTCTTTCTCAGGAAGGGGTATTTGGGTCAAGGCTTGAAGGAAGTGAAGGAGCTCGTCATTGGAAAAGCTTGGGGTAGAGGGAACAGCACTGGCAAACCGTCTGAGGCAGGATCATGCCTGGCCAATTGGAGAAAGCAGCCTGGTGTGGCTAGAGCTGAGGGACAAGGGGAAAGAGGAGAGGAATGAGATGCGGAACTATAAGGAGTCTTCCAGAACAGTGGGAACCCACCAAGCTTTAGAGCAGGGAGGCCCAGCAGCGTCACTGGGGTTGCTTTCCAGAGAATGACTCCGTGGTCAACTCATCCTGCCTGAAGTTCCCCTAGATCTAAAACCTGCTTCTTCCCCACAGCCAGGTCTAATGTAACCACCTTCACACCCCTAGTACTACCATTTTTGCAGATGGGGACCCTAAGCCTACTCGGTACACGAAGAAACTAAAGTGTAGGGGCCTCCGACAATTTGGCCCCCCAAACCTAATTGTTGAATAAAATAAGCAAGGTGTGTTTGAAGGGAGTGGGTGACAGTGGAGCAATTCAGGAGGGACTGGCTAGGAATCTGAGCTGTCCGTGGTTGGTTACACTTTGGCTATACTCAGTTTCTGATCTCTCTGAGCCTGTTTCCCCACCTGAACCGGGTGGAGTGTGTTAATTTCTCTGCCCCTTTCTCCTACCCCCTCCCTCCCTGGCTTCGCAGGTGGCAAGCAGAGAGTGTGGACTAGAAGAGCGCCTTCAAAGCGCAGACAGTAAAGGCTTGGCCGGTCCTCGGACCACGAGTGGACCGCGGGCTCTAGCGCGCCCTGGTGGCCGGGCAACTCCCGCCTGACGCCGCCAGACCACGTGTGAAGTGGAAGCGGCCATATTTCATCCGGGCAACGGCCATCTTGGTAAAGGCGATATTCTTGACTGTAGTTTTGACCCTCTTCTCACAGTTCGCCAATATCTGAAGCGAGAGAACGGGGTGCAGCCTTGTAAAATATCCTCTTCTCGAAGAGGAAAAGGGATGGCTGATAACCTCGGCTTGGGTTGGAGGCCAGGGCAGCGTTTCCCTTACCAAGAGGGCGACAGCGCCGAGACGTAATCAGCACGCGCCTCCGGGAGCTCGGCGCGCAAGCCCGGCGCTGACGTCACGGACTCGCGACCGGGCCGGCGCTGGGGGAAGGAGGTAGGAGCGGCCGCGGCGCG
>LNAC01000008.1:8772306-8794960 GCA_002007465.1 Ailurus styani | reverse complement strand
GGTGCGGGGGGGGGCCCGGCGGGGCGGCTAGGCCTGAGAGCACCCCCCACCCCGGAGGGCTGCAGGCGCGTGCTCAGAGACCGGGGCGCTTTGGGCGCCCATTCTAGAGGGCTCCCGCGGGGGGCTGTGCCCATTTCCCAGAGCTGGCGACTGAGACCCGGAGGAATTGCGTCCTGTTCGCGGCCAGCCAGCTCCGGTCCTGCCTCTGAGCACTTTCGAGGCTTGGGGGTGACAGCTGGGTGCGGACGCCCCCAGCCTCTTGCAGTGGGGTCAGGGCTGGGGAGCGGGACGACGGGCAGGGAGAGCTCAGAAGGGGTAGCGGGAGGGCTTCTGGGAAGAGACTGTGTCGAACTCCCATCGTCTATTCTCTTTTACTTTGACATCCAGTCAGCTACGTGGGTCTTGATTCCCTGCTAAATGCACCCCTATGCCCATCCGGAGGCACTCCCCGGATCCCTGCCAGAGCTCCCTGCTTATCTCACCCCTCCAGCCCGTCTCCTCACCAACCCCAGGGCTCTTACCCGCAGATCTGCGCCTCCTGGTTCTGACGCCCTCCGCATCTTCTCATCACCGTGGAATACAGATCCCCGCCTCCCAGCCTGCCTCCCTCACACTCCTGGGGGCTCGGAGCTCCTCACACTTTTAGGCCTTTTCTTAAATATCTCCTTCAGGAAGCCCTTTGACGCCCCTTAGCCCCCAGGCTGGGTCAGAAACCCCCTTCAGGCTTCCTCAGCGCCCTGCAAGTCTCATCACAGTTCTTTATGGCAAATTGTCACACTTGTCGTCTATCTCCCAGCCAGCCTGGCAGTCACATCGGTCCTGCCTCTTTTCCCCAGCGTCCCACACATACTAGGTGCTCAGTGCATGTTTACCGAGTGACAAGAGTGTATGTGTGAGTAAGTATTTACCACACAGAGAAGAAAAGCTGTCTGTATTAGTCAGCTTGGGCTGCCATTAAAAAAATACCACAGAGTGGGTGGCTTAAACAACAGATATTTATTTGCTCACGGTTCTGGAGGCTAGGAAGTCTAAGATCAAAGTGCCAGCCAGTTTGGTTCCTGGAGCGGGGAGTCTTCCTGGCTTGCAGAGAGAGCAAGCTCTGGTGTCTTTTGCTCTTACGGGAAAACCAGCCCCATTCCATTAGGGCCCCACCCTTATGACTTCACTTCATCTCTGTCACCTCCTCACGGGCCCTGTCTTCAAAGACAGTCGCACTGAGGGTTAGGGCTTCAACATATTGCTATTGAGTGAACATCGACATTTCATCCTGGCCTGAAGAGAGGATCAAAATTGTCCCGTCAGGCTCTGGGATGGAGTTGGGGGTCTTGAGCAGCAGGCAGTAGGAGGAGAGGATGCTGGGGCAGAGTCCTTGTGAGTGGGCGGGATTTTCACAGGAGGGAATGGTGGAGGGTGTATCAGGTGAGGGAACAGCAAAAGCAAAGGCTCAGAGGCTGGGGAGGGAGGTGATTGTGAAGAACAGTGAGAAGCTGAGCTTGGACACAACCCAGGTGTGAAGTAAATACTGAGGGAGCTCTGGAAGTAGACGCTTGTTCATTCATTTGCTGGGAACATTTATTGAGCCCCTGGTGTATAGGGCACTGGGGACACAGCAGTGACCACAGTAGTCCTTGCCCTCACAGAGTTCCCAGCCTGCAGAGAAAGATGGCCCTTTGTCAAATAATCCCATAAATGAACATAAGGTAACAACGCAAACAAGTGCCTCAGAGAGAGGTTTGTGGTCTGAGAGAGGGTGTCTCAGGGAGGGCTTCCTGGAGGCAGCAACACCTGAGCTAGGCCCTGAAATTTAAATAGGAGTTAAAACCTGGGTAAAAAGAGGAGTGAGGAGCAGCCAGGTGGCAGGCAGAGCAAGTGCAAAGGCCCTGGGGCGAGAACCTGCTTGGGATGTTTGAAAAATGGCAGGGAGGCTGGTGTGGCTGCCACTCAGAGTGAGTGGAAGATGAGGGGAGAGTAGGGTGGGGGGCTTCCTAATCTGTAACTTAGACAGTGACTCCCAATTCTTGGCACTCCCCTGGGGAATCCAGGGTGGGAGTGTTCTGTTCGGTACATTGTAGACACTCAGTAACGAATGCTTGGTTTAGGGGCCAAGGAGCAGCTGGGGGAAGTGTGGGATCAGACTAGCATACCCCCTGTGGCAGCTCATGTATCCTGTGCGGAGAGGGACTAGAATCCACCCTGTGTCTCAGCTCAGGGGAGCACTTCGGCTCTGACTGCAGAGCCAGGATTCAACCCTTAGTCTTCTGGGTCTGCTGATCTCCCCCACTTTGCCCTGGTCTGCCTCATGGGGCTCTCTCCTTAGTCTCAGCCTGGGCCACCTGGCCAAGGGACCACCCCTTGATGTGAAGTGGAGGGGGCCCCGTGGTCTCAGAATCCTGATCTGCCCTGATACTCCCCCAAGGGCCAGCCGGGACCCTGGGGTGGGGCAGTGGTTAGGAGCACAGAGTTGGGATTGAGGGTCTGCCACAGTGTCTTTGCATATTCTGTACCCTCTGCCCAGAAGTCCCATCCCTTCATCCTCACAACGCTGCCTCTGACCCATCCTTCAGGTGTCAGCTCTGCTGCCACAACCCAGCTTTGGGAGAATTCATTCAGACACTGTGTAGAAAGCACTGAGCCCAGTGTGCACAACTGTGCAAATGAGAGCTGATGTTAAGAGTTGCCAGTGGGGCTGTGAGGTGGGAGCCCTCTGCCCCACAAGTCACACAGCTAGGAGGCTGGAATGGGGTGGCCTGGTGATCCTGAGTCAGAGTGGCCCCCGTATTCTCTCTCCTCCATTCTTGGATATTGGGCCTGTTTCCCTAAGGGGACTGAGCTGGAGATGTTCAGGGGGAGCAAACAACCCAGGACATCAGCCCATTTCCCAGATGAGGAAAACTGAGGCCCAGAGAACTGAAGGCATGTGCCTGGGCCGCACAGCCTTCCCTTCCTCACCTGGAAGGCAGGCTTTGGAGGTGAGACCCGAGGCTCAGCGCTAGGTAATCTGGCCAGGTACCTTGACTCCCCCATCTCAGAATGGGAACAAGAGCAGTCCCCACATTTAAAGCTTCGGAGGCATTCTGTTGGGTTGGTCCATATGAAGGATTGGTGTCTGCCATTTTTGTGCATCACTTCCCCGGCACCGTGTGGGACTCGCACGGACCAGGGGCCTGCTGGACAGCAGCTTTCCAGTTGTTACATGTTGCCAGCTGTGCAAGCCTAGGCTGGGACATTGGGAGCAGCTCACAGCAGCTGCTTACCCAGGGTGAGGAGGACTTGGCCTCAGGGCTCTGGGACCTGGGGCCTGAGGCCTCATAAGTGGCAGCATTGGAGGGCCACACACAGACTGGCCCCCAGGGGGCCCCAGAAGCATGACTCTAAAGGCCAAAAAGCAGAAACAACACAGATGGCCATCAGAGCTGGATGCATAAACAAAATGTGGTCAGTTTATATGGTGGAATATTACTCAGCCATCAAAAGGAATGAAGCTCTGCCATGCTAAAAAACACAGATGAACCTTGAAAACATCACATTGAGTGAAAGTCTGTATGATTCCATGTATATGAAACTGCAGAAGAGGCAAATCCTTAGAGACAGAGAGCAGATGAGTGGTTGTCTGGGGCTGGGGCGGGGGAGGGAGAGTCACTGCTTGTGGGCATGGGGTTTCCTTTTTGGGAGATGGGAATATTCTGGAACTAGAGGGAGGTGATGGTTGCACGAATGTTCTAAATGCCACCACATTGTGCACTTTAAAAGGGTTCATTTTTTTCTTGTGTGCGTTTCACCTCAAAATTTTTTAAGATTTTCTTTGTTTGAGGAAGATTGAGAGAACAAGTTGGGGAGGGGCAGAGGGAGAAGCCGACTCCCTGCAGAGCAGGGAACCGGATGTGGGACTCAATCCCTGGACCCTGGGATCATGACCTGAGCTGAAGGCAGTTGTTTAACCGACTGAGTCACCCAGGCACCCCTCAATGCATTTTTTTTAAAAAGGAGATCACGAAGTCTGAAGCCCTCGTTCTATAGACAAGGCCACTGAGGCTCCAAGGGGATCCTGACTGCAGGTGTGAGTCTGGGGGTACTGAGGGTGGATGCCCCCTGCTCACCATTCCCTTCCCTCCTCCCGCAGCCTGCTAAGGGATGCCCAAAAAGTTCCAGGGTGAGAACACCAAGTCGGCAGCGGCCCGGGCACGGAGGGCTGAGGCCAAGGCAGCAGCTGATGCCAGGAAGCAGAAAGAGCTGGAGGATGCCTACTGGAAGGATGAGGACAAACACGTCATGAGGAAGGAACAGCGCAAGGTAGGTGGCTCCCAGGCTCCCGCACCTGTGGCTAAGGTACAGTCAACGTGGAAACGTGATAGAAGGTGGCAGCAGGCCCCTGGGCTTTGGCCTGAAGGGTGAGGAGGCACTGGACATGGAGCAAGGGCGAGGTGGAGGCAGAGGCTAGTGCAAAGGTCCTGGGGTGGCCAGAACTTGGCATGTTGAGGGTATGGCAAGACAGCCACTACCCTGTGTGGGCTTACTTTCTCCTTCATGTAATGTCAGGGTTGAGCTAGACTGGCACTTCTCACCGTGGAGTGATTCTGGACTCAGCGGGCACTTGGCACATCTGGAGATATTTTGGATTGTCACAACCAGTGGGTGGGTGGAAGGTGCTACTGGCATCTAGTGGGTGGGGGCCGGGCATGCTGCTCAGCACACTTCATGGTACTGGGCGGCCCCATAATAAATAGTGAGCCGGCCTGACGTCAGCAGTGCCAGGAAATGCTGTACTAGGTCCCCCATATCCACCCTTCTGGCCCCAGGGCTCGCCAGCTCTTCCAGGTGTGTATAAAAACACAGAAGAGTCCAGGCATGGCTGTCTGTCCTCTGATGGGCCCCAGTGTCAGGCACAGTGGGTATGTAATTGGTGTCTGGGTTGTGGGTCAGGGCTGATACTGACTTGCTGGGTCCAGTAGGTGGCGCCAGAGACCCATTTATAGCTGTCGCACCTGGGCCCCTGGGCTGGTCAGAGGTTCTTGCCCAGACTGGTAACAGTAGCAGAAAATAGCATGGGTGACATGCCATCCCTGCTTGCCCAATTCCTGGTGCACCTGGGCACTTTTGTGAGTTTTTCCCATCGCCTTCCTGTGCGGGACTGGATCCTACCTTGTTTTTAGTTGGACATTGGTCACTGGTTCCCTCTCCACGCCCTGTGTTACATTGGGTCCATTGGAGGTCTTTAAGTTTTCTTTTTGACTATCACTATTTTGACAATATGGGAAAGTTGAAGACCCAAAAGAAAAATGAATGTCTGCCAAAGAGCCATTACACAGAATGAAAAGCCAGAGAGGTCAGGCTCACTGCTTAGCCGGGAGTCTGTTTCTCCCTCTGCCCTCTCCCCCTACTCGGGCTCACACATTCTCTCTCTCTCTCTCTCTCTCACTCTGATAAATAAATAAAATTTATAAAAAATAAATAAAATTTATTTGACACAGAGAGAGAGAGAGCACAAGCTGGGGGAGGGGAGAATCAGGCTCCCCACTGAGCAGGGAGCTTGACATGGGGCTTGATCCCAGGACCTGAGGATCATGCTCTGAGCCAAAGGCAGATGCTTAACTGACTGACCCACCCAGGCTTCCCCAAAATAAAATCTTTTTTTTTTTTTTTAAGATTCATTTATTTATTAGCGAGAGAACACAAGCAGGCAGAGCAGGAAAGGGAGAAGCAGGCTTCCCACTGAGCAGGGAGCTCAATCCAGGGCTAGATCCCAGGACCCTGGGATTATGACCTGAGCCAAAGGCAGATTGCTTAACCAACTGATCCACCCAAGCACCCCTAAAATAAAATCTTTAAAGCCTCTGACTCTTGATCTCAGTTCAGGTCTTGATCTCGGGGTCCTGAGTTCGAGCCCTGCATTGAACATACTTAAAAAATAACAACAACAAAAAGGAAAAAAATAAAATCTTTAAAAGAAAAAAGCAAATCCATGCTCACTCCAAAACACTAAAAATTAACACACCTCTTCCCCCACATGTCACGAAAGACCTTTCTCACCTGATGTCCTACCCTGAAGCCCATGTCTTGAGCTAAATAGGGTCCCACAGCCATATTTCTCCTGGTCCTCAGGCATCAGCCATGGATGGGGCTGTAATTCATTGCCCCACCTAGAAGTCAGCGTTTCATCTCCACTTGTTCCATATTAAGCAACTCGGCAATAAGAATCTAACTGGGTTCCACGTCAATTATTTATGAGACTCATTTCTTACAGCTCTGGAATATTCTGCGAAGCGGACTTATCGTCTGCCATCACCAGATACTGCCAACTGCTAATTGCTCTTTTTTAAAACCTGCAAAGTGACTTTTTCACAAAATTTTGCTGAATGTCAGAGTATAAATACTCTTATTCCCTCCTCAGTCCCATGTCCCTGGAGACTGATGGCCACAAGCCACATGTCTTTTCTGAGTTACTGGAGCCTTTGGGAATTCATGCATTCATTCAGCATACTTTTACTAAGCACCTATTGGGTACTAGGCCTGGGGCCAGAAGGCAGCTGTCCAAAACCTAGGCCAGGGCTTGCCTCCAGGACAAACCACATAGTCAGAAGACGAGAAACAGGGATTTGTGGAACACAGGAAAAAGCCATGGGGCGGAGGGGTCCAATAGGGAGCCAGGAGGTCAGGAGGAGCCAAAGTTAGCCAGGAAAGGAGGCTACATTGGTGCACCAGGAGGAGAGAGCAGCCAATGCCAAGGCCAAGGCAGGGCTGAATGAACACGGGCTGTGTGAACACCATGCAGGGCTCGGGGGCCTTGGGAGGACATTACCTCTGATTGATGATTAAGCTGAGGATCAAAGCACAGTGGCCTGCCTGAGGTGCCTGAACACAGGTGTGGGAGCCCCCCTTTTTTCTTTTAAGATTTTATTTATTTGACAGAGAGAGCACAAGCAGGGGGAGCAGTGGGCAGAGGGAGAAGCAGGCTTTCCGCTGAACAGAGAGTTCGATGTGGAGCTTGAACCCAGGACTCTGGGATCATGACCTGAGCTGAAGGCAGACGCTTAACCAATTGAAACACCCAGGCAGCCCTGGGGGAGCCCTTAACCTTTAACCTCTCCCCCACTTTCCTACCGGGCAGGCAGGGTAGAGGTCAGAAGCCCAGGAGGTATCCTTAGGCATGTGGAGTCGTCTTCTGGGACACTTAGTACCACTACAGGAGTGTCACCGAGGGCACTGAAAGAGTGGGGACCATCCTCAAGGCATGGAAGTCAGAAAGCAGAGTTGCAGGCAGAGGGTAGGCAAGTGGGGGTGCCTGGGCTGCAGGGCCCTGTGGGAGTGCGGGTGGGAGGTGGTAGAATGTTCCAAGCCAGTGGCTGCCCTGCATTATAAATGAACCAGAACATGGCTCTGCCCCCTAGAGTGGTGGAGGAGCAGCGGCCAAGGGCAAGTCCTATAGGCCAGATGGCATCAGGGTCTCCCTGAGGAGCAAAGGTGGGACCAGTCCCTTGTGGCACTTGCCTGGGGACACTGTCCCTAAGGGCAGAACCCCTGCTCCAGCCAACAAATGTGTTCAGACCCTCCCTGGCTCCTGTTGGCTTTGGAATCGAATACAAACCCCTCCCTACTCCAGCCACACCAGCCTCTAGGCGGTTCCTGCTTTGTGGCCTTTGCACGAGCATTCCCACCACTAAGGACTTTCCTGTCCTCCAGCTAGCCACCTGGCTGCCTCCTCCTCCGGCCCAGGTGTCACTTTTCCTTCAAGAGCTACCCACCCACCTGCTGTGGCCAGGCTTCTCTGTTGTTCCCATAGTCATGCAGGCTGGGAGTCCTCAGGTAGTCCCGCGGGGCCGCAGCTGTGTCCCCTGTGCACAGCACAGGGTGTAGCACGCAGCAGGGCCTCGGTCCCCTGTGCCAGTGGTGGGGTCGACTCCTGGTCACCCCCTCCCCCAGGAGGAGAAGGAGAAGCGGCGCCTGGAGCAGCTGGAGCGCAAGAAGGAGACGCAGCGCCTGCTGGAGGAGGAGGACTCCAAGCTCAAGGGCGGCAAGGCCCCCCGCGTGTCTGCGCCCAGCAAGGTCACCCGGGCCCAGATTGAGGAGACTCTCCGCCGAGACCACCAGCACAAAGAAGCCCCGGACCCAGGTGGGGCTGTGGCCCTCTCTCGAGCTGCCTTTTTACCCAGTAAAGGACAGGCTGTGGGGCTGACCCTGGCTGAGTCTAGCGCCCCTGCTGCAGCCCCAGAGAAGCTGCCGGGCTGTGTGGTGAAGCGTGGGTGGGCAGCGGCCTGGCAGGCCTGGTACTGAGCATGGGAGCATGGGCGCACACACGCGTGTATTTGCTTGCTCTGCACCTGACCTGGGCTTGGGCCCCATGGGGTCCCCAAGGCATTAATGAGGTGCCTTGAGGCTGAGGAGACAGTGGCCGTGAGTGGGGCACCTCCTGTGTGCCCAGTTGCAGGGAAGTTAAGAGGGCAGGGGGCCACAGGGCTCCCCCATCCTTCTTTGCCGGCCTGCCTCCTCTTCTCTCCCCTTTCTTTCCCCACTGCCTCTGTCATCTCTCTGGAACTCTGCATCCCTGCTTATCTCTCTGTCTCTGTGTATGTCTCTGCCACCTGGCTGCCTCCCACCCCCAGGTGAGAAAGCCAAGAGCCACTTGGAGGTGCCGCTAGAGGAGAATGTGAACCGCCGCGTGCTGGAGGAGGGCAGCGTGGAAGCACGCACCATCGAGGATGCCATCGCCGCGCTCAGGTAATGGGCGGGGCTTGGGCCCGGGGGCGGGGCCGCCCGTAGACCCGCCCCCTGACGCCGCCATCCTTCCGTAGCGTGGCTGAAGAGGCCGCAGACCGGCACCCGGAGCGCCGCATGCGGGCGGCCTTCACTGCCTTCGAGGAGGCGCAGCTGCCGCGGCTCAAGCAAGAAAACCCCAACATGAGGCTGTCGCAGCTGAAGCAGCTGCTCAAGAAGGAGTGGCTGCGGTCGCCAGACAACCCCATGAACCAGCGGGCCGTGCCCTTCAATGCCCCCAAGTGAGCCCAGAACTGGGGAAGCCGCCCCAGAGGCGGTCAGGGTCGTGACGTCACACGTCCTCCTGCCGGGTCCGCTGCGTGGGTTACAGAGAGGCCCGGGGCTGAGGCGAGTGTCCTGGGGGCTCCGTGGCATCATAGGTCATGCCTCCCGCTGGAGAGTCCCTGCTTCGAGTGACGCCCGCCACCCCCTTCCTGCGCCCGCGGAGCCCTGGGAATGATGCCCAATAAAGGCAGTCGGTGAGGCAGAGTGTGCACTAGGAGTCTCTGTGGGCGGCAGGTCGGCGGTGGGGAGAGGAGGGTTGGGATGCGGGGAAATGCAGGGGTCACAGCTAGAGAAGATCAGAGCCTCCAATTGCCCTCCTGTTGCAGCAAGCCCACTGAGACCTGGGCCTGGCTCTTACGGCATTCCCACCTAGCTGGGCTACTTGCTCATGAAGGGACCTGTACCACCACCCCAAGAAGCCTTGCTGGGCTGCTGCAGGTTGAGACGGTGGCTCCGGATCACAGAGTACTTCCGCGCAGAACCAGAGGCAAGCTAGAGGTAGCTAGCATCCTGAGATTCTGATTCAGAGTTAGCAGTCAGATCACATACTGTGCTTGGGGGTCAGGAAATGCTGGCTGCTGTGGTGTTAGTCCAACATGGGAGGCATCTGGGTCAAGTCCTGGGCACGCTTCCCAGTGGCGGATTTCTTCAGAGCAGGCCTGAGTGGGAGATGAGTCAGATTCCATCGTATAGGCGGGCAAGGGCCTGGAGGCTGGAGCACACAGGTGGATCTGGGTAGGAGTAAGTGTCCCATCAGAAGCCACATGTTTTGGGAAGGGCTGGGTGAGATCTGCATCCGGTTCTGGGTTCCTAGAACTTAGTTGGCCTTGGAGACTTGGCAGAAAGAGAGGGCAGCAGCCAGATGGGCCCACACGTGTTAGGGAGGGTCTAAGTATTTACCAGGTCACTACTATGGCTCCCACCAAAGCAATACACTCCCTGTACCCACAAGGCTGCCCCTGTGGCCTCTGGTCCCCATTCCACCTATCTACGTGGTGTGGGGGCTGGGCCAGAGGAGGCCATGACAGTTTCATGGAGGGAGGGCCCTGAAGGATGCACAGGAATTCTCTACACATACAGGGACAGGAAGGGCTGAAGGAACCATGTATACAAAGGCCTGGAGGTCCCGACTTTCCTATTCAAGGGAGGGGTGCCATTAATAATTGGGTTCGCTAAAATGCAGAATGGAAGGTGCCTGAAACGGTGGTAGCTGGCATAAATACATGGCATATATTGGCATAACCAATATATATGGAGCACTGGCTTAGTTTGGAGATCCTGGAGCCAAATGTAAGACTACGGCCGGAAGGCATGTGAGGAATCCAGGAAGTACCCTAGAAAACCCTGTGGGGGTTAGGGAAGTGAGGCAGAAGGCCACCAAGAAATATGGTGGGGGGGGGTCAAGAGGGGGAAGATGACCACTGAATGGGGACTAGACCAGCTGTGAGAACCATCCCCTGGCTGCTGAGCCCTGGCTTAGCACCTGGTAATGTTTCACTGGACCCTGGGGACAGTCCCATGAGCTATTTATCCCCTTTACAGATGGGAAAACTAAGTCACCTGCCTGTGTCACATACCCAAGAAAGCACCCAAGGCTGCGGGGGAGCCAGCAGGGGCAGCGTGGGATCTGGACTGGGGGTTGAAGCTGAGTAAGGGGTGGAGGAGCCCAGATGTCTCCCCACAAATAGAGGCTTCTTCCTTCTACTTCTGGGGTCTTAGGCCAGGGGCTTAATGGGTCTAAGCCTCAGTTTCCTCTTATATAAAATCGGACTAAAACAGTATCTAACCCCAGGCTATCTGGGGAATCAACGAGACGGTGCCTGGGAAAGGCATATCCTGAAGAAAGGCTTGGCAAAGGAGCCTGCTGCGTGGCCACGTTGAGGTCTTTGTGGCCGGGAATTAAGGACTGGCGACTAACAGCGATTAACCAGAAGGAAGGTGTCAGCTGGGCGTCCAGGGCCTCCGCTGCCAGGCCGAGAAAGGGGAATTCACCCCAGGGCGATGGGGAGCCACGGCGGGTGTGTGAGCAGTGTGGGAAGGGTATCGGAGCTGCGTGTAGCAAGCTCACCTGGGGACCTGCACAGAGACTGCCGGTGGATGAGGAGGAGGTAAAACTCAGGACAGGAACTGAGAGGACCGCCTTCGGTCCTCTGACAAAAGGACTACGGTAAGAACCTTTGTTCCGTCTCACGGAAAAGCCCCTTCTTTCTCCGGCCCCGCCCCCGCGGAATCCCAGGCCCGCGCTTGCGCGCTGGCAGCAGGGAATCCCCGGCTCCGCTGCAGTGCGCGGGAGGGGGCGTGAGACGGGAGTTCCGTGCTCTCCCAGCCCTCCCCGCGCGCGTTGCCGGGACGACCGGGCGGGGCCGTGGGGACGCCGGGCGCACACTGCGCCTGCGCGGGGGTGCTCGCTTCACGCGCTAGGGCTTTCCCGTCGAGCGCTAGGCGAGGAGGGAAAGCCTCGGCCGGAGCGCATGCGTCGATCGGTGCCCGACCCCCGCCCTGTGGGCAAGGGAATCCTCACACGCCGCAGTGCGCACTGGGGGCGGGGTGGGGAAACCGGCTCAAACCAGAGTGGGGTTTGCTGAGGAGGTGGCGGGGGAGGGAGAGAGAGCGGGGTCTTCCGGAGGTTCCCGCTCCGGCCCTCGCCGTCGCCTTGGCAACGGGGCGCGCGGACCGCAGCGAGGGGGGCGGCGGCCTCAGGGAAGCCGGGCGGTTCTGCGCCTGCGTGGAGCTCGGTGCCGGTGGCCGGGGTTCCCCCTCGTGCGCCCCGGGGACCCGCAGTGGGGAGGGGAGGCGGTTCGCAGAGGAGAGAGAGAGGGTGGGTGTCCGGGGGGGAGGTTATCGCAGAGAGAGGGGCTTTGGAGGAGGGGAGGATGGTGAAGGGACACGGAGAGGGGTGGGGTACCCGAGAAGATGGGGGAAAGGCGAAGAAGGGCTGTGGAAGATGGAGAGAGGGGTGTCTGAGGAGTCGGAGTCGGCGGATGGGGTAATGAGGGAGTGTGTGGGAGGAGTGGGACAACAAAGGAAGCGAGAAGAGGGGAGGGGGGAAACGTGAGCAGTTAAGGGACGGGGACAACGTGTGGGGGACAAAGAAAAGCCTAGGAAGGGAACACGTGGGGGGACGACGGGAGGGGGTGGGAGGGGAGAGGACGAACACCAATAGTGCCCCTCCTCCTCTTCCCCCTAGCAAACCCCAGTTTTGCTTGGCCAGAAGATCTGGGCCTAGGGTTTCCAGATTTAGAAAAGTACAGTTTGCCCAGTTACAAACTTGACTTTCAGATAAACAACGAATAATTTTTATTTTTATGAGTATGTCCCATTCTGTGCCCTGTTGTTGTTGTTTTTTTTTTTTTGGCAGACCTAATCTGGATTGGGCACCCCCTTTCTGCCCCACCCCCCTGTCTGTCCTTTGAGGCTTTCTGAAAGCTCTCAGATGATGCCTTTGTCTCTGCCCTCCTTGGTTCCCCATATCCCTGCATGCTGGGTCCCCCCACTTCCCATGCCATCTCCTACCCTTCAGGCGCTGAACACCAGCCTGAGGTCAAGTCCTGGCCGGGCAGTGAAATGCGCAAAGAAAAGGCACTTACCCATCTTCAAGGGCTTTCTCTCTCCCTCAACCCCCACGAGCGCCCCCCCAAACCCATGGCTGTGGGCCTGGCCCTGCTGAGGCTGCTTGTTCTTGCTCATCCCAGCCTCACCTTTTCTCAGAACCCCCGGGGCTCTATACTCTCAGGACCCCAGGAATCCCCACCCCCTCCTAACTCACCCTCAATCTCTGGGCATATAAATTTATAGTAGGTGCTCAAATTATTTCAGGGTAAATTTGTGGAGGCAAGTATTGGGGGGCAGGTGTTTGATTTCCCAATACGGACAGCTGCGTTTTCTGTCCCACGGGGGCATATACCCTCTCTGAGCTTTCTACCCTCCAACAAAGCGATTTTCCTTTTATCCTCCCCTTTGGTTTCAGAAAGTATAAGAAAACATGATGGGAAAAGCTAATAACAAAGGAAAGGTCACCCCCCTCCCCAGGGCCCATGCCCAGGGCTGCTCCCAGTGCCTCCCCCTCCCGGCAGTTCTCATCTTTGTTCTTCATACGCATTTGCCTTCTGAACAGACACTCCTCCGTACTGGCTTCTGCTCAGCAGGCCTGGAACTCGATCCCTGTGGGCCATTTTTCTCATGGCATGTTATTCTGAAAAGGGGCTAAGCCATCCCCGGGTTGGGGGGAGGCACCATTTGGGCGCCTGTGTTTTTAGTTTCACTGTGGAAGGGGGTGCCCCTGCAGAAGCACGTGCTGGATCTTTTGTGCCAGGTCCTAGGGGTGCTTTCCAGGGTGGTTAGCGGGGCAGTGGTGCCATCTGTCCGGAGCTGGGTAGCTCCCAGCCGGGAGTGGCGCTGGGTCAGAGTTGGCCCCTCCTCTCATCACCCAGGCCTAAATTGCTGGGGGTGGGAGGCACATTCCCTGGGGGAGGCAGGTGAGGAAGTAACAGAGCGCACCAGGAATTGAAGATCGTAAACTAGAGGGCTGTGCCGACAGCAGGAGGTGACCTCAGACCAGGCTCTAAAAGACAAGAGAAGGTGAGGGAAGGGTGATCCTGGCCGAAGGAACAGCAGATGCAAAGGCCCTGAGGCTGGACAGATTAAGACAGAGGCTGAGTGTGGCCAGAGTGAAGTGGGTGGTCTAGGGAAACAGCCCTAGTGCTGGGACAAAAGGGAACGGGAGCCAGACCACTCAGGACTTGGAGGGAGAGAATCAGGTCTTTCTCTAGGTTCAAGGAGGAGGATGCTAGTTATGTGAACAGGGACACGATCAGTCACATAGCCGAGGACAGAATTCTGTAGCTGCGTCATGGAGAAGGGACTGGAGAGACAGTGGACGAGAGCAGCAGCAGAGCTGGGTGGGGCATTCTGGGGGCACCGCAGGGCAGTTTTCTGGGTTCAAGGGAGGGGGCTCCCCCTCCCTCCAGGAAGCTGCCCTGCAAGTGCTGGTTCTTTACTCTCCCTCCCTGTGTCCGGCCAAGGTAGGGACCTCGGGCTCCACCCACGGGTGGAGAGTCATCCCCACAGAGGTACTGGGTGAGACCCCTCTTCGGGTCGAGTACCCGCTGTTCCCCCAGCCCTCCCTCTCTCTGCCTCCATAATGCATACCCTAGCGGTCCCCCGCCCCTTTGTTCTCTTTCCCTCCACGCACGGTCACGGTCACGCTGGCGGCTCCTTCTGAGAGCATCTCACACACAATGGGAAGGAGGGGGATGCACTCCCAGTCGCCCCCCACCCGGTTCCCCGCCGTCGGCATCCTCCAGCCCCGCCCGCGCCGCGGAATCCCGGCCTCCCGGACCCCACCCGGGGAATGCATTACCTTTCAGGAGACGCTCAGGGAGGCGTGGGGGGGGGAGGGAAGGGTTGGAGAGGGAGGGCTATTTTTAGAATGAATGGAAGAAAAGAGGGGGGGAAACAACAACAACAAAAAAAAGGATGGAGGCTCGTGGAAGCCTCCTGGCTCCCAGAGGAAAGCCCCTCAACCCAGGCCAAGCCAGAAGGTGGGTGGGGGTTCAGAGACTGGGCGGGTGGGGCTGCGGGGGGCAGGGGGAGGCGAGGGAGAACTCGGTGGTCTGGGAGAGCACCACTCCTCCCGTGGGGGAGCTGGAGGAGGACAGCAAAATGCAGCGGGCAGCCCCAAAGACCTCTGAGAGCTGGAGGGACCCCAGAAGTGGATGCTGTCCAGTCGCAAGAAAGAAATCGGCTCAGAGAGGGGCCTGAGCCTGGCCAAGGTCGCAGGAGGGGCTGAGCCCCGCGCAGCGCCCCCTCCGCCCTCCCCTAGTGACCCAAACCCCGGGAGCCGCATTCTTATAATTTGGCAGAGTGACCTTCACGATCTCGCTGCCCAGGTCCCTGCTGTTCACGTTCAGCGGGGTCCCCCAATCGTGCGGAGGGAGGGGGGGCGTCACAGCCCCGCCATGACATTAGAGAAGTTTTCTGTGGTTTGTTTTGTGGTCACCCGGGGTACCCCCTCCCTCCGCGGGACCTTCTAGCCCCGGCCACGTCACCAGCTGCCTGAAGCCTTCGGGTTCCCCCTGGACCTCCCAGGCCCCAGAGTCCGCCCAAGCTCGGGGGCTTAATTGCCTTCCCTTCTCTCCCTGGCTCCCTTCCTTCCCCGGACGCCGGGGAGCGACCCCCAGAGAGAGGCGGGCAGCCGCATCTCTCTGCTGCTGGGGCGCTGGGCCCTGGCCAGGGGCTCCCCATCTCTGGGTCTCAGTTTCCCCGTCTGTAACGTGAACGTCGTGGGCCAGGAGCGGCGGAGGGTCCTCCCAGCTCTTTGAGCGTTCTTTGGGATTGGCTGTGACACCCCTGCGGGGAGGGGGATTCCCTCCCCACCCTTTCTGAAGGAGCGTCGTGGGAGAGGGGGTCGCCCGCGGGCCGCCGCAGTCCGCCGCTCTCGCTCCGGCGGGTAGGCGCCCCTCCCCGGGAGGCGGGGCGGGGCCCGGGTCGGCGGGGAGGGGGTCAGCTCTGCGGCGGCGCGCGCACACCCTCCCGGCTCACACGCCCTTGCCCGGCCGTGCACTTGTCTTGGCGCTCGGGCCAGGCGCTGGGGCTCCGGCGGCGGCGGCCGTCTCTGGCCGGTGAGTAGGCAGTAGTGGGGCGTTGGGGCGGGGGGCGGTGGACGGGGCGCCGGTCCCAGCTTCGCTGCCCTTCTCCTTGGTGGGCGTTTTGGTCAGGGTTTGCCCCGACTTCGGGAATTCAAAGGGGGAGATGCGGGAGGGAGGGAAACCCCTTCCATCCCCCATCCCCCCGCCCCCGCCCAACTCCAAGCCTCGAGTCACTCCAGACGCCCCCCGCATACCCCTGTGAGGAGGGGGCTGGCGCCCGGGAATGTGAAGCGCGGAGACGTCCTCCTACAGAGGTGAAGGTGGAGACAAGGGGACCCTCCGCCGCTTGCAGGGGGGAGGGGTAAGGGGGGGGAGGACCAGCTCAATTCCTCCCTTCCCCTTCCCTGCCCCTGAGTCCTTTCCACCTCCCACGGAGTGTGGTGGGGATTCCCCCGGCCGGCCCACTGCAGAGTGGAAGGGAACCCCCCGCCCTGCTAGCCTACTGTGCGTGGGAGCTCTTGCTCTGCTCTCTCCCCTAAGCTCCACCCCCCCCGCCCCCACACCATGGACTGGGAAGGGGGCTGAGACCAGAGAGGGATAGCACCGACCCAAGGTCACCCAGCTGGGCAGAGGCAGAGCTGGGTTTGTGGCGGACTCACTAAACCCCAGAACTCAGCTGGTGGTGTCAGCTCTAGGGTCCTGGGCTCCGTGGGCTTAGCCGTCAGGGTGGGGCTTGAGGCCCCTGTCTGGAACTGGGTAGGGGGGAGTTCCCTCCTGTCTCCAAGTCTCTCCACCCTGCTGGAGGCCGAGACAGGACTGAGTGGGATAAGCCCCTCACCTGGCTCCCTCCAGGCTCCCGGGTGTCTTGTCCCTCCTAGACCCTCTTCCCTCAGCCTCCTCAGGCTGCCCTAGAGCTCAGAGGTAGTCTGGCTGATGAGGGGGAGATGGGGAGGGAGGGCAAACGGTATTTCCAGAGCTCACGGAGTGATCTCCACTCTGACACGCCGACCCACTGGGTGACCTTGGGCGATCGCCCTGTTCTCCCAAGACTGTAGTCAGACCCAAGGGAACAGGCAGCCCCTGAGCTGTCCAAGGGGGCACTGGCCCCACTCCAGACCCCCAGCAAGAGGAAGGGCAACTGGGACGTCCACTCCCAACTGTGTTTCCCCTTCAGTCCCATTCTGGGGTTGAGCTCCCTCACTCCTGTCCGCCACAGGGCTGCTCTGTGTCCGCTTTGGCCCCCTCCTCCAGGGTGCGGCCTGGGTACCGAGGGGCTTTGGCAACAGCCCAGGACAGGGTGAATTCCTTCAGGGCGTTACAGACCCCAGGGCACCTACAGACTGGGTGAGGATTTGGGGGTGGCCAAGAATACAGCTGGTCAAGTCAGGAATCCCTGTCTCCTTCATCCTCACACCAGCCTGTCCCAGCCTCAACCACCAAGATCTCCCTGCGGTGAATGAACTAGGGGCAGGACAGGGAACAGTATGGGGAAAGGCAGACAGAGCCTTTAGTGTGCTGTGTCCTGTGGAAGGAAGTGGGGCTTCCAGGGAGGGTGTCTGGTATGGGGTAGAGATATCAGCAGGGGCTTGTTGAGGGGCCTGAGCCTGGAAACAAGGCCCCACCGGCCAGACAACACCACTGATTTTGAGTTTCCTTAGAACTTACAAGGTAATTCAGCTAGTCAGAAGACAGATCTACTCTAAAGACTTTTGCGGTTGGTGGGGGGCTCACTGCGCTCCACTGTCCTGGGGCCCTGCCTCTACCCCACACCCCATGTCTGGTCCTTACAGGTCGAGGGGAGAAGAAGGGAAGCTCAGCCCCCTGCCAGCCAAGTGGTAATCCAGCAGGACCAAAGGGGACAGGCCCTTTGGTGGCGGCTCATCAGGGAGACCCCTGCATACCAGGGTGAGTGAATCTAGATTCGGGTATTGTTTGGGAGTAGACATGTCCAGGAGCTGGGTAGAAAAGCTGGTGACTTAAGAAAAAAGTGCCAACCTTTGACATCATACAAACAAAATATAACAACAAAACAGCTGTGCCTTCTAGAGCCCCCAGAGAGTGACTATCCATTTTCTGCGATCACTGGCGGTGGGGAACCCGCTCAGAGAGGCTGGGTGACCTACTCCATGTCACACAGCCAGGAGGGGGGCATTGCCCCAGGTTGGAAGGTCCCCCACCCCTATAGCCTCCAGCACCCAGATTCTGTGCTCTTACTCCCTGAGACAGCTTGTAAGGAGCAGCTCCATTGCTCCTTCTTTTGCCCACAAACATTGGCTGACATTCAGGGTCAACAGTGAGCTGCCAGTGGGGGTGTGGGGATGATGGAGGCAACAGTTCTAGATACATATGGTCATGTAATCAGTCAACAAATGCTGAGCAGGTATGGTGTGCCCTGGGCTGGGTGCTGGCTCACAGCAGGGACTGAGGCCAGCCCAGATCAGCCCTTGTGAGACATACCAGGGGGGAAATAAAACCCAGTGTTGTATTAGGGAATGACCAGGGCAGAGGGGCCTCTCCAGGGAAGTGACCATGAGCTGACACCCGGAGGAGCAGGAGCCAGCCATGTGGGAGCTGGGAGAATAGCATACCAGGCAGCAGGACCAGCATGTGCAAGGGTCCTGAGGCAGAAGTGAGTCCGACGTGTTTGAGGAACAGTGAGGAGGCTGCTGTAACTGGAACAGAATGAGCAAGGGAGAGAGGACGAAGATGAAGACAGAGGGGTCTGCCTGTAGAGGCCGAGGTAAAGGAGTGGACTGCACAGCAGTGGGGAGCCATGGAGGGTGCGTGAGCACGGGAGAGACGTGGTGGTCTGATTTACAATTTTCAAAAGCCTCTGTGACTCCTGTGGAGACCAGAGACTGTTGGGGCAGGAGCGGAAGTGGTAGAAGGCCAGAGGGGAGCCCAGGAGGCAACTGGGTAGGGTTGGCTGGGCCAGGACTGCGTAGTGTCAGGGAGGGAGAGAAATGGGCAGATTCTGGGACTGAACTAGGTAGGCATGGAGGAGAGAGTACATGTGGCCAAGTTTCTGCCCAGTGCTGAGGAACCTTGAGGGAGGGATTTATCATGCTCTAGGAAATCTGGGAAAGCATCCTGGAAGAGGTGTTCTTGCTCTTTGAGCTACGTCTAGAAGGGCACGTAGGCCTTTGGTGGTGTCCATCTGGAGTCACACTGAGGGTCTAATTGTACGGATGCCACGGGGAGCCACGGAACACTCGGAATTACAAGCAACATGATGAGGTTTTAGCAAGGCAAGATCCCTCTGGCGGGGGGCCTTGCAGAGACTGGATGGAGCCAGAGAAGCCAGGAAGGCATTTGAACCGTTCAGGTCCTGATCAGGCCAATAGCCACTAGGAGCATCTAGTGAGTGCTTGTTGTGTACCTAGCACATCTGAGGGGGGATTAGCTCCCTAGCCCCTCTCACTGCCCTCAGAGGGCTCCCACTGCCCTGCTGAGGGAACTGAGGCTCAGCGAGGGAGGGGCCCTTGGCTGTGACCACTGCATGACTTTCTAGGGATGTAGCAAAGGCCTGCACGCTTAAAACAACAGAAATGTCTTTCTCTCCCAGGCCTGGAGGCCAGAGTCTGAAATCCGCATGTGGGCAGGGCCACGTTCCCTCTGGAAGCCCTAGTGCAGGATCTTCTTTTTGGCTCTTCCCCTTCCTGGGGGCTCCAGGTGTCCTGTGGCTTCTGGCCACATCAGTCCCATCTCCACATCTGTCTTCACGTGGCTGTCTGCTGTGCGTCTGTGTCTGTGTGTGTCTTCGCGTGGATTTCTTAGGAGGACCCCTGGTCATTGGGTTAAGGCCCGCCCTAATCTAGTATGACCACATCTTCACTTAACGGAATCTGCAAAGACCCTGTTTGCAAATAAGGTCACCTTCTGAGGTCCTGGGTGGACTGGAATTTGGTGAGGGAGACTCATCAAAGGAGTAGGGCCAGGCAGCAGGACACTGTGCTCAGTCACACCTTTGCCCCCAGGGCCTTTGCTGAAGCAGGGGCTGCAAGGGATGGGGACAAAAGGGCGTCCTGGGGTGGATTCAGGGGCAAGGATGGACAGGCCTGGGGTCCCATTAGATGTGGGCATGGCCAGAAAGGAAATTAGTCTGGAGCCTTCCAGCTTGAGTGTGAGAAGGGAGGGGGGAAGCTGCTGACTTCCGGCTCATCTCTTGTATACAGGAGGTGCTCAATAAACACTGAAAGAATGAGTGATGCTTCTCTAAGTCTCTGAATCCCAGAGAGCCCAGGAACAAGCCCACTGAGACACCTGCCCCAGCAACCTGGGGCCTTCCTGGTCCTCTTCTTGCCCCTACTATACACAGAACCCTAGGGGGCTTCACCCTCCGTGACTTGCACTCTGCTCAGAATCCTCACGCACATCTCTGCTGGTGGGACGCCTTCCCTTCCGCCCCTTCCCTCTGGCCACACTGGTCTCCCTTCTCTTCCTCAAACATGCCCTCCTTGGTCCCACCTCATGCCTTGAGCCTTGCAGTGCCCTTCAGCCGGTGCCCCCCTTCTAGCTCTTCTGGGGCCGGCTCCTTGGTCCCTTTGGAATGTTCCCCCTTTCTGGGAGGCCTCCCATGACCACCCCAAAGTCTCCTCATCTGTTCCTACCTTTCTCAATTTCATTGGATCATCTCCTAATACTTGTGTATCTAGAATTCTTACTGGTCTTTTTGTTTGGAGAGGGTTGTTCCCAGAGTTCTAGAAATTCAGCTCCAAGAAGGCCAAGTTTGTATCTCAGACTCTGCCTTCCCAGCACCAGACTCAGAAAAGGGGCTCAGTGGCTACGTGAATGAATGAATGAATGAATGAGTGAGTGAGTGAATATATTCCCCACCCTGCATCTCCACACTCAGGGGGACCTCAGGGACCAAGTCAGGCCACAGATGGGTCTGAGGTTCGTGTGGATGCACAGCCTCAGGCAGCCTCTGGGTCCCGCAGCCGCTGTGAGGCTTCCCCAGGTCTCCTGCACCTGGGCCCTTGGCCACTGTCCTAGACTTGTGGCCCAGCCCTCAGGCCCCTGGAAGGGGGCTTCCTGATCAGCCACCACCCGACCTCTTGCCTGTTCTTTAGGCCATTTCCTGGGAGTGTGAGTCCCACTGGGGGCATCCCAACTGACAAGTTCATCTGTAGGCTCCTCGGGTCTGTTCCAGCCAACTGTGGGCTGGTAAGAGGCTCTGTCTGCAATGAAATCTCAGGCGATGCCCACCCACAGTCCCCTGTCCATCCACCCCGACCCGTATCCACCTCGGCCAGCCTTGTCTCCGAGGGGTGAGGTTCAAGTAGGCAGGAGGGCAGACTTGGGTGGATGGTGGTCATTCACCAGGCCAACCATCCTAAGTTTAGCTCCTTGATGGGGATCCCTGGTCCCTTAGAGCAGATGAGCCCAAAGGGGAAAGAGGGATCTTTCCAGAGAGAGAAGATGGGTACAGAGCTTGCAGGGCCTGCTCAGGGTAGGAGGGCCTGGAGGAGCCTCCAGGGTCCGTGGCCCAAGCTTTTGTGAATATCTGGATGTTTACATGTTGGACTTGAATTCAAAAAGCATCCGATGCTGCGGGCACTCCACGGAAGCCTGCGCAGGCTGGAGTCAGCTCGTGGGCACGGTGTGAATGCTTCATGTGGGGCAGGGATCCGCACAGGGGCAGGCTCAGGTTGGCAGGGGCTGGAGCACTGAATGCAGTACAAGGATGTGTGCCAGGTCCCGCGGGAGGTGTGGGTGGTTCCAGCGTGACCGTGCTTTAGAAAGAGCCCCCAGCAGCCTGGGCAGGCCTGGGGTGTGGGGCTGCTGTGTGGATGGGTGAATGGGGGTTACAGAAGGCGGGGCTGTTCCCCAAGTGTGGCTTGAGAATGCATCCATTTAGGGTCCCCCATCCTGGCACCCCTGTGGACATGGCAGGGCATTGAGTGGTCCCTGGACCACCACAGCCAGACCTTCTTCAGGGTGTCCCCAACAGGCTGGGTTGAGAAACAGAAGTCTCGTCTGCTGGCCCCGGGCCATCACCTGGCCCTGTGCAGCCTCATCGCTGGCCCACGAGACCACCGCCTGCCCAGGCAGCTGTCCGCTCATCCTCATTCAGTCCGGCTATTTTCCGGGCACCACAGAGGAAACAGATCAGTGGACTATAGGCAGTGACGAGCAGTCAGATGTTCCTGACCCCGTCCCAAGCTCCGAGCTGGGAAGAAAACAGTGGGAGACTGGGAGGGGGGTGGTGGCCGGGGGTCAGAGCTGGACTCAGTCACCCCAGCCAGGTAGGGACAGTGTAAGGCCTAGGTAGTTTGGCAGCCTGGGGAGGAGGAAGAAAGAGCTCCCTTCTCCCTGTCCCCAAGGCCCCTTCCAGCCATTATTAAGTTGAATGAATGAGTCGCCCAAGGACACCCTTGGTGCCAGGAGAAAGGAGCATGGTTTTGGACACCCCCCAAGCAGACTTCTGCCAGCCTGCCATCCTGATATTGGTGGTAAGGGTTAAAATTGGTGTCCCAAGAAGTCCCAAGAAGATGGCCTTGAACCCATGGCTCTAGCAGGCACCCCCTCAACTCCTAGAAGCCCCCACGTCGGGGTCCTAGACACTCTGCACTCGGCAATAGAGAGCAAGCAGAATGCTTGAGGGGGTCATGTCAGGAGGGAGGTGTCCAGTCACTTTGCAAAGTTCTCCCCTAAGCAAATGCGTGTATCTGAGGGGTCGAGGGATGGTTGGAGTTTGGGGACTCGATTTTGGAAAGGGGGGTGGCTAGGAGTTACCGAGAGCTGTCGGGGGCGGGAGTTGTCGCTTCGCTAAGTCAGGTCCCCTTCATTGCGTCCAGCCAGAGAGCGAGTTTGAAGACCGGCTGAGCGCTGGGGGCTGAAGGGGGCTCCCGGGAATGTGGGATCTTTAAATGTAGGCGGGGCTTGCGGGGTCGCCGGGGGCGGTGCCAACCCGGGCTCGACCAATCGGCTGCTCCGCCCGCGTCGCGCCGCCCCCTCCTCTCCCGGCCCGGGCGGGCGCTCGCCCCCGGCCGGGCCCGTGGACAGGGCGGCGGGGGATGCGCCCGCCGCCG
>LNAC01000008.1:8750977-8766724 GCA_002007465.1 Ailurus styani | reverse complement strand
GGGGGGTGGGGGGTGGGAAGCTGTTGGGCAGGCTGCACAGGGGGGGAGTTAGGCTCCAGCCCATCCCTTCTGCCCTGGACCAAGAGGCCACACCCTGGCTTCAGGTGGGGGCGGG
Organism: Ailurus styani; assembly: GCA_002007465.1. NCBI lineage: Eukaryota > Metazoa > Chordata > Mammalia > Carnivora > Ailuridae > Ailurus > Ailurus styani. The sequence continues at coordinate 8,766,609 of LNAC01000008.1, read as the reverse complement.
GGGCTGTCCCTCAGGCCGGGCCCAGGACAGGAGAGCCCCAGAGAAGGCCTGGGCCCCAGAGTCTGGAAGGAGCTTCTCCTTCTGAGAGTGCTCGGGCTGTGTTATGAGCCTGGCTGTGTGTCCCCTTGTGCCCCCCAGGGGTGTGTGAGGACAGAGCAGGGCATACCAGCCTGTAAACAATGAAGCAGAGAAGGTGGATGAGGCCAGGCCTTATAAACTGTGAAGGCCTGTGCCTGCATGAGGCCAGGCCTCAGAGATTGCCACACTCTAGGCCTTTAGGAGGCCAGGCCTTATAAGCTTGGAAGTACAGGCCAGCCTTGCTGTCAACTCGGCCTAAGGAGTAAGGACAGGAGCGTGGCTTCCCGAATGGAGAGCCCAGGTGGGGGGTCAGGAGGGCCGCCCACCCCCCAGCATCCTTGTCCAGCTGCCCTCTGCTCTCTCTCTCTCTCTGCCCAGGAGTCCTTGTACTCATTTGCACTCAAATGCCTCATCAGCCTCTCTACGGTCATCCTGCTGGGCCTGGTCGTCCTGTACCACGCCCGGGAGATCCAGGTCAGTGCCCAGCTGGCCCGAGCAGCTCCCTTCCCCGTGCCCCAGAGACCGCCCCACCCCTGACACCAGTCCCCTCCCCATCCCCAGAGACCACCATCCCCCACCGACACCAGTCACTCCAGGGCCCTAAAACATAAAAAGACCAATAACCTCTTTCTAGAAAAAACACCTCTGTGAAGACACACCCTTTAGATCACTCCTGATTTCTTTGGAATGCCGACGTTTTACTTTTTGTAGATTATTTGGGGGGGTGAGGAAAGAACAGTGAGGGAGCCGGAGGGGACCTGGAGTCTGGCACTCCTAAGTCATTTTCCCAGGCCTGGGGTCTTCCGAGGCTTGGCAGCCTTGGAAACCAGTGTTTGTAATGCCAGGGCTCTGTTCTAGTGGATCAGACCCTGCATTTGAAAGGTTTATTACATGTCAGGGAGTTTGTTCTCCTGTTTCCGGAAGTTAATCGAAACCTCGCTGGGCCGGAGAGCCCAGCTCAGGGCACGTTGGGCGCTTGTGCCCACAGCAGGCGGAGGTCACTGGGGCCAGCACCAGGGCCGGGGGATGCCAGAGGGTGTCAGAGCTGGCTCCTGAGTCTGGCCTCTGGCCTCTGACCTCAAGGAGCCATGGTCTGGCGGGAGACGGGTGTAGGAAAATCCTGCCTGGGTTGCACCACCCGCAGACATCCCTGGGGACACCCAGGGTCTGGCAGAAGGAGGGGCCCTGGACGTGGCCGGGGGCAGTGGAGGGGACAGTGATACGTGAGCTGGAAGTTCTAAAGGTACAGCAGCTGGGGACAACCGTCAGTCACTTACACAGTGAAACACGGAGGTACCATACAACCCAGCGATTCCATGACCTCGAAGAGACATGAAAACCTACGTCCACGCGGAAGTTGTACACCTGTGTACAACTAGTCACAGGAACCAAACAGTGGACACAACCCAGATCAGCTGGTGGATGGACACATGAAACGTCGTAGGGCCACACAATGGAGTAGGAGTCAACCACTCAGAAACGAAGCCCGCGGGCTCCTGGCTCAGTCGTTTAAGCATCTGACTCTTGGTTTTGGCCCACGTCATGATCTCAGGGCCGTGAGATCGGGCCGGAGCTGGGCTCTGTGCTCAGCTCAGGGCTGCGTCTGCTTGAGATTCTTTCCCCCTCCGTCCCCCTCCGCCCTCCCGCTGCTCGCGGGTGTGCGCATGCGTGCTCTCTCTCAAAGAAATAAAATCTTTAAAACAAAAACAAAAAAAGCACGCATGTGTGAGTGTGCTCGGGCTGCCACAACAAAGCCCCCTTTGGGACCGGGGATGTCTATCCTGCGCCTTCTCCCCATGTCCTCACGACTTCCTCCGTGTGTACGCATCCGTGGTTGTGGCCCTCTTATCCTGAGGACGCCAGTCCTGTAGGACCAGGGCCCCTCCCTGATGCCCTCATTCAGCCTTCATCCTTTGAAGCCCCTCTCTCCAAATACAGTCACGATGGGACTTAGGACTTCCACTTAGGAATTTTGAGGGGACTCGAGTCAGTCTAGAACACTCCGCCAGCCGGGCCATCCCCCGGGTTCCTGTCCTCCTCCCAAGCAGAGTTCATTCACTGCATCCCCACAGCCCGCGGAGGCTTACTCCATCCCAGCACCAACTCCAGGTCCCAAGCCTCACCGAGGTATCAGTTATGGGTACGACTGAGGTGCCCTTCCTCTCCAGCCGAGAGCCAGACAAGTCACTGTCCCCCCAACTATGGGGCTGGGACACTCATAGAATAGACATTCCCATTCCCAAAGAGAGAAATCTGAAAGAAAAAAAGGTGTCAGGTGTTAACCAAGTCAAAGAGCTAGCAGGGTTACATTCTGTGAGATTTGTTTCGAGAATAATCCTCTTGGGCTCAGCGTTCCAGCTTCCCAGCCCACTGGGTTGGCCTCTTGTTGCCCCTTCGGCTCCTCGGGGCGGCCTTTCGTGACGGCCTTCTTCGATTCAGCATGCTTTCCAGGCTCTTCCACGTTGTAGCAAGTATCAGAGCTCTTACCCCCCACCTTTTTAAAAAAAGATCTTATTCATTTATTTGAGAGAGAACACGAGGGTGGGGAGGGTCAGAGGGAGAACCAGACTCCCTCCTGAGCTGGGAGCCTACTGTGGGGCTTAATCCCAGGACTCTGGGATCATGACCTGAGCCACCCCGGCACTCCTCCCCTTTTTTTAAAAAAGCATTTTATTTATACATTTGAGAGCGCAAGAGTGGGGCAAGGGGCAGAGGGAGAAGAAGAGAGAGAATCTCAAGCAGACCCCACATCTAGCACAGAGCCCGATGCAAATCTGTCTCACCACCCTGAGATCATGACCTGGACCGGAATCAAGAGTCAGACCCTTAACCAACTGAGCCATCCGGGTGCCCCGGGATGGCTGAATCATACCCCTTGCGCAGAAGGACCCCATTTTGGTAATCCATTCATTCATAGACGGACCCTTGGGCTGTTTCCGCTTTGCACAGTCGTTCGGGTACCAGGATTTGTTCCAAGGCCTGTTTTCATCTCTCTCGCCTCTATGCCTAGGAGTGCGCTTGCTGGGTCACCCGTAACCCTGCGTTTTCTTTTTCGGGAACGCCTGTCCCACATTTAATCGGGATTGTGGCTAACCCCGCCAACTAGGGACTTTCACATCCGAGGCCACGTTTCTTGTAAAAGCCAAGCGGGGGCGGGGTTGGGGAGGGGTGTCTTAGGCCGGGGTCTCCTTGTGGGGGGGCCCCCGGGGGGTGGCATGGTCCCAAGGCCGAGCCCCACCACCGCCCGCCCCGCCCGCCTTCCGCAGCTCTTCATGGTGGACAACGGGGCGGACGACTGGCGCATCGCCATGACCTGCGAGCGCGTCTTCCTCATCTCCCTGGAGCTGGCCGTGTGCGCCATCCACCCGGTGCCCGGCCACTACCGCTTCACGTGGACGGCGCGGCTGGCCTTCACGTACGCGCCGTCGGCGGCCGAGGCCGACGTGGACGTGCTGCTGTCGGTCCCCATGTTCCTGCGCCTCTACCTGTTGGGGCGCGTCATGCTGCTGCACAGCAAGATATTCACAGACGCATCCAGCCGCAGCATCGGCGCCCTCAACAAGATCACCTTCAACACACGCTTCGTCATGAAGACGCTCATGACCATCTGCCCGGGCACCGTGCTGCTGGTCTTCAGCATCTCCTCCTGGATCATCGCCGCCTGGACCGTGCGCGTCTGTGAGAGGTACGCCCCGCCCCCTCCAGCCAGGCCCCGCCCACCGGGCCCACCCGTGGGATCGCCCCGCCCCGCTTCCTGGCCCCAGGGACCACCCCTCAAGTGCAGCCCCCTCGCCCCCGGGACTCCGGCCTGTACCCCAGCCCACACCCCTCTGGGACCCCGGCCCGCTCCCCCTGGGAGGGAGGGGGGTCTTGTGCTCCTCTTTCTCCCCACTCCTCCACTGCTGGCAGCGGACCTCGGACCTCTGACCCAGGGCGGTGGAGGCAGCAGGAACGGGATGGCCCCATTTCTCCCTGCCCTCCCCCCGCCCCCCAATTTAACCTGCTCTCCTTCTCCCCTCTGCCCGCCCCACCGGACTGTAGGGAAAACATGTGAGTCCTACTCTTGGCCGAGCTGTGTGCACAGAGCTGCTGCCGTCCCGCCCGCCAGGAATTTAAGATTAGCTGCCGTCAAGGGGAGGGCGTAGGGAGGTGAGGCGGGGTGGCGGTGACCAGCCCGGAGTCCCAGCAGGGCCGGGGGCAGGCACGTCTGGAGTCGGGCCGAGGACAGCGGGAGGCAGGTTGCTCTCGGGCCGCGTCCCCTGGGCACCCTGGAGGTCCTGTGTCCAAGGTGGGGGAGGGTCTTGTTTGGACAGCTGACCTTGGGGGACTGGGACATCTCTTCCCAAGAGTTGAATGGGTCTGGGGTAAATAAAAACTGGCCCAGCCTTTGGCCCCTCTCCCTGCCCGGGGTTTGTTCTGAACAACCCTGGAAGGCGCAGGCCATCGACCCAGTTTCCAGATGAGGAAACGGAGGCTCTGGGGCAAAGGGACATTCCCGAGGCCTGATTCCTGGTCGGCTCTGGAGACCCGCAGGGTGCTTCAGGAAAGGGAGGGTCCCCGCTGGGCCTCTCAGGCTGTGGCGGCGCCTTGGCTGGGAAGGAGTCTCTTCTAAGGCCCTGGAGGGGTCTGTGGCACCTGGTGCTGAGACTGGGCTTCCTGGGGGGTCCCTGGGCTGGACCTGCCCTCCAGGACCTCAGCCTTCCCCCCTTGAAGTCCCCCTCCATGGCCCCTGCCTCAGGCTGATGGGGGCTCATGGCGGTGAGGGCCCAGCCCTTGTTGTCATCGAGGCCTACCACCTCGGGACCCGACAAGGTCTCCTTGGACCGCTGACGTACCACCAGGCCGGTACCCACAGACCATCCCCCACCCTGTCAGGGCGGGCTCGGGAGTGTGGTCTGGGGAGTGAGAGAGGGGCTCCCCTCCTCAGGCACCCTGGAGGTGCAGTCTGGGTCATTGCAGGGCTCCCCGGGTTGGGGCAGGGAACGGGGCAGGACTGGGGGACAGCCAATCCTAAATTCTGAGCCCTATGATGCTGCTTGAAGCCCCCCTCGCCTGCCTCGCTCCGCCCCTGCGACTCTGTCTCACCCACCCCCGCCTCCCGCATGCCCCCCACTCCCTGGTCCTAGGTAGTCCTGGGGGGGTCCTGCGGCCCCCAGCACGGCTCCAGCCAGGCCTGGGGCTCCCCCACCCACCACTGGAGGGCCTCCCTCTCCTCTTGTCCCCTGGGTATGGGGTGCTGGTCAACCAAGAGATGGAGGCCAGGGTAACTTGGGGCTCAGGTGCCTCAAGTGAAAGATGGGGTTCAGTCCCAGGTCCCCCTCACCCAGCAAGCAGACTGGCAGCCCAGGCAGAGGGGCCTGGAGTGGCATTCGGCCCCCAGGGTGGCAGGGACTCCCAAACACCAGACCCGTTGGGAAGGTGTCCATCCTTCCCATCCCCCTTTGGGCCCTCCGTCACCTCCTCCTCTCCAGCCCCTGCCTCCAGCCCTGTCTGCCTGGAGCAGCCCTTGCCCACAGAAGAGGGCCCACCCTGCTCTGTGCCACCTCTGCTGACCTCTGACCTTGAACCCCCCTCAGGGCCTGAGGCCTGGGAAGGAGTGGGTCATCTGGAAAGGGCCCCCTGAGCTGGAGGGACTGTGCAGGCTGGGGCTGGGCTGGAGTGGAACCCTTGAGCTGACCCCCCAGACCCCCAGCCTGGGCTGACCGTGTATAGAACTTCTTTGTAGCCCACGGGACCACGTTCACAGGGTTGGCTATGACCAGGGACGAAACCATGTCCCTTGGGGCCCAGCCCCACCCATACCAAAAGGTTAGTGCCACACTGCCCCCTCCTTCCTCGCTCCCAGACAAACCCCAGGCCCAGACTGGGGCACTTGGTGCTCCCCCGAACATAATGACTTCCCTTTTTCTCCCAAGTCCTCTAATGCTATGGTCCTCCAGCCTCCTGGGTCCCCCCGGGGGTCCTCTTCCCGCCATGGGGCCTTGCTGGCTGGGGAAGTTCTTCCCGGTGTCTGACCTGAATCCTCACCTCCACTCCCTGCCGCTTCTGGTGCCCGTGGCCACCTGTGTCTGCGTCTGTCTGTGTGTCTGTCTTTGGGAGGGGGATCGTGTGCACAGGTGTGGACACATGTGGACGTACCCTCACTTGGGCCACTCTGCCCTGTAACCGGGGCCAGGGAGGGCACACATCCTAGGCAGTAGCTCCCGGGGGGGGGGGTGAAGGGAGAAGGTTGGAAGGGAAGCTGGGAGGGGTGCCCTCTGCCCCGTGTGCCTCAGGAGGCTGCTAACCAGCCCCCTCTCCGTGCCCTGAAGTGGTGCCTTTACTTGAGCCCTCAGCATGATCAGCTCCTTGCAGTCCAGGTCCCCACACAGCCGGGTGGTCCCAGGGCCCTGGTGTTCCGGTGCTGCCTGCCCCAGGGGTACGATGATGGCAGAGAGACCAGTGTGGACTGACTGGGCCTTCCCCGGCTCCCCTCAGGTACCATGACAAGCAGGAAGTGACCAGCAACTTTCTGGGGGCCATGTGGCTCATCTCCATCACCTTCCTCTCCATTGGCTATGGTGACATGGTGCCCCACACCTACTGCGGGAAGGGCGTGTGCCTGCTCACTGGCATCATGGTAAGGGCAAGGGCCCTTGCATACCTCCTGCTGGTGGGGAGCTCACCCCATTGCCAGCTATAATGCACCAGAGTTCCTCCTTGTGTCATCCTGCCTCTTCACCTCCCTCCTCCTTACCTCTGCCACGACTCAGAATCTGCACCCTTGGGCTTCCTGGGGGCTTCTCTTCTTGGCTCCTTCCAGCCCTAGGTCTGTAGCTCCTATGGTGCACACAGGGCTAGAGTCTGTGGCCCACTCTGAGCACAGAGTTTTCTTTGCCCTTTATTCTCAGCAACCTGCTTAAATCACAGCCCTTGGGTCCAGGGCTAGGGGCTTGATGCTTCCATGCCTCAGTTTCCCCAGCTGTAACCAGGGCCCACTTCCGTTCACTGTAAGGTTCAGCTCTGTTCCTTTACATGAAATGCCTAGAAACACGAAAACTGTGGACACCCAGTCAACACCCTTTGGGTTGTGCCATCACATCCCAATTCTCCATCCTTGCCTGACTATTTGGGTCTCCCAAGCACCCCACTGAGCCCCGATGGTGTGAAGTTTGTCTCATGTGACTCAGTGGACCCTGACAGTAGTACCCCATCTCCCCCAAAGACTTCTCAAGGCCGTCCATGGGTGTGGGCAACCTCTGACACTGGGCACCTTCTTTCCCTGATTCTACCATCAGTCTTCCTGCTCATCCCTTCCTTCTGGAACCTTCTTTCTCCAGACTTACACCTCTTTCACAAATGCTTTTCCATGTTTTGGATTATGAATTGTTGGATGCAGGGTCCTCGACTCCACTCGCCAACCCCCAGTTAATAACATGTTCATTTGCGACAATCCGTGAACACCAGTAGGCCAAAGAAGCTAACCTGATCCCACCCCCCAGCTTCTGCCCCAGGCCACTCCTTGGAGTGTATCCTTCCTTATCTCTGCACACAGAGATGCATTTGTTCCTGCAAAAGCAAGACCCCATCCCCACGGCAGTGTCCTTCCTGGGGGGGCTGTCTTGCAATGGCTCCGCCCATCCCGTTTCCTGGTTTGTAGACTGCGCCCAGTTGTCACTATCTCCCGAGGCCCTTGGCTCTGTATCCCCCCTCATCCCCTCTAAGCTGTTTGGGCAAAAGCCAGGGCTCCATGTCCTCCCCCTGCCCCCCCCACCAGGACTTCCATTCTCCTGGCCCAGCCAATAGGGCCCCTCTCTTGTGAAATGGCTTCACGCCCGCAATTTGCTTATGTTATTTTGCAAGAGGGGGGAGGGGAAAAGACTAAAGATAGGCCACAGCCCAGCCCCCACGACAAGCAAATGCACTTTGCAAACGAACAAAGAAAAGTACTCAGGTAAGGTGAGGTCAAACCCAGCAAGCTGAAGAGAAAACGGAAAAGCTGAGTTCAATTCTCTGGGACCTGGCTCTTGCCAGAAGGTGAGTTCCGGGTGTGGCCCGAAGCTCGCGGCCCTCGTGCCTGGTGCACACACACGAGCAGCTATGCGTGTGTCAGTCCCAAGCTCTTCTTTCTTTTTTTCTTTGAGAGAGAGTGACAGAGAGAGAGCAGGAGCAGGGAGCGGAGTAGAGGGAGAGGGACAAGCAGACTCCGCACTGAGCGTGGAGCCCAACACGGGGCTTGCTCCCAGGACCCCACGTGGAGGTTCCCAGCACATTTCTTTGCCCGCATGGACAGGGTTTTTTCTAAGATCGGACCCCAGAACCCATGACAGGGTTTTCTCATGGGGTGACCTTGTGCCCATCCTGCCCAGGCAGGGCATACGGCCATCCGGACGCCCAGGACCATCCAGTGGTGTCCCTGGCCCTCCCCTCCCCATAAGTGTTTCCTTCCATCCCGAAGAAAAACTCAACTACAGCCCAGGCACCTGCGGCACCCCCCCCCCGCCCCCCAAGTCCCAGCAGCTGAGCCCAGCCTCTCCCTCCTAACTTCTTAGAGGCAGCAGCCTCAGGAGGAAGCAGCCGGCAGGTAAGACTTCAGTGCACGTGGGGACCACCAGGCCTCGCCTGCTCCTGCCACCTGCCTTGGGCCCTTCTGGGGCTGATGACCCCTCGTGGGTGTTCGAGGCTCCACGGCTCCCACTCCTTGGTGGCAGGCCCTCCACCTGTCAGCCCTCTCCTTTCTCTTGGGTCCTCTCCGACCTCTTTCACTAGCCAGTAGGTCTGGCTGCCATTTAGGGCATCCTGGGGAACGCGGCTGCATCAAGCAGGGAGCCCGCCATGGGGGAGGCATCCTCTCCTCCGCATCCCCACCTCCGGGGACCTCCACTCTGCTTCTTCCTACCTGCAAATGCCCCACCTTCCCTCACCCTGCCAGGTGACCCCCCCACCATCAGTGTAGAAAGACCCGTCCTCTGGGTTTCTGTCCCCAGCACCCAAGACCCCAAAGCCTTGATGGAAATGCTTCCAGATTCTCTCTCCTGCATGGTCATCGGTGCCGAATTCACCTGCAGATCCTTCCTTTCCTTCTCCCTTTCTTATCTCTGAGCCTCAGGTTCCCCCTCTGCCCAGCGGGGATAAGAGTGGTCTTACCTCCCAGGGCTCTTGGGGATCCAATAAGACATTCAACTGAAGTTAAGCAGGTGGGGCTCGGAGTCAGGGACCTCGACAGGTGGGATCTGCCAACACTGTGGGCTTGGAGGGTAAAGGTGAGGGTGGAATCAGGGCAGGCTTCCTGGAGGAGGGAGGGTGTCCTGCCTGTGGCCTGGGACCTACATGAGGCAGGACACTGATGTGTTCCCCACCCTCCGCATGCAGGGGGCTGGCTGCACAGCGCTCGTGGTGGCCGTGGTGGCCCGGAAACTGGAGCTCACCAAGGCAGAGAAACACGTGCACAACTTCATGATGGACACTCAGCTCACCAAGCGGGTAAAGACGTCCATCACAGCCGCTTTCTCTCCCAGTCATCAAGGGCAGGCCCTCCCCGCCTTACTTCTGTACACGTGGCCACAGGTCACTGCACTGCCTCATGCTCTGCCACCTGTGCACATGTTCATGAGCCACTCACGGAGACACGGCAGTGGCCCCAGGTGTCCACCAGTGTGCCCAGCCGTAGCCCCGCCCTGAGCCACACAGCAAGAGGCAGGCATTTTTGGGCCAGGCAGCCAGATTCCATCAATAAGCTGTCTGATCTTGGCAGGCCGACCGCTCTGTGCCTCAGTTTCCCCATATATAAAGTGAGAGAGACGCCAGCATGTGCAGATTCACTGATTTAACATTTGCAAGGTGTATAGAAAGGGTCTGGCCCATGCTGAATGGTATAAATGTGCACACACACACACACAGAGAGACCCACAGAACACAGATGTGGACGCATAAACATGGCCTCACCTTACAGGCCAGGACCCCAGTAGGGGCATTTCCAGGAGTTTCTAAGAGTTTCTGGTGGCTTCTGGAAGTTTCCAGAACCTTCTACAGTTTTGTGCCTACCTTGAGGGACTGTTCTTTTTCTGGACCCAGGTAAAAAATGCCGCTGCTAACGTTCTCAGGGAGACGTGGCTCATCTACAAACACACCAGGCTGGTGAAGAAGCCAGACCAAGCCCGGGTTCGGAAACACCAGCGTAAGTTCCTCCAAGCCATCCATCAGTAAGTCCAGCACCTTTCCCGCTCACGTTTCTGTGTCCACCTGGTGCAGAGGCACCTGTGGTCCTCGGGAGGAGGCTCCAGGCCAGGCCAGACAGTCATGGCCCCTCCCATTCCGGGTGGTCAGTTGGCTGGGGCTTGAAGCCTTTGTGCTGGGTGGGATGGTGGGATGGTCAGAAGGAGGCGATGGTGGGCCCAGCACTTGTCTAGGGCAATCACCTCTGATAAGTCAGGCAATTCAGGGGCGTCTGGCTGGCTCAGTCGGTTAAGCATCTGCCTTCAGCTCAGGTTATGATCTCAGAGTCCTGGGATCAAGGCCCACTTTGGCCTCCCCGGTTAGTGGGGAGTCTGCTTGTCCCTCTGCCCTTCCCCCACTGGTGCTTTCTCTCTCTCAAATAAATAAATAAAATATTAAAAAAAGAAAAGTCAGGCAACCCACCCAACATAAATGGCAAGAAGCATGTTTTATTCTCCAGAATAGCCAAAATTATTTTACCTTTTAGATATTAAGCAATTTCCCCTTTTTGCTTTGGCTGCCAGGAAGCTCAGAATGAACTTTGTGTCCTGATCCATGTGATCATGTGGGGTAATTAGAAATCACTTGATTTTCTCTGTTGTTCCTTTGTCCTGAGAATTATTTAATCTAGTTCTCATTCTTGGCTGTTCACTGGAATTCCCCACCGGGCTTTAAAAATCCTATAGGATGCACCCAACGCCAGTTACAGCAGAGTCTGGGAGGCACCCTGGGCTTAAGTTCAGTTCCTCCAGTGAGACCAGTGTATAGCTGGAGTAGGCAAACTTTACCTGTAGGGGCCAAAGAGTAAATATTTGAGGCTTTGTGGACCTCTCTGTTGCAACTACTCTACTCTCTATTGTAGCTGGAATGCAATAAAGAGGAATGGGTGGACCATGCTCTAATAAAACATTATTTTCCCAAGCAGGCAGCTGGCCAGATTTGGCCTGGGCCAGGCTCTAATATGCCAATCACTGTCCACTAGAAATATCATGTAAACCATTATGTAATTTTAAATTTCCTAGTAGCCACATTAAAAAAAGTAAAAACAAGTGACATAAATTTTAATATATTCACTTAATATATGCAAAATATTATTTTAATAGGATTAATGTAAAAATCATTAGTGAGATATTTTAGAAAGTTTTTGACACTAAATCTGCAAAGTCTATTGCGTATTGTACATTTATAGTCCATTTTTATTCAGAGCAGCCACATTTCAAGTGCTTAGTAGCCACATATAGGATGTATGGGACATGAGGTTCCTGAGGGACTCAGTCGGTTAAGTGTCTCCCTTCGGCTCAGGTCACAATCCCAGGGTCATTCCTGGGATTGAGTCCCTCATTGGGCTCCACAGTCAACGGGGAGCCTGCTTTTCTCCCTCTGCCTGCTGCTCCCCTCCTTGTGTGCTCTCTCTCTCTGACAAATAATAAAACCTTTTAAAAAAATAAAATGGATAGTTTGATCAATGTCAACATAATGTAGATACTCATAAAACAGTTACTACCGTCAAGATATAAAGCAGGTCCATTGCCCCCAAAGTTTCCCAGGGCTCTTAACTGTCTGTCTTTTAGCTGGAGAGTTTAGTCCATTTACATTTGTTGTGTTTACTGTTATAATTGGATTGGTTTCGAACGATAACAGTCTCTACTTCACAAGACTGCAGGGAGCTCTAGGTGGGGTGATAGGCAGGAATGCCTGGCATAGTCCCTGAGGACATGGTAGCCCCCCACCTCTGCTCCTGCGGAGGCCCCCACCGTCATCTAAAAAGTGGGGAGAGGAGCCGGTCCCATACTTACTCAACCTCACTGTGTCCAGGTCTCAGTCCTACCTCCTCACAAGACCCCAAGGCCCTTGAGGACAGAGACCCCTCCTTGTCGACCCTCCTACAGTTGTTCACCGACCACTGGGGGCCCAGTCTGCTGCCTGCCACCTAACTGTGGGACCTGGGCAAGTGACTGTGTTATTCCAAGTTTCATTCTCTTATCTCTAATGTGGAGACAGTGGTAATTAATGTGCCTTTCCTCCAGGGGTGACGTATGGATCAAACACAGCTGGGGACTCAACTATGCCTACCTGACACAGTATTTTCTAAACACGGGAACTAGCATTGTTGTCATTCCCGCCCTCGATATGTTCATTTGGTTATCATACCAGCATTTCCTATGCCAGCTGCTGTGCCAGGCAGCAGGGACACAGACATGGCCCTGCCCTGGACTTTGCCTCAAGGAATGTTCCAGAAGGTTGTTGGAGGAGAGTGGGAGGATGGGAATTGAGGAGAGCCAAGTCTGGGGAAGGAGGCACCTGCTCTGTGAGTTACCCGTGTCTCTTTGTTCTAGGGTGGAGCTGTCCCACTCTTATTTTTTGATTTATCTATCTATCCTTCTATTTATTTATTTATTTTAAGGTTTTATTTTTAAGTAATTACTCCCAACATGGGGCTCGAACTCACAACCCTAAGATCAAGAGTCACACACTCCACCGACTGAGCCAGCTAGGTGCCCCTCCCTCATCTTTAGGTCCCCCTACACCTATCCCCTTCCCACCCAAAAAACCAAACCAAACCAAAACAAACAAGATGCCCTGTAAAGCCGATGAATTCAAAGAAGTTTGAACTAGGGCCTGAAGTGTGGATGGGGTTTGGTTACAAAACCAAAAGGTGGGGCAGGCATACCAAGGATTGTCCGCAGTCTGGGCAAGGGAGGAATGACCATGGTGCCAGGGAGACTGGAGGTCTGATATGCAGGCATGAGGGAGCCCAGGCATGTTCTTGAGCTGGGGAGTCTCCATGATGGGAGCACTGTTGAGCAGCCAGTGAAAAGGAAGAAATGGTCTCAGGATGGAGTGAGGAGCACAGCATGGGTTTGGAGAGTGTGTGGATTTGCTAGGGATGCTGGAACAAAGTACCACAAACTGAGTGATTGAAAACAACAGAATTTTTTTTTCATTATTATTATTTTTTTAAGATTTTATTTATTTATTTGACAGAGAGAGAGAGAACACGTGGGGGGAGGGGGCGGGCAGAGGAACAGGGAGAAGCAGATTCCCCGCTGAGCAGAGCCTGATGCAGGGCTCGATCCCAGGACCCTAGAATCACAACCTGAGCCAAAGGCAGACACTTAACCGACCGAACCACCCAGGTGACCCAGAACAACAGAATTTATGATCTCACTGTTCCAGAGGCCGGAAGTCCAAAACTAAAGAGTTAGGAGGGCCGTTTTCCTTCTGAAGGCACTAGGGGAAGATCTGTTCCAGGCCTCTTTCCTAGCTTCTGACAGCCTCAAGCGGCCCTTGGCTTCTGGATATATCGTGCCGGTCCCCCATCGTCACATGGCCTTCCCCCTGTGTCTTCACACCGTCCTCCCTCTGTGCGTGTCTGTGTCCAAATTTCCCCCTTTTAATTTTTATTTATTTATTTATTTATTTATTTATTTACTTACTTACTTATTTGACAGAGGGAGAGAGATCACAGGAGGCAGAGAGGCAGGCAGTGAGACGGAGGGGAAGCAGGCTCCCCGCTGAGCAGGGAGCCCGATGCGGGCCTCGATCCCAGGACCCTGAGATCATGACCTGAGCCGAAGGCAGAGGCTTTAACCCACTGAGCCACCCAGGCGCCCTCCCCCTTTTTATAAGGATGCCAGTCATGTTGCACTGGGGCCTACCCCAAGACCTCATTTTAACTTGGTTAGATCTAGAAAGACCCTGTTTCCAAATAAGGTCGCATTCTTATTGCTGGGGGGTAAGACTTCAATGTATCTTTTTTGGGGGGACCCTGTTCAGTACATAACACGGAGGTTGCAAAGAGGTCCAGACCGACTCCCTTGGGAAAGGCACCCGGAGCTTCCACTCAGGCCAGACTCAGACCTCCGGGGCTGGGGGTGTTTGTACCCACCCGTTTCTCCAGACCGAGGGCTGGGTCCCATCAGGGGTCCTGGTGCCCAGCAGAGGTGCGCCCTGAGGGGCCTCCCCAAGCATCAGTCATATGTGGGCACGCAGGGATTCGAGCTTGGACCGGTGAGGGAGGAGTCTTACCTGGAACAGTTTCTCTGGGCTGGTTTCACTACACCAGGGATGGAGATAAGGGTCAAGGACACTCCGCGGCCACCTCCCCCCCATGGGCAGCTGTTGGGAGGCCAAGGTGCGGTGGCTAAGTGGCAGGTACAGGTTCAAATCCTGCTGGAGGTCCTGTGGGCACTGGCTTTGCCTCTCTGAGCCTCATTACCCGCCTTGGGAGACAGCACGAGCAGAGTTCTCTGGACTGAATGCCAGCCCTGGGGCCAGGTGTCCGGCAGACTAGGATACAGTGGGACCACAGGCTGAAAGCGGCTGCATTTGCTGGGGGCCCTGCTGGAGGGAGGGGCAGAGAAGAGATGCATCCCCAAGGGGCTGACACGGCCCCTGCAGCCACCCAGGGCCCCCAGCTTGGTCCTGGGGTTGTGCAGGCGGGAGGTGGGCAGGGCTGGGCACGAGCCACCCAGCGGCACTGAGGTTAAAATTGCCTTGTGATTTCTCTCTGCTCTGCCGGGTCCTGCCAGAGCTCAGAAGTAAGTCTCTTCCCTGGGGGTGGGGGTGCATGGTGGTCATGGGGCAGGGCCCAGGCCCAGGCCAGCTTGTGGAGCGCTATCCCCCTGGCCTCAGGCGGTAGCCAGGGCTTGTGGCCACCCTGCAGACCTGTCAAGTCTTCACCTAGGCCGGTGGGGGGGTGGGGGAGACAGGGAGGGGGGTCCAAGTTCCCCGGGACATCCTGAATCAGTCTGGGTGGACATGGCCAGAAGGGGGACACTGTGGGAGGTGGCTTAGCCACCCCCCAGGCCTGCCACCCAATGTGCGCTGGGAGGGAACGGGCTGCATGGGGCCCAACGCTAACTCCCACCCCATTCCCCGCCCCCCCCCCCGCACGTCTCACAAGGCGGCCCCGGGTGGGGTGGGTGCATGAAGGACCCCACTCTCCCTGCAGCCTCCACTCCCAACCCCACCCACCCACCTGTCTGTCCCCCAGGCTCCGGAGTGTGAAGATTGAGCAGGGGAAGCTGAATGACCAGGCCAACACTCTCGCCGACCTGGCCAAGGTGAGCAGAGCGGGGCTGCTCAGGCCCCCACGGGAGGAGAGGGGGCCGTTCAAGAAAGAACGGAGCCCACCTGCCGGGGGAGGAGTGGTGGTGGCCCCTGGGGGACAGACAGCTGACGCAGGCAAGGGCTGCGAGGCAGGCAGAGACCAGCCTCAGGGGGGAGACAGGCCGTGTCTGCAAGGGTCCCGAGGTTCCGCACAGAAGAGACACGCTAGGAATCTACACCTGAACGTAGACCACTTTCAAACTTTGGCAGCTCTTTTTTTTTTTTTTTTTTTTTAATTTTTTTTTTTT
>LNAC01000008.1:8735776-8746297 GCA_002007465.1 Ailurus styani | reverse complement strand
CGGCGGGGAGCGGCTGTGCGGCCGGGTGCTGCTGGAGGCGGCGGCGCCGCTGCGGGTGAGAGCGCTCGAGGTGGCGGCACGCGGCGGGGCGGCGACGCACTGGCTCGAGGGCCGCAGCGTGGGCGTCAACGCGGTGTCCAGCGACTACGCGGCTGCCGAGACGTACTTGCGGCGGCGGCAGCTGCTGCTCCGAGGTGAGCCGCTCGCTCCGGGGGGGCCCTGTCCCCGGGTCTGGGCGCTCCTCTCCAGGGCGCCGAGGGTCTCAACTTAGAGGCTGCGTGGTTGGGGGACCCTTCTTAAGAAGTGGTGACTTCCTCCCCTGGGTCTGGACCCTCTCGCTGGGACACACACCCACCTTCCCCCCCCAACCAAACCCTCTTTCCCAGGAACCCCTCTCAGGATCTAGGCGTCCCCCCCACCTTTCCAAAGCCAGGAAGCCCTCCACGTGAAGGCTATGCGGTGGGACCCCCGGCTCCCGCTCCCCACCAGAGCCTGGAGAACCCCTGGGTAGAGTCACGACGTCCTCCTCTCTGGGCCCAAGGATCCCCCTTTATCTCCAGACCTGGGGGTCCCTCGTTTCCCAAAGAAGACCCCCATCTCACGTTCTACCAGTGCCTCCTCCCTCAGTTTACCCCTAGTGCTTGCAGGGATGAGTTCAAACCTGGGGGGGGAGTTCTGGTGGTGTTTGCTGGTAGGAGAGAGGAGACTTGGGGTGGGGTCCGATCAGGCTGAGAGGACTCCCAGCTGTGTCCCAGCTCTGAACTTCAGTCGCCCCCACTCAGGCCATCAGGCCACACAGCGGGTCAGGAGCAGGCCACGGGTGAGTCTGTGCCTCGGCACTGAGTGGTGTTTGCTGTGGAGGATGTTGGCTCCTCGGGTTGCCTTGCCACCCCTTCAGCTAAGCCAGACCTCACTATTACTCTTCTGTAAAATGGGCAGAGGTGGGGCTGTACACAGCAGATCTTTCCCCACAGCCTTTCAGCCTTAGCCCAACAGCCCCAGATGTGGGGACTCGCCCCTTACTAGCTGTGGAAACCCAGGCCTAGGGGGCCCTAGGACGGGACAGGAAGAGGCCCCGGAGGCACTTCCTTTCCCCTGAGACTTAAGGGAAATTGGTCATACCCCTGGTCCCACTCAACCAGCTGCTTCATGAAGACACTGGGGTGAAGCTTGCAGAACCGCTGCTGCCCTGCCCCTCTTTGGGCTTCTGGGGACCCATCTGTGAAAAGGACCCACCACATCCTCGACGTCCTCCTGGGCTTACAGCCTCCAGGGCTCCAATTAGCCCTGGGAGAAGGCATTAGCCCTTCATTTCAAGCCCAGAGTCCCCTCCTCCATGCAGCCCCCCAGGCTGTTCGCTGTGTGTAGAGCCTTTGCCCCTCCCTGAGGTACGGCTCTGACCCAATGCCCCTGTGGTCACTCTGACTACAGGGGACCATGTCCAGTTATGACCGCCCCCCCACACACACACTGGCGGCTCCGAGGCCTCAGGAGGTGGATTCCGAGGTGGGGGGGGGCGGGGTTCGAGCTGCTGAGCATCTCTCTGCCACCAGAGGGCGCTGGCTCCCTGCAGACCGCGACCAAGAAACCCTTGCCTCAGAAACGCTCTTTGAGGTTCTTGTCCGAGTACACTGAGGCCCAGAGAGGAGTCATACCGTTTCGAGGGTTTCGAGGCAGCCCTGGCCCCTGGGCTTCCTGGGACGTCCCCTCCACTTGGCTCTATCTGTGAAGGGACTGGGGCTGGGGTGGGGGATGCCAGGAGCGGGCCCAAGGGCTGCGCCTCGGGGGCTTGCAGGAGTTTACAGGGGCCCACAAGTTGCATTGGGTGGTGGGAACAGCTTGGGCAAAAGCGCTGAGCCTTGACCGAGTGGCGACATGTGGGGAATGGTTAAAGACCTGGGAGCGAGGCTCTCTGGAGCCGGAGGGTGTCCGAGCATGGGCTATACCGTAATTCATGCACAGTACTCCGAGATCGGGGCCGATTTTCTTCCAGCTCTACAAACGACAAACGTGGAAACTTAGGCTCAAGAGGTTGTCACTAGCCCGGGGTCATCCAGCTGTGCGGGAATCGAATCACAAGAGCGGGGGCAGCAGGTGTCCAAGCAGAGGGAGACCCTACCCACTTCCTCTTCCTTCTCGCATCGCTCAGAGTGGGGAACTGACGCCCAAGCTAGTCCTAGGCTCTCTGGGGCCAGGCCATTCCACAGCCTTCCCGCTCGGAGCTGGACATCTCTCGAGTCTGATCTGCAAGTGGTGGCCCGTTGATGATTAAGCCTAGTGACCCAATGCTCTTGCTGGGCGACGTCAAGCCCGGGGCCCGCCCCCGGCCCTGTTTCCCCCTCTTTATCCCCGAGGTCCGCGAGAGATCGGCTCTGGACCGCGATGCTTCAGTTTCACGCAGGGGTCCACGAGGGTAGAGGGCAGCTGCAGAGTTTGTTATTTTGTTCCACGCCTGGGCGGAGCCACGCCCTTCGCAGCGCCATTGGCTTATTCCTCTCTGGGGGTGGGGCCCGCGTCTCGCCACGCCCCTCCCGCCGTATAAAAGCAGCGCCGGCGCAGGACGCGCAGGAATTTTTGACCTGGTCTGCAAGTGCGCCTGCGCACCCCGGGCAGGTTCGAGTTCTGAGGCTGTAGCCTCCGCGCCTCGCGCCGCCGCGTCGCGGGTTCGAGGCCAGGGTCTGTGCGTCGTGGGTTCGCATCCCCGGCGCGATGCTGTTCGACAAGGTGAAGGCGTTCGTGGTGCAGCTGGATGGGGCGAGTGGCGGCGGCGAGCCGGTTTTCAGCGGCGGCCAGGCCGTTGCCGGCCGGGTACTGCTGGAGCTGGCGGGCCCGGCGCGCGTGGGCGCCCTGAAGCTGCGAGCGCGGGGCCGCGCCCACGTGCACTGGACCGAGTCGCGCAGCGCGGGCTCGAGCACCGCGTACACGCAGAGCTACAGCGAGCGCGTGGAGGTCGTGAGCCACCGTGCCACGCTGCTCGCGCCAGGTACGGGCCGGCTACCCCCACGCGGCGCACGTGCCGCGCGCTCCTGGAACTCGGAGCGGCCGCTGAGCCTCCCCCTCTTGCTCCCCCCTACCTGCAGACACGGGAGAGACCACGACGCTGCCTCCGGGGCGCCACGAGTTCCCATTCAGCTTCCAGCTGCCTCCGTAAGTCCGGAATCTGGGGCGCGGGATTGTACGGGAATCCTCAGCCTCCAGCTCCTTTCAGGTTTAGGTCTCCATTGCTCGGCTTCTGGGGACCCTCTAGACCCCAAGACTGCGCCCCCGGGGGGAGGGGGTCCTCCGTGTCTCTGTCTCTCGTTCTCCTAAGTCTCTGGGACCACCACCCCCACCTGTGTGTCTCTGTTTTTCTGCCCCTTGAAAGTACCTTCCTTCCACCCCGCAGGACACTGGTGACATCATTCGAGGGTAAGCATGGCAGTGTCCGATACTGCATCAAGGCCACCCTGCACCGGCCCTGGGTCCCTGCCCGCCGGGCAAGGAAGGTATTTACTGTCATTGAGCCCGTGGACATCAACACGCCCGCCCTGCTGGTGAGTGGCTGCTCCCAGGGAAGATGGGTTGAGAGAGCTTTGCGGGTGGGGGCGGGGGGGCTGGCAGCTGGGTGACCCCAACTGGCTCCTCACCCCTTCCCTTCCTGCACAAAGTGGGAATCACAGCTGGGCCCTGGCAGGGAAGGGGGCAGGCACGGGAATGCTTTTGGAGTCCAGCGGAGCTGGGTGCAGATCTCACCTGCACCAGTTTGCTGTGTGGCTCTGGGCAAGTGTCTCACTCTCTCTGAGCCTCGAAGGCCTCATCTGTGAAATAGGGGACAGCCAGGGCCTGTGATAATAATTGTTTTTTGGAGACTAATTACATGCCAAGTAATTAGCTTGTTCTGCTCACCTTTAGCTTTATAAGCTGGGTTACATCTGTGGATTTATCTTTCTAGACGGTATCTGGTTGTGAGAAAAAAGCCAGGAACCCTGCCCCAAAATCCTCCCTCAGCTGGGGGTGGTTTGGAAGCTCCACGGGGCTGGCGGTGCGCATAAAGTGACCTGTTTCTATCCCTTTCCTCCGACCCGCCAGGCCCCTCAGGCCGGAGCTCTAGAGAAGGTCGCCCGGTCCTGGTACAGCAGCCGTGGTCTCGTCTCCCTCTCCGCCAAGATCGACCGCAAGGGTTACACCCCAGGTACTGGGCAGGCGCAGCCGGTTGGGGAAGAGGGCCGAGCTCAGGGCCACAGACGGGGAGTCTGACGCCGCACCCCCCCCCCGCACCCCACCACAGGCGAGGTCATCCCGGTCTTCGCCGAGATCGACAATGGCTCCACGCGCCCCGTGCTTCCTCGGGCCGCCGTGGTCCAGACGCAGACCTTCATGGCTCGGGGCGCCCGCAAGCAGAAACGAGCGGTGGTGGCCAGTCTCGCGGGCGAGCCCGTGGGCCCTGGGCGGCGGGCGCTGTGGCAGGGCCGTGCGCTGCGGATCCCCCCCGTGGGTCCGTCCATCCTGCACTGCCGGGTGCTGCATGTAGACTACGCCCTCAAGGTAGAGTGTCCCGTCGGTCCGAGGAGGGCAGGGCGGTGGGCTGCATCCTCCCGGTCCCCCAGACTGGAGTTCCCCGGAGGCTGCCTGGGCGCCCTCCCGCATGGCTCGCTCCCCTCCTCCAGGTCTGCGTGGACATCCCCGGCACATCCAAATTGCTCCTGGAGCTGCCGCTGGTCATCGGCACCATTCCCCTGCACCCTTTCGGGAGCCGCTCATCCAGCGTGGGCAGCCATGCCGGCTTCCTGCTGGACTGGGGGCTGCGAGCCCTGCCAGAGCGGCCCGAGGGTGAGCCCCCCACCCCGTCCCGCTGCAGGGGGGCTGGGTGGGCAGAGGGGCGGCTGCTAGGCAGGCTCTCCTTCCCTCGGCCTCAGCGGCCACATCTGTAAAAAGGCACCATAGTGATTGTGCTGGCGGCCGCAGGTCCCCCCAGAATCTCAGCCTGAAGGCCGGCAGCCCCAGAATCAGCCCAAGCCGGCTCTGAACCATGGTCCCCGATTCTGGGCTTCCCCTTCTTCACCAGCCTCACCCACCCCTGTCTCTCCCACTTGCAGCGCCTCCCGAGTACTCAGAGGTGGTGGCCGACGGGGAGGTGGCAGCCGCGGGGCAGAGCCCCTTTCCACCCTTGCAGGACACCGACCTGAGCCTCGAAGGTCCCTTCTTCACCTACATCCAGGAATTCCGCTACCGCCCGCCGCCCCTGTACTCCGAGGTGAGCATCGGGGGTCCGAGAAGCCCCCGTGCCTCTCCAGGCCCTGGGAGCCCAGGTCGGGGTGGGACTCAGATGAGTTTGGGGCCTGAGGCTGCTTTGCACCCCAGTCTGCTCTGCACGTTGCCCTCCCCCCCTGCCACCGGCTGAGTGTGGGAGTTGGGGTGTTGGAGATAAGCAGGCCAGCGGAGGGGTGTTTCTGAGCCTCCAGTGCCCCCCTGAGACTGGATGGGACTGTCCCTCTCAGGAGGATCCAAACCCACCGTCAGAGGCCATGAGGCCACGCTGCATGACCTGCTGAGCAGCGAGGGGAGACCTCAAGGGATGAGGTCGCACACGTGCTTCCGGACGCCGTGGACACGGGCGATGGCTAGGTCAAGAGCCGACCAACCGAGTTCAACTTGACTGCGTTGAAGTTGGGGACCCCGCATCTCAGAACGGGGCACGGCTTTTTGACATCACACAGGACAGAGGAAGAATCTGGAACCTCGCGTATCTGGACCGGTCGTCATAAGGCACCGAGTGCCTCTCGTCACATCCTGTCAGTCCACGCCAGCCTGTGGACAGCGCTTGGGTCCCTGAGGAGCCTCTAGTCTGGGAAACACGCAGCCAGACATAAATGCTTCCATTCTCGTGGGATCAGAGGAAGGGACCCCCGGGCCGGGAGAGTCCCGACGGGAGCAGAGGCGGCTTCCCGGAGCGAAGGGCCTTCTGGCTGAGGCCTTGGCATACGAACGACAGCTCAGCAGGCAGACAAGCAAAGAGGAAGAAGAAGTCGGAGAAGGTCAGAGCCGAGTGATGTTTGGAGATCACCCCCTTTGGGGCTCCGAGGGCAAGTGCCTCAGTTGAGGCCACACGGCAAGGTCCGGTGGGCGAGAGGGCCCAGGAACGGGGCATTTGGGGATGCAGGTCACTGAAGCAATGTGGGACCTGTGGGTGGCAGGGACACCGGCTCCAGCCTTTGAAAGCCAGAGAGAGTTTGCTGGCCCAGGCTGGCACTGCCTGGGGGCTCCTCCAAGTCCTCCAGGACATGAGACCTCGTCTGCATATTGTATGACCCGGGAAACCTGGTTCAGGACATTCAGCTGGGCCCTGGGGACAGAGGTCAGCCTCGGGTAACAGCAGGCCCAGTGCAGCTCTGGGACACCTCCTGGAGGGAGAGAGAGACAAAGTATGAGGGGGCAGCCGAACCAGACCCCCCCCCCCAGGTTGCAGAGTCTCAGCCCTGGCTGGGGCAGGGCCCCCGCCTGGTACTCAACATTTCTGATAAGCCTTAAA
Organism: Ailurus styani; assembly: GCA_002007465.1. Classification (NCBI taxonomy): domain Eukaryota; kingdom Metazoa; phylum Chordata; class Mammalia; order Carnivora; family Ailuridae; genus Ailurus; species Ailurus styani. Next base: position 8,739,789 of record LNAC01000008.1, on the reverse strand, counting down.
TTGTTCTTTTTTTTACAATTGTTGGGTTTTGTTTTTCTTTTTCTTTTTAATAAAAGTGTTGGGAAAGAGACTGTGCTTATTGGTTTATTTCCCACAGCTGCCAAAGACGCTGATTGGCTTTGACTTCCATCTTGGGTCAGAATCTCTGGGATTGAATGCCAGGCCAAGGCGGGTTGAGGGGTCCGTTGTCCGGAAGGAGAAACTGAGGCCCAGGGACACATAGGAAGGCTGAGCTCAGGTTGGAGCTGGACCCTGTTCCCTAGTGTCGCAGAGGCTGGGAGGGTGAATGGCGGAAGGCCTTTGTTTTCAAGACACAGTTCGTATACGGTGAAATAAGCCACGTTAAAGTGTATAGTTTGGTGGCACTTAGCACACTGACAATGTCAGGCACCTGTCACCTCCAGGACATTCCCATCACCCCAGCGGAGGGCCCATCCCCAGGAGCAGTCCCTGCCCACTCCCCCCTCCCTCACTCCTGGCACCCACCGATCTGTGGATTTGCCCGTTCTGGACGTTTCCTGTAATGGGATCACGCTCCCTGCGGCCTCATTTGTGTCTGGCTTCCTACTCAGCTTTACTTTCCGTGGTAAGCTTCATCCAATGTTTCATTCCTTGTTATGGCCAAATAACATTCAGTTGTGTGGAAGGGTTCCCGTTTTGATTGTCCCTTCACCCCTTGATAGGCGTTTGGGTCATTCCCCCCTTTTGGCAAATATTGGATAGGGTTTGTTTGAATTGGAAGGATTTGTTTGAATACGCACTGGGCTTTCAGGCAGCCCGGGCGGCACGGAGGTTGGGTCTTATGGAGTTGAAAGTGGGGAAAGTGAGGCCGACAGGATGAGGTGACTCGTGCGGGGTCCGTAGTTGCAACTCAGAACCCCCACGCCTCATAGATCAGCGGCGCCCATGGCGGGGCTCCCTGCAGGGTGGGTGCTCAGGCCCCGCCCCAGACACGGAAGCCCCGCCCCCATTGGGGCGGGGCCAAGTTAGAAGCGCATCTCCTAGCTCTAGCTGGGCTCACAGTCCGTCCACGGCGGTGAAAATTAAGTGGGTCTGGGATGACCATTGGCAGGGCTGAGGGGCAGGTATGAGGAGGGGGGGGACCCCAGGGTTGGACACGGGCAGGTATGGGTTCAAGCTTAGCTCTCTGAGTGACCACGGGCAAGTCACTTGCTTCAGAACCAATTTCCTCATCTGGCACTCCAGGGCACTCCTCCGCCACCGCCTCAAATGCCTCCCATCCCTGGTCTGAATTTGGGTCCTGATTTCCACCTACTTCTGGTCCTGGGGTTTACCCAGCTCTTCCTATCCAGCAGCATCTGCCCTGACATCAAGTTTGGAGACTGTCAGACCAGGGGGTCCTCTGGGCCCAGTAGAGGGGAGATGGATCCACATGGCACAGTCACCCCAGGCTCCCCACACAGCAGCCTCGGGAAGGGGCAAGTTCCCTGTCACCGTGGGTGTGCAGGACGCAAGACACCAGCTTCTGGATCCGTGTTCCCAAACCAAGAAGCGTCTAAGGCATCCTATTGCAACAGCAGATGGGGTACAGTTTTAGGAAAAGCTCTCCCCCAGCAGGCTTGGGAGGACAAGCCACCTCGTGTCCCCAGGACTACTGTGTCTGCAACTGTCTGGAACCTAATCCCTAGAAGAAGCGGATTATCTGGTTCAGATAAATGAAAACCGGAATGGAGCAGGCTTGGGTCATCGAGAATTCAGGGAACTCCCTGAACACAGAGTGAGGGCCATAGGGTATCAGAGAGGTTGGCCAAATATTCTTCTCCTAAAATAAAATCCCATCCCTCTCTAGGCCCCTAAGATCTCTCACCCACCTCTCTCCTTCCAGCTTCTCCTGGATCCCTGACTGCCACTCAGATACCCGAAGCTGGCTCCGACCTCAGGACCTTTGTACATATGGTTCCCTCTGCTGAAAGACTCTTCTCTAGGACTGGCTCCTCTCTGAGGCCTCTTAGCCTCATCTTTTCAGGAAACACCCCAAACTCCTGGCTAAAGGTGCCACTCCCAGTTACTCCCTCTCCCATCCCCTGTCCTATTATCTTCCTAGCCCTCATCACTCTCTGAAATTTTTTATTTAGATATTCACTTGTTTGTCTGAAACTTTGAGGGCAGGGTTTAGTGCAAGGCTGCTGTGTCCCTGGCCCCAGCACACAGCAGGCATAGAGGCATGAGGGGGTGTTGTTGATTGGAGGAGACTTCCCCCCAACTCTGGTGTGGACCAAGATTCTATTGGGGGTGGGGGTGTTACCACCTTACATTGTTCCCAGGACCCCTAGATTCAGAATTTGTCACTCATTCGGAGAGTCAAACACCAGTCAAACACTCTTCTCTGACTCACCCTCCTTATCCCCTACCCCCCACCCCGCTCTGCCTCTCCATGCTGTTTTCTCACTGTCTCTTTTGCTCGCTGTTTCTGTCAGTCTCTCATTGTCTATGTCTCCCCCGTCTCTGTGTCTGGCTCACCATCTCTGCATCTCTCTCTCTTTCTCATTATTTCTTTGTCTCTGTCTCTCGCTCACCATCTCCCTTGGTTATCTCTCGGGCTCTCTCAGTCTCTGACTCCTTCAGCAACTCTGTCTCCTCCCTTGGCCTGGCCCGGCCCCTGGGCCACAGGGTGACAGGCAGGCAGGGCGCCCTCAGCTTGTTTTCCCCCCTTGCTGGCAGGGGTCCCAGCTGGGCTGCTGTTCAGGAATCCTCCAGCTGCCCGGCTCCAGCCACCAGGCACAGCCACTGGCCTCTCCTCTGAGCACATTCTGTCCCGAGCAGGGAGCACTGGGGGTGGGTGGGGTGGGAGAGGAGGGTTCCTGTCAGGCTCCGGTTACAGGACGGCCAGTCCTGGTGGCCTTGCTCCCCACCAGTGCTGCCCCTCCGGCCTCCCCTCCCTACTTCGGGCTTAGATCTTCCGGAATGGGACCCCTCTGCCAGCTCATCCCTACATCAGGGGTTTTGCACCTGCTGTGCCTTCTACCTGGAGCTCACTCTCCTCAGATGTGCCCAGGACCTTCTCCCCAGCAGCCTTCAGATCACAAGTCACCTGCTCAGAACGTCCTCCGTGTCTCTGGGCTGCAATGCCCCACGATTCGCCTCTTCTGTCCCGATGCCTTTTGCTTCCTGATCTTTCCCCTTCCTCGGAGTTCTATATTTGCTTGTTTGTTGGTATGGTGTCTGTGACCCCATTGCCCTGATCTGTCCCCCAGCCCTGGGTGCACACTACATGCTCAGTGAATATTTTAGAGTTCGTGCCATTTCCATCCCCCATGCTCGGCTCTGCCTTAGGACCCCAGGCTCCCACACACAGCTCCCATCCCTTGGGCCCTGCTGACCAACCTCCCAGCCCTGCCTCCTCCTGACCCTGCGGCCCCAGCCTTTCCCTGCACTCACCTCCTGCCGCTGTCCCCTGCGCCTGCAACACACCAGCCGTCTCCCAGCCCTCCCATCTGTTCCCAGGGAGCTCCCCCACCTAGATGTACCTTTTCCAGCGAGGGCCTGGGTTTCTGTGTGGGCTCCACATGGGGGCTGTTAGGACGTACACACACACGCTCGTGCGCACGCGCACGAGCAGAAATGCATGCACACACGTGGAGACGCAGAAATAGGCCCACGGACTCGGGCACACAGCCTGGACCTCGATGAGCACGGACCCACATGTGGGACAGCGCTGACCATGCTGGGCGCCCACGGCCCCGGGTGAGGGCGTGCAGGGTGTTCACGTGTGGAGTCCCCCAACTCTGCAGGGAAGCAGGCAAGACGCCCTCCATCCCACAGGTGGGTGCAGGATGGGGGCTTTGAACCCACGCCAGGGTGTGCACTTGTCCACACATGTGCCTCTGCCCTAGTTTCTCCCCCATCATTTCTGATGGTCAAGGCCAGGAAAGTCCCCAGACAGCATCAGGCCGGGCAAGGGGCCCAGGAGGAAGAAGTGACTCAGCCAGTGGCCATCAGGGCCTGTCTCACTGAGAGACCCTTTGCCTGGGGGTGGGGGGTGGGGGGTGGGG
>LNAC01000008.1:8724231-8735519 GCA_002007465.1 Ailurus styani | reverse complement strand
GGGTGGGGGGGTTCACAGAGAAAAACAATAAAGGAATGGGGGGATGGGGACAGGGTAAACAGGGCCTGCTGAGCAGGATTGGGGGGGATGGGGCATGCCTCAGTCGGTCCCCAGTGCTCCACTAACTCCCCTCTGCTGAGCCTGATTCAGAGGTGGGGAAACTGAGGCACAGAATGTCTTTGCCCAAGACCCTCCAGCCAGGACAGGGCAGGCACAGGACACCTTAGTCCTTGGTCAAAGGTTTCTGTGGTTTTGTAGCTGTTCTCCCTGCCTGCCTTCCGGTGGGCAGATGGAGCCAGGTCCTCTTCGTGGCTCCAGATGTGGACATGTGACCAGGTCAGCCAGTTAGAGACTTTTGTGACCAGACTCAGAGAGTGGTTCAAGAATAGGCCTGTGACTCTGAGTGGGCCAATTACCCCGGGAGTTTGGGGGCTCCTGAAGGTGAGAATGGGAGCCATCTTTGCCACCATGAGGAGGGGCAGAAGAGAGAGTCCCCAAGTCATCGTGGTGAAATCCACAGACACCCCTAGCCCTGTGGAATGAGGGTAGAGCCAGAGGGAAGGACGAGGGCAGGAGGACCCTGGGAGGGTTTCCAGGAAGAGAGGACACTGGAGTTGAGGTTTTGATGGATGAAGAGGAGTTCTCCAGGAAGCTAGAGAAGGGCGTTCCAAGCAGAGGGAACAGCCTGTGCGACCACAGCAGGCCAGAGAGGACCGGGTGCGTCCTCAGCCATTCCTGAGGCCCTGGGGGGCTGGAGCACAGAGGGGGCAGCTGTAGATATGTTGGATTCTCTGCTCCTAGGAGCCCCCACCAGCCCCTTAAGGGTGAGACCAAGTCTTAGCTAGCAGCTTTGTTGGCAACTGATGTTTCTTTAACATTTGTAGTCTAGGTGGCCCTTCTTTGGGGACACGGATGAGAGACGTGGGTGAGTAGTGATTGGGAAAGTTGGGTTCACAGGGCAGGCGAGCCTGGGGCTAGGTGAGGATGGCCCCAGGAACCCGGGAACAGGACCACAGTCCAAGGCAGGAGGGATCATTTCCCGTTTTTCCATCTGTGACCCCCCAACCTTGGGCATGGTGCTCCAGGGGGAGGCAGGGTGGAGTTCAGGGTCTGGACTCCCAGCACTACCTCTTCCTTCCTGTGTGACCCTGGGGTAGTGGCTGCACCTCTCTGAGCCTCAGGTTTGTCATCTGGAACCTGACTTTGCTGTAGGACAGAGTCCGTACTGGGCACAGAAGCAATACAAGGTCTGTGGGCTTGGACGGGGTGTGCTGAGCCGGGGGAGGAGGGACTGGGTCCGTCCAAAACATTCCCTCAGCAGTTCCTGGCCTCTTTGAAAACAGGAAGCCAGCTCTCAAGGGAGCCCCCAGCAGTGCTTCCTGAGCCTCCTCGTGACGCGTGCTGCGCCGGCGGGGGGTGGGGGTGTGCACGTACACGTGAGTTTGCAGGCAGCCTGGAGATAAACGGAGCCCACCCGCGCGCGTGTGCTTGCGTGTCAGCCTCGGCTGCGGAGTTGCCCAGAGGCATGCGCATGTGTGTCGCATTTGCTAGAATGTGGGTTGACACATCTCAGCCAGTACGGGAAGCAAATGGGGGCCGGTTGGTGCATTTGCGAATCTGGGTCTAGGAGTTGGGCATAGGTGTCTGTCGGCAGCGGGGACTGGTGAGTGCTGGCAAGAGCTAGCTTGTGGGGGGTAGACTGCTCTCCTTTCCTTCCATCTGCCCCCTCCCTCATCGGCCTCTGGCCCCCTGGCTCTTCCTGGAGACTGTTAGGTACGCTCTTACCGCAGGGCCTTTGCACCTGCTATGCCCACTAACCAAGCTACTTTGCCCTCCATTCCTCTCCATCTCTCAGGCCTCAGGATAATGGCCTTGGGCAAGTCACCGCCTCCTACTTCTTGGCTGTTCCCCTGCCCTTCCTTGAATCCTGACTCAGCTTTGATCACTTCCCTCTGCATCCTAGGATGTGTGGGCTTTCTCTATAAATCTCAGTTTATTCTTCTGTAAACTGGAGCCAATCTTGGTGGGCTCTCGCTTACCTAGAGTCACCCAAAAAGTGGAAAGGGCTGAATTCAAGGCTGGGATGGCCAGATCTGACAATGCATAGAGCGTTTGTCCTTGCTCACTTCGAGTGAGGGAGACATCTGAGGGTCTGGAACCGTCTGGGGTCACTCAGCCAGGGGGACCAGATGGGGCCAAACTGGGGCCTCCTGTATTCCACGTTCGTGGGAGAACGGGGACTCCCCAAGAGCTCTGAGCAGGAGCTAACGAACTTTCTCTATAAAAAGTCAGATAATAAATATTCGAGGCTTTATGGGGCATGCAGTCTCTCTTTCAGCCACTAGATTGCTCCCTTGAAACCAGCCATACACTGATGCAAATGAGCGGGCGTGGCCACGTCCCAATAAAACTTTATTTGTGAACACGGAAACTTGAATTTCAGATAGTTTTCATGTGTCATGAAATCCTCTTTTTTGGTCTGTTTCCAACCATCTGAAAGCGTAAAAGCCACTTCTGGGTTGCGGCCAGAGCTGCCTTCCGCCAACCCCAGGACAGGGCGCTCAACGGGCAACAAAGTATCAGGACTCCTTGTTTACAAAGTGTTGGAACTCTGCTCAAAGTGCTTCCAGGTCAGCCAGCTACGACATAGTACAGCTGGTCAGACACCAACACTGTTTGACCATTGACAAATGACAGATATCAAGACTCGCTCTTTACAGAGTCTTAGTAAACAGAGCGGGTGAGGATGGCTCACGGGGTGTCGGGACTGGTTTAAGTTGGACCCAGCCCCTGGCTCGAGCAGGGCATTGACCAAACGGGGCTCTGCTGCCCATTCTCAGAACACTGTTTACCGAGTATCAAGTGACAGGGGCCGGTGGCAGGGTATCGAGTCACAGGGCAGTCACACTGAGACTTGGGCACTGTGACAACAGCTCTAGACACCAGCTGTTTACAGTGACATGAGACTGGCTATTTACAGGGGGCCAGCTGACCACCAGCTTCCGGATGCCAGACTCCAGATGGCGGGTGGGGCATACTCCTCTGCAGGTGTTTGCAGAGGTCCCTGGGCCTGGGGACCCTTCTTGCTCGGCTGCCTCTGGCACCAGGAGTGGGAATGTGGAAAGAGTTCTTGGCCCAGGGAAGGCGAGGTTTTTGCTCACGGAGGACCCCCAGGCTCATACCTGCTCTTGGGAGGCAGGAATTCAGCCCGCAGGTGTTGGGTCCCAGGGGCTGGCTTGCATCCTCTCTCTCTCCCAGCTGTGCCACCTTGCACGCATCACTTAACTTCTCCGAGGCTCCACTTCCCTATCTGTAAAATGGTCATGCCAGTGGATTAAGATAGCCAGATAAAATACAGGATTGATACTCAGTTAACATTGAATTTCAGACAACCAACCCTCTTTTTTTTTTTTCTTTTGCACATGACCTGAATTTTACATTGTAGCAAAACAGGTGCTATGGAAAGGGGCACATGGAAGCAGTTGATTTCTTCCAGCGAACACACCCACTGGTTTTTGTTGGTTTTTGTTTTTAAGCTTTTATTTATTTGTTTGAGAGAGAGAGAGCAAGAGGAGGTGGAAAGGCAGAGGGAGAAGGAGAAGCAGGCTCCCTGCTGAGTGGGGAACCTGACGCGGGACTTGATCCCGAGACCCTGGATCATGACCTGAGCTGAAGGCAGATGCTTAACCGACTGAGCCACCCAGGTGCCACTCACACCCATTGTTTATACTCATTCCAAGGCTTCTAACATGATGATACCATTTCCTCATATTACCGCCATTCCAATATCATTCTGTAGCCCACTAGTTGGCATCCCCACACATCCATCTATCACAAGACTCCTAAAGGGATCACCCCCTGCAGTATTCCTTGGACACGTCTGCCACCACTTAATTTCAAAGATAATTTCTTGTCCATAATTTTTTGCAACTCAGGAGGGTGAGCTTTGCTTATGGGGTCTACTTGGCAAGCTCAAAGATCAAGTAATACACTTTTAGTATAAGTATATCCCAAATGTTGCATGGGATTTACTTATACTAAAAACCACAAAGCAAACGAACAAGAAAATGAGATGTTTATTTGTCCCATCTGCCTCTCCTCTGATGACGTCTTCCCAACAGGAGGTAGTGAAGGTCCTGAGGGGAATCTCAGGCCAGGCACGGAGAAAGGGCCTGATGCATCGTAGCGCTAGTGTTCACCGTCCTTGTCTTCCTCAGGACCTCATCACGGGGATGAGCCCAAGTATGGTCTGATGATGAGCTCATAAATGCATCATGTGTCTCTGGGGAACAGGGCCTGGGTGACAAGAATGGCACCATTCAAAGTTTCACTAGAATGTCAGCAAGGGGCTCTGGGCCACAGGAAGAAGGGGGGGTTCGTTCATAGGATGTCCCTGGCACCTGGGTGCTCTGAAGGGCTCAGAGCAGTCGTTGATCAAATGTAAGAGGATGTTCAATAGACAGTCGTTGAATTCACTGTCCGAGTCCATCACTCTTTACTGAATACTTCCTGTGTGCCAGGCACTCCAGCCCCTGCTTGCCCAGGACTCCCATCAACAAAGGAGATGGATGTTAATACAACCATCACCGTAAATGCAAAATTATAACTTGGACAAGACCAGCCAAAGGGAGATATTCAGTGCTAGGACCCCGTGAGTAGGGTCCAGGAGAGCTTTCTGGGGGAGGTGACACTTGCCAGAGACCTGGAGGAGGAGATTTGCAGGTACAAACAGGGAACAGAGAATCTTAGCCAGTGGGATCCATGTGTGCAAAGGTCCTGGGGTGAGAGGGAACATAATGATTTCAGGGGCTGGCTTCGTGCCACCCCCAGCTCCCTTGGACAATTTGCAGGCTCCAGCAGATAGTCAAGGCTAAGTTTAGGATGGCCAGGGTCGTGGCAATTCAGGCAGGATGTAGTGCCCTCAACTGCCCACAGGCAGAAGGACAAAAGTCTGAGCACATCCTTGGCTGGGGGGAGGGGGAATGGGTTGGGCAGTAGGTGAGATGAACAGTACCCAGCCTCACCTCTGCAGGGGAATTTCCCGAGCCACCCGCTTGCCCAATGCATCGTCCTCTGCACCATTGCCATGGCTACCTCCCAGGACATAGAGCAGGAAGAACGAGATGAGACACAGGCTGCTGGGTGGAGTCAGGAGGCAGAGAGAAGAGCTGGGAACTCTCAGGACTGAGAACCAGGGCCAGGATGGCAACAGTAGCAATGACAGTCATCATAGCTGCCTAAAAGTGTCCAGCCAAGCCTTGCTGGGAGCTACCTCTAATACCCACAAAAGCCCCCAGCAGGCTGGTCCCAGAAGTATCCCCATTTCACAGACAGGAAGACTGAGATTCAGAAGGATGAAGCTACTGGTTGAGGGCTCATGGTGACCCCATGATGCAGCAAATCCTCGTTCAGGCTGCTATGACAAGCTACCGTAGGATGGGGTTAACAGAAAACATGAACTTCTCATGGTACTGGAGGCTGGCAAGTCCAAGGTCAAGGTGCCGGCAGATCTGATGTCTGGTGAGGGCTGCTTCTGGGTTTGTGGACGCGCACCTGCTCATGGCGTCCTCACACGGCAGAAAGCAGGGAGAGGAAGCCAGCTCTCCTGTGTCTCTTCTTCTAAGGGCACCAATCCTCTCATGGGGGTTCTGCCCTCATGACCCAATCACCTCCCAGAGGACCCCCCAACACCATCACGTTGGGGATCAGGGCTTCAATTTGTGAATGTTGGGGGGACACAAACATTCAGCCTATAGCAACACCCACCTTTCCTTTTTATCCTCACTTCTGAGGTGAGAAGATGGAGGCCCAGGGTCCGGGACTGGAATCAGGGCCACTGGACCCTCTGGGCCATTTGTCTCTGGCCTCAGTAGTACTGGCTATAAAATGGGACGTTGGCCAAATGCCAGTATCCGTAGGCAGGCCTTCACCCCAGCCTCCTGGACCCATTCTGGGCTCAGCCCCGGGGGATCGTGGCAGGAGGCAGTCTCCATCTCCCCACCAGTTGAATCTATAACTCACTGTTTCCAGTTGAGCAAATATGTTCATCCAGTATCTATTATTTACCGTATACCTGGAGAAGGGGATCCGCTGCAAGGGAGGGCCAGATGGAGCTTCCTGGGTAATGAAAATCTATCCAGTGATTGTTTCAGGATCATATGCCTTTGTCAAAACTCATCCAACTGTACTCTGTTGTATGTGAGTTATGTCCTAACAAAGCTGACCTTTAAAATAGTTATATGATATTTTATTTTAAGACTGCGGACGGGGGAAGGCAACATCATAACAAATCCAAATGCTTTGATTCAAAGTCTTCTGTTTCAGGAACTTGTGTGATAGGTTATAGCTTCAGAAAGATGAAAAATATTCCTCCTATAGAGTCTAGCTGTTTAGGCGTGCCTGTTCGTGTTCTTTTTCTCACTTCAAAATAAAGCATGTCTGTATTTTCAATCATGTGAATATTAACGCGCTACGTACAAAGCCTTGGTGCAATTCACATGCACGTACTGTTATGTAAACACATGCACCCCAGCCGCACAATGAGGTCCTGACCCCCTGGGCCCCGTGGGGACTGGGTGGGTTGGGGATGGTGCAGTAGGTGCTGTCGAGGAGGGATAAGTAACCCTTGGGTTGGATTTAATATCTTTTATTCTCTGGACTGTATGTACTTGCTTTCTGCTGCTGGCGATCCACAGAACTGAGAGATCGCACATCACACTACACAGCCCTGTGCTTGAGCTGTTCATCTACAGGGCAGACTTGCTTGTGTGACCCAGTCATGCCCAGTGCACAGCCACCCCTTGACAAGGTCCACTCACGGTGCTGCTTCTATTCTAGAACAATCTTGGGGGTGTTGAGGAGTCCAGGCTGGTGTCCTGAGGCCCCAGAGTCCCTAGGTTGTTGGGAAGTTGGACTCGGGTGAACAATGGGGGAGCTCGTGGCCCTTCAAGGGGACCTTTGCAGGGTGGGGGTGGGGTAGCTCTGGGGACTCAGCAATGTGACTCTCAGGATGGGGGTTAATGGGCGGGGCAAGGCAGCCAGGCCCCGGGTTGGGCGCAGCATGGACAACTTTGACCTCATTCAAAAGTCCAGCCTGTCAACCATTGACTGGGGGTTCAACAGTGTGGCTCCTCCCACTCAGACTGGAGGCACAAGGGTAGATGCAGGAGTTGGGGGTGGGGGGCGGCGTGAGACAGGGCACCCAATCCACCTGGGAGAGAGACAGACAGACAGTGGGAGACAGGGAGAGAGGACAGAGAGCTAGGAAAGAGACTAGGAGAGAGATACAAAGAGAGAGATGGGGGAAAGAGAGATAAAGAGACAGGAAGAGACAGAGACAGAGATACAAGGAGAGACAGGGAGAGAGGGAGGGTTTCAAGGGTGACTTAGATTTTGGAGCGGGGCTTGTCCTGTGAGAAGCATCTCAAATCTCGGGTGAGGAGCGTGACCCTGGGATTAGCAGTACCCTAATAAGGTCGAGGGGGAAGGAGTGTCATGGACAGGGAGTCAGTGCCCCCTGGATCACTGCGGGGCTGGGGACAGCCCATGGAGTCAGTGCGCATTCTTGACTCCAGGACATGTTCGAAATTTTCCACAACACAAAGCATTTTAAAATGATCTCTGGGGCGCCTGGGTGGCTCAGTGGGTTAAAGCCACTGCCTTCGGCTCAGGTCATGATCCCAGGGTCCTGGGATCGAGGCCCGCATCGGGCTCTCTGCTCAGCAGGGAGCCTGCTTCCTCCTCTCTCCTCTCTCTCTGCCTGCCTCTCTGCCTACTTGTAATCTCTCTCTCTGTGTCAAATGAATAAATAAAAAATCTTTAAAAAAAATAAATAAAATAAAATGATCTCTGGACTCCTGGGTCTGATCCCAGGCCTGATGTCCAGGATGGAGGGAAATCTCAGCTCTTCCTGGAGATCATCCCAGAGGCGTTAGAGTGGGAGATGCCGAGAAAACTCCAAGAATGCCCCAGGTCTGAGACAGAGGCGCCAGGCAGCCTCAAGGAGCCGGTTCGGAATTCTGCCTCTGGCATCTCCCTGCCATTTCGGGAAGAGGTGGCTCACACCCCCACACCTGCCGGGAGTGAGGCTGGAATGACCCAGTCAGTGATGGCTCCTTCCTTACCCTGGGGAGGCGAGGCCCTTGTAATATACAAAGTGACCACCCCCCCATGGGCTGCCTTCCTGGGAGAGGCTGAGGGGGGGAACAGACAGAGTGAATGAGGGGGAGTGAGAAGTGATGGCCTGAGTTTTAGGGAACCTGGACTCTCATCCCATTCCCTGAGACTGGGGAACTGGGGCTGGCCTTATCATTGAGGTCCCTGAGGAAATGGGCTAGAATCCAAATGACCAGATCTGGAGAAGACCATCATTTCACCAGGAAAAGTCTCTGAACCATGGCCTCCACCAAGAGTGGACAGGAGGACAGATAGGTCAAGAGCTTAAAATGAACTTGATATGTGCCCCCAAAACCGACAAGGGGAGATGCTGGCCATGTGAAAATGAGTCCATCCAAAAACAAACAAACAAAAAACAAACAAAACAACTCAGTAGTATCAGGAATGTAGTGGGGGAACCCATAACCTGGTAAAACAGAAAGTCAGTTGGAGGACTCCCTACATGGGAAAGAGAAATAAATGAAATAAAGTGTTCTCAGCACTTCAAGGAAACACAAAGAGCTGTCTTAAGAGATTCCCAAGGAGGGCACCTGGGTGGCTCGGTTGGTTAAACCTCTGCCTTTGCCTCAGGTCATGATCCCAGTGTCCAGGGATGGAACCCCACATTAGGCTCCCTGCTGGGGGGGTCTGCTTTTCTCTCTGCCACTCTCCCCTGCTCATGCTCTCTTTCTCTATTTCAAATAAATAAATACAATCTTAAAAAAGAGAGAGAGAGAGAGAGATCCCATGGAAGCAACAGAGTTGGTGGATGTACCATATTCATGGACAGGGAGACCAAGGCTCAAAGGAAGCTGATTCTCCCCATCTGAAGGTTTGGGTCCCCCCCCCCATCTGAAGTTTTAACACCATCCCAATCAAAGTCACAGCAGGGGTTTTCCCTCGGGAACTTGATAAGATGATTCAAACACTTACCTGGAAGTATAGACGGTTGCAAATAGTCAAAATACTTAATACAGAACAGGCGGTGTTACCTGTCCTACCAGATGTGGGAACCCATGACAAAGCTTGTAATTAAGTCAGAGGGATATTGGCACAGGGAGAGACAGGTTGACCAATGGTTTGGAATTAGATGCCCACAGACACCCTATGCAAGTCAGGAATTTGCTCCAAGATGGAGAAGGTCTATCCCAGCAGCTGGAAGGGAAGACTATTCTATAAAAGAATCTGTGAAGTGAGAGTCAGTGTTGAAAACAATTCACTTGGATCCTCACATCACTTCATGCAAAAAGCTCAGTCCTTGACTCCAGTCTCTGCTTCCAACTTACCTGGCCTGCTCGGGTCTCAGATCCTCCCCACTTTTCTCTTATCTTATAAGGACACTTATCATTGGGTTTAGGGCCCACCCTAATCCAGGATGATCATAGCTCCAGATCCTTAGCTTAATGACATCTGCAGAGACCCTATTTCCAAATAAGGTCACATTCACAAGTTCTGGGTGGCCATATCTTTTGGAGGACACCATACCACCCACTTTGGGGGACCCATGATCTTAAGATCACACCCTAACACACTGAACATCCATCAGCCTGAGGTTCATAGGTCATGTCCCTGGTGCTGCCAATTCTCGTTTGCCTCCGTGTCCCCAGCTCTGGCAAGGACTTGGCCCACAGCAGATAGGAGGTGATTCCAGAGCAGGGAAGTGAATAGATTCAGGCTCCAGACAGCCGGGGTTTAAGTTCTAGCCCTTCACATCAGCAGCCTGATCGCTCTGTGCCTCAGTTTCCCCTACAGTAGCGCTGATAGAGAACACTGCCTGGAGGATGTTAGATTGTGGTTCCCAAAAGATGTGTCTACTCAGAACCTTGGAACAGGACCATAAAGGGTGTTAGAAAGAAAAACATCGGCCTGAAAGGGTGTCACTTGGGCCAAGTCATCAGAAAGGGGCTTAGTACTTAAACCAACCGCAGTTTCAACCTCCCCCAGAATGTAAGTCTTAACCAGTCAGCAGAGAATTTTCTGATCAGCACCAGTGAGCTGTCTGACAGGTGGGTTCTCTCCATCCCACCTCCCCACCCCCCCAGGGAAGAGGAGGTAATCCACCTAACCAGACCCCCTGTCCTTCTCCCTAAGGAAAGGCAGCCTTGCCTGGAATAACCCTTTCTTTTCTTTTTTTTTTTTTTTAAGATTTTATTTATTTATTTGACACAGAGAGAGAGATTACAAGTAGGCAGAGAGGCAGGCAGAGAGAGAGGAGAGGAGGAAGCAGGCTCCCTGCTGAGCAGAGAGCCCAATGCGGGCCTCCATCCCAGGACGCTGGGATCATGACCTGAGCCGAAGGCAGCAGCTTTAACCCACTGAGCCACCCAGGCGCCCAACCCTTTCTTTTCTTTTGCTGATAACTGTCTTACCCCATCCTCCTTCTGGTAAAAGCCTTCTGATTTGTACACCTCCTCAGAGCTCCCCTCCACTTGCTAGGTGCAATGCTGCCCCATCCATGTACGGCTTTGTAAGGCCAATTAGATCTTCAGATTTACTTGGTCCAATTTTTACAAGGGTCCCTGCAGATGTCATGAGTTATGGATCTGGAGACAAGAGCATCCTGGACTCCGGGGACCCTAAATCCAACAACAGGTATCCTTATAAGAGACAGAGAAGACAAAGAGAGAGAGACAAAGGCCACATGGAGATGGAGACAGAGATCGGGGTAGTGCAGCCCCAAGCCAAGGAACCCCAAGGGCTGCTGGAAGCCTCCAGAAGCCAGGAGACAGGCCTGGGATGGGCTTTCCCTCCGATCTCCCAGGAAGAACGCATCTTGCCGCCACTTCGATTTCAGACCGCTGCCCAACCCTACTGCCCCACCGGACTGTGTGAGACTATGTTGGTTTAAACCCAGGCTGGGTTCATGAGCTTTTGTTCCAGCAGCCCCAGGAATCTCTCACCTTGACTTAACAGGGCTGTTGGGGGGGATCAAATGAGCCAGCACCTGGGGCACAGCCTGCCAAACAGTAAGCACTTAATACATGCTCCTGGGAGAATAAAATGTGCTAATTCAGCATAGCATGAAGTAATTGTTGACTGTGGATTGAATGAGTGATCAAAGCTCAGTGGGGAGGAGGACTCGGTGCACTCCCAGGCCCCGCCCCCTCACCCTCCACCGCCCACGTGGGCTGCAG
>LNAC01000008.1:8709503-8719657 GCA_002007465.1 Ailurus styani | reverse complement strand
GGGGGGGAGGGGAGGCTCTGGGGGCAGGAGGATGGGAGAGGTGCGCGAAGACCAGGAGCATTCTTGGATAGGTCGCCTAATCACGAGCAACCAAGGAACACGTAAATTGGTCTCCATCAAATTAAAAAAAAACTTTTTTTTTCTACAAAGGACACTCTTAAGACAGTGAAAAGGTAACTCCCAGAGCGGGAGAAAATACTTGCAAATCTTCCATCTGACAACGGATCAATATCCAGACGATCTAAAGAATGATTAGGACTCAATAATAAAAAGACGAATAACCCAATTAAAACTAAGGAGAGGATTCAAATTGAGATTTCTCCAAAGATATAATAAATGGCCAAAAAGCACATGGAAAAGCGCTCAACACCAACAGTCCTCAGGGGAAGGCAAATCAAACCACAATGAGACCCTACCCCACCCTAGGATGACTTCCCTCCCCCCAAATGGGAAATAACAGGCATTGATGAAGATGTGGGGAAATCCGACCGCTCACACATTGCTGATGGGAATCCGACAGCGCCTCGAGAGGGAAAGTTAAACACAGAATTACCCTATGAGCAAACAACTGTCCTCCCGGGCGTATACTAAGAAAATTGAAAACAGGTGTTCACACCAAAGCCTGTAAACCAAGCTCACAGCCGCACTGCTCACGATCGCCAGCAGGTGGCGCCCACCGGGATGCCCATCAAGGAATTGGAGACCACAAATAGCGATCCAGCCTGCAGCGGTATATTATTCAGCCATAAAAAGGAATGAGGTTCTGATTTCATGCTACAACGGGGCTGAACTTCAAAAACAAAATGCTGTTTCTTCTACAAAAGAACAGACACAGAAGGCCACGTGCTGTGTGATCCACAGGCCAATCCATAGAGACAGAAAACTGATATTGGTGATTGCCAGGGATTGGGTGAAGTGGGATGGGGCTCATGGGCCCAGGGTTTTCTTTCAAGGTGATGAAAAGGTTCTGGAATTAGACAAAGGCGGTGGTTGCACAACCTTGTGAACGCACCAAATGCTACGGAATTGTTCGCTTTGTGAGGGTGATTTGTATTGTATGTGGGTTTCTCTTAAAAAAAAAACAAAACAAGACAAAACACGGAAAAATAAAAAAGGAGGAATGAACAAAGCTGCCCAGTTGGGGGGCAGGGCATCTGATACCTCGGCCCCATCCTGGCTCGAGGGCAGAGACAGAGACAACATGTCTTTCTGACCAAGCCCGGAGGCCACTGGAGAAATAGACGAGGGAGGAATCTGGGGAGGTAAACTGAGGCAGCCTCTCTCTCATAGAGACATGCTTCCTGACTCGTGGCGGAAGCTATGGTGAGAGGGAGACCAAGAGAGATAGAGGCAGAGGAGAGGGAATGAGAAGGGTCCAAGGCCCTGGAGAGGCCACCCTATCCATTGTACAGACCAAAACACTGAGGCCGACAGAACTGGCTCACCTGCTCCTCTGAACAGCAGCAGGAAGAATCTTTGAACAACTCACATGTCAGGTCTCAACAATTCTGTTCTAGGACACCAGGTCCCCCAGTCCAGGAATAAACCCCCTAGGCTCCAGTAGGCAGTGACCTCTAACCCCCCAGCTCACCCACTCCCCCATTAACCACACCTGCCCCAGGGCCTTTGCTTATTCATTTTGCTGGCCTCCCCTCACTATCTTGACCCTGGTATCACCTCTTCCAGGAAGCCCTCTCTTACTCACTGTTTTCACACTTTCGCTCATCACTTTCTCGGGTAATGTAACTCCCTGTGTGGTGATTAGATTAGCATCTGCCTGCCCCACCCCACCAGAAGCCCCTCATGATGGAACTGATTCCAACCTGTGTAGGACAGGGCTTGGCATAGAGTAGGGGCTCAACACTGACTTTACGAATCAAGGAATGAATAAAGAAGTGAAATAGGGTCTACTGCAGTCCAGACGGCTGGAGCTTCTGGGACGAGCTGAGGGGTGGATATTCAGAGGGCCTTGTAGTAGTGAGTACACAGCAGCCAGGGTTCTGCTAAGCAGGGTTGCATAACCCATTGAGGTAGGGACCCCAAACCAGTGCCCTGAACTCCTTCCTATTATACAGACAGGCAAACAGAGACCCAGAGAGGTAACTCCTACAGGTCATTTCCTAGCAGCAGAAAAAACTCAAAGTGGCTTCAACAAAAAGGGAACCTGATGGAAACGTATGTATAACTCCATCCCAGAGTGGTGGGCTTCAGGTATGGCTGGATCCAGGGACAAGGGAATCATCTTTCTGGGATCTGGGCTGCTATCCTCCCTGAAACCTTCTCTCCCGGGGCCGTTTTAGCCTCCCCCCGACCCCAGTGGAAGCAAGGTGTCTGTCTTCCCCATTCACAACAGCAACAGTTCCAGGTGGTGCTCAATAAATGTCTATCTCCTACTCCTTGGACCCAGGGGGCTGTGCCTAGGTGCGGGTTTGTTAACTCCAGGGGCCACCAGACAAGGTTCTGTTCTGTGTGGGCCCAGGACTGTGGCAGCCCACATTGGGGACTTTTAGCTTCCTGGAGGTTTCACAGGGATGGTAGGGGTGGGTGTGGGGTCCTGGACTTGAGGGGGTAGTTCTGAGCCGGGGGCTCAGGTCACTCTGTTTTTTTTCTATGAGGGCGCTGACCCAGCATCCCTTCCTGCCTGCCCACTCCGTCCTGCCACTAAAGAATGAGAACTGATTCACAAGGGAAGGCCTGCCAGATGGGAGGTGGCAAATTCAAGGGAGAGAGCATGCGCGGAACGGGGAGCAGTCACTCGTGGTTAGAGCACCGGGCCAAGGCTTCTATTTCCCCATCTAGATGCGTATATGGGACACTGGGGGCCCCCAAAGGGGCGGGGCCTGGACCTCTAGTCTCCCAGCCTGTGGGGCCACACCGCTCACACCCAGAGGCTTCCGTTCTTTTTGCCACAAAATTCAGTGGTTCTGGGTTCTAATCTCCACCCCCCTCCCGCCCCCACTTAACACCGGAAAAGTCTGTTTTGCAAACTCCATAGCGGGCTGGGGGGAGGGGTGCCCCCGCACCCCAGCTAGGAGACACGTGCTGCTGTCGCCACCTTGTGGCCACTGGGGGGAATCCGAGACGCCTCGATTAACAATGGGAGGAACTTGGGGCGGGAGGGGACAGGAAGAGGGAAGATTCAGGGTGTGAATGGGGGGAGGCACGCATTCCTGCTGTGGGGCTTTGGGTGTCAGGAGAAAGGGGGAACCCCAGTTCCTGACCTGAGCCCTGGGCGGAGGGCAGATCGACCCCAAAGCGGGGCGGAGCTGGGGGAACGAAGCAAGCCTCCTGTTTTGAGGGGGCCAGATCCCACTCCTCCTCAAGCCGTCCCTCCCCTTGCCCAGTCCTGACTCTGCAGAGTTCCGAGTGGTCGTCCAGTCCTGTCTCCCCCAATCCGGGTGCTTCTGGGGGCGCCCCGAGGGAGAGATGGATAATGCGCGTGGAATGAATGAATGAACTCCCCTACTGGGGGATTTTGAACACGACGTGCAGGCTTCGGCCAGGAGAAAGTTACCCAACAGAAGGCTCATTTATTATAATCCTCATCCCCATTCTAGAGGGGAGGAGACTGAGACTGAGGAGGAGCCATCGCCTCCCTCAGAATGCTTAGGGCCGCCCTCGTTTTCCCACAACTAGATCCTCCTTGGAGGCTGGACCCTGCGGTGAGGCAGGAGTTCTATGCCCAGACTCCCCGTCAAGTGCTCCTGGGACACAACGTTCAGCCTAGGGTCCTAGGATCCGCCTGAGTCCCCGTTGAGCCCCCCTCCAATCTATTCTACCCTGAGAAGTTCTGTCCCTTCCCCCTGGGTGTCATGGGGTGTGGCAGCTTCCTTCTCACGATGATTCCTAGGGTTCCCCTGTGTTGGCGGGAGGGGAGGGGCCGGGACCCGGAGATGGGGTCTGGGTCACTCGGGCCCAGGTTTGACTCCTGTCTGTGCTGGGTAGCTTCCGGCTACCCACTTGCTCTCTCTGAGCCTCAGTGGTCATATCTGTAAAATAGAATAGCCATGTACCTCTTGAGGTGGTTATGGGGAACCAAGACATGGTGTGAATGTCTAGACGGAACCAGCTGGGTGTGCAGTGTTTGCTTAATAACCAACCACCTTTGGTCTTCCTGTCTGAAGTACAGGCCGACTTTCCCCTCTCTCACTCAGGCATCCGAGTCCATGTGCAAAGGGCCACTGAATATGGGGGTCTGTATTAGGTCTCCCAAGGGCAGTGAGAGTCCAGCCCCCTGGGCAGGGTTGCCCTCCAGACCCTCCTCCCTGCCTGGCCCCAGAGCCCCAGGCCCGGGGTGGCCTTGCACCTGTCTCCGGTCCTCCAAGGGCAGCTCTGTGTCCAAGGTCCCCCCAGGCGCGCCCTGAAGTAGCTGTGTCTTCTCCTTGAGATGCATGGGTGCGTCCAGGTCAGTTCCCTCACATTTTTCCCAGGATATGTTCACCACCAAGGCCTCTTTCGGCGACACCTCCTCCGGAAAGTCTGCCGGGCTTGTCCACTGCCAAGCCTAGATAGGAAGGGTGAGGCCAAGACTATAGGCAGGGCCTATTTTCCATCCACATAGCAGGCAGATCAGGTTCGGGCTGGTTTAATTCCCTAAAATCCTGAGACCAATTTGAGGATCAGCTCTGCCTCAATGACCCCCATTCAGCCCCTCTTCTCATTTTTGATGTTGTTGGGCACTGGCCCCACTGCAATTTGAGTGATAGACATGTGACCTGGCCCAGCCAATCAGAGCCCTCTAGTCCCTGATTCCAGCAGTAGGCTCAGGGATGAGCGTGTGACCCACACTAGGCCTATCGGTGATGGCCCTGGGACTTTTGCTAAAGTGAATGGGGAAATTGAACACCCTTCTTCCACTAGGGAAAGGCTGAGCCTGAGTGGGAGGGAAGCCTGCGGGCAGAACAGCAGTCCAGATTAATGGATGTCCAGGCCCTGGATTCCTAGATCTAGCCATGCCTGAAGGCCACCATCTGGGGAATCCCCCCCACCATACCCCATCAGTTTCCCTTTTTGTTGAAGCCACTTTGAGTCATTTCTACTGTTAGGAAAGAACCCACTGGAGGTTCCTTTCTGGGCCTCTGCTTGCCTATGTGTGAAATAGGACAGGTTCTTGGAGTCCCTGTGTCCATGGTTAGGGGAGACTAAAATGAGCTGATGCATGGCCATTACCCTGTAGAGCCCTGGCCCAGAGTATAGACCCAAGAAATAGGACTTTAAATTAGAAAAGGAGTCCTTACCTGCTTCCCTTGGCTGCTAGGGAACTCGACCACAGTGCTGGCGCAGGTCGTGGGCAGGGGCGGGCACAAGTACCGCGCAGCCCTGGGGAGGGAAGGAAGCTGGTCAGAGAAGCAGCGTTTTCTATCTTTTCTTACTTTTTAATTGTTCTGACTTTCTCTTTTCATCTCCACTAGGTTATAAAGGGAGAATGGATGTGGATTGGGGGTGGGGGCTGCGGGAGGCTGACAGACCTGGGTTCAAATCCCAGCTCTGCCACCATTGCTGGATACCTGGGGCGTGGCTCTCTGGGCCTCAGTTTCCTCATCTGTAAACTGGGCACAAATACTGACTTGGCATGAGCGGTTACTATGACGACTATTGCCATTACAGGTCATCTTGGGGAAGACGGTGCAAATTACCTGTTCAAGCAGAGGTACCCAAGGACGCCCAGGAGAAGGATGCTGGCGAAGCTCCCCAGAGACACGAGGAGTATGGACACATCGAACAACCGGGAAACCTGGACTTCTGGGAATGAGAGAGGTTGGGTTGGTGGAAGGACACCTCCTGCCTCTTACTGGGAGGAAGTTGGGAGGGCTAGACCCTCCATCAGCTCACTGCTGACTGTGCCCGTGGGGCCCTCTGGGCCTGGTTCCTCATGTGTGAAGCAGGAGACCAGGGAACCCACTTGCCCCAGGCCTGCGAGATAAAGGCCTGGCACACAGGGCTCAGCACACGTTAGCTCCACATGCCCTCATGTTGTGCCCCGTGGTTGCTCCCGTGGGCCAAGACCCACCACCCCACGCCAAGCCTGACTCACTGGTTTTCTTGCAACCAGACTGTGCTATAAGGGCAACAGGCAGGGACCATGGTAGGAACAGGGATCATTTAGTTTCCAAATCTCTTCCGGCCACACACCCCAAGACAATGGAGCCCACCTCCTTATCTTTGTGATAAGAGAGACTCCCATTCATTCACATTCATTTATTCATTCATTCACTCAACAAATGGCCCCCGGCCCCCTCCTTCTCCTCTGGAGCCCCCAGTCTGGGGGACGCAGAGCCTGGACACAGACACCTTCATCCACTCCCAAGGTGTCAGGCCAGGAATGGAGGATTGTCACAGCTAGGGACTGGGCGGGTGGTGGAGGGCACCCAGGAGAAAGCATGGCAGGCTTCCTGGAGGAGGAAGATTTTGAATGAGTTTTAAGGATGAATAGGAGTTAGCGGGGAGAACAAACATTCCAGGCAGAGAAATGTGCACTGGCAAGGCTATGAGAGAATGAAAGAAGGTTCATGAGGGGACACTGCATGAGGAGGGGGAGCAGAGTGGACTGGGACTTCTTCCTGCAGGTGCTACATGGGGAGCAGGCCCAAGGTGGGGCTGCTTGTGGAGGCTTGGGATGGGGCAGGGCATGCTGGGTACATACCCAGGCCCTGTCCTCCTACTCACCGATGTGGAATGGCTGGGGCTGGCTCCAGGCACCCTGCAGCGTCGCCGTGTCCGCTCGAACCCACACGGTGTAGGCTGTGCCAGCCCGAAGGCCACCAAGAGTGACCTGGGTCTCTGTGGGCTTCACGGGCAGCTCTGTGGGAGGGAGGCTGCTGTGGGTCCCCAGACTCCCTTTACTGTCAGGAGGCCAGGCTCAGGAGCGGGATGCCCAGGTCCTGGGTGGGCAGCCACACCCCGAGAGTGGTAGTGGGGACTCAAGGACATTTTGCTGAAAACAATTTTTTTTTTATTTTAAGACTTGTTTATTTTAGAGAGAGAGAGCAGGAGTGGGAGGGGCAGAGGGAGAGGGAGAGAGAATCTCAAGCAGACTCCTTGCTGAGCGTGGAGCCTGACGCAGGGCTCGATCTCATGGACCTGAGATCACAACCTGAGCCAAAACCAAGAGTGGGATGCTTGGCCGACTGCCAGCCAGACGCCCCTGCTGAAAACTCCTAATGTACCCATTCACCTCAGCTTATTTGGAGGACTATTCTTCCCCCCAATATTTAGTGAATGATGTCATTTTTCCCAAATTCTGACCTCTGAGGGCTCCTTGCTCACTCCCCCACCCCACCCCATCCTCCAAGCTCCCTAAAGACACCATGTTCAGTTGCACCTCAGGGCCTTTGCACTGGCTGTCTCCCCTCCCCTACTGTGCTCCACCCTTTCCCCAGATAGCCCCATGGTTTCCTCCCTCTCCTCCTTCTTGTCTTTAGGGTCAAGTTCAGCATTAACTTTGTCTATCATGCTTCCTCAGTGTCCCTAGAATCTCAGCACACAGTAGGACCTCAGCACACGCTGTGGAACTGGTTGGCTTTCACAAATAAAGCTCTCCATAAAAGTCTGTAAAATGAGAATACAGTTGTTGACTCTTACCAAGAAGAAAAAAATTCCTAGAACCCTAAGTCTATATTCAAGAGAAATATTCTTCCAAAGAAACTGGAGTTGGGGGAACTGATCAATTTGTGGCGAACGGGCATTTGGTGCCCATCAGCATTTTTGACTTTCAGCAAATCAGTAAAGGGGCGGCTTCCAGCTGTGCTGCCTGGAATAAGTCACTGAACCCCACTTGGCCCACTTTACCTCCTCTAAACAGTGGGTGGTCAAGCGGATGGCAGGATGTCTGTGTTTCTGATGTGAGAGCATCACCCCCAGCATCCCTCCCCATCTCCCTGGCATTCATGCCTTGGCCGGGGCTGGGTGAGAAGGCAGAGACACGAAGAGGCCGGTCCTGCTGGCCTGGCCTGTTGCTGCAGGAGGTGGGTGGGTGAGGCCATATGGAAAGACTGCGTTCCCCCATGGAAGGTGGGGCGCCGTGTGTGAAACGATGGGAAACTCTAGCGCTGGTGAGACTTGCCCTGTATGTTCTGCTCTTTTTCTTTCCCAAGGGGTGGGAAGGGCACCTGACTGAGCCCAAATCCAGGCTTGCTTAACCCTTGGGCAGGAATCCCTCTCCAGGCCTCAGTTTCTCCGTCTGTGAAATGGACACCATCATCCCGCTCCATGGGGGTCAAGGTGCCAATTTGCATGAGGCGTTGACTTTCATACACTGGAGCTGTGCCCACTGGGCCCTCCTCGGGGTCCAGAAAGGGCAGTCCGGCCTCTTGGAGTCAAACAATTCTTATTTTATGGGTGGGAAAACCAGGGCCCAGAGAGGGCCGGTGAGGGGCTCAGGGGCCCATAGCCAGGCAGACATCAATCCCAGGCCCCTTCCTTCCCCAGCCCGGCACGCGCTGCCCACGTACCAGACACGAGGTTGCCCTCCTTGTCCTCACAGCGCACGACGTACTCCTTCAGGACTCCTGGGCAAGTGCTCAGCGGGGATGGCATCCAGTCCACAGACACGGAGTC
Organism: Ailurus styani; assembly: GCA_002007465.1. Lineage (NCBI taxonomy): Eukaryota > Metazoa > Chordata > Mammalia > Carnivora > Ailuridae > Ailurus > Ailurus styani. The sequence continues at coordinate 8,711,101 of LNAC01000008.1, read as the reverse complement.
CTGGCTGAGCTTCTTCACCGACACGTATTGTGGGCGTCCGGCCCCCGACGCTGCAACCAGCCCGGTGGCCATGGTCAATTCCAAGAGCACCGGATGAACATTTCCTGCCTGCCCAGCCTGGCACTGTCCAGAGACCCAGGGAATCTTGGCAACAGAGTCAGGTGGGCCTGGGTTTGAATCCCGGCTTCACGACTCAGGCCCCATCACTGCCCCTGAGACTCACTTTTCTTATCCATAAAATGAGGGCAGTGCCATGCAGGCGGTGGGGGCCAGGGTGGAGGGGGCGGTCTTCGGGATCCCCTAAGACTTCTGTGCATCTGGCTTCTGGCCAAGACCTGACCTGGAGTAAGTGCCTCTAAGCGTCCGTTCCCCTTTCCTGACACCCGAGGCCATCACCACGCCCTCCAGAGAGACCACCCTGCAGGTTTGGGCTGCTCACCATTGCCTCCGAAGTGGTAGGTGGACAAGACCGTGGACCACCAGATGGGCTTCTCTGGGCGTGGAGAGGCAAAGATCGTGATGTGGTAACACACCTTCTGCTCCATTGCCCCAGATCCTCTGCTCCAGCTGTAAGTTGCTAGAAGGATCGGCAAGGCCCAGGACGGTAAATAGGTTGTACCGTCACCTCCGCCCTTTGCACTGGCTGTGTCGCCGGCCAGGAACTCCTAGAGCATTCTTGCTTATGTTTCAAAGCCCTTGAGCCAATGTCCCCCCTTCCAGGATCCCTTCCTTATTTCCCCCCCACAGCTCATCCCCCCACCTGCAGGCCGCCCCAGACTCCACGGGGCCAAGTGCGTCTGGCTCCAGCTCTGTCTCCCCAGTCTAGGAACCCCTCAAGGGCCAGGTCTGAGGCTGAGGTTTCCAGGGGCCCCAGTCAGGCCCCGGGTAGGAAGTGGGAGAGTGAGAAGCTGCCGGGGCTATAAGGCTCCCCCTTATTCTCCAGAGGCCTCATTAATTTGCCACCAGCCTCTTGGGAGCTGTCACCTTCTCTGGCACAGGGGACTGTTTCACAGACACCCTGGAATGTGAGACTCATTACCTGTTGGGGTGAAATCTGCCTGGAGCTATAGCCCTGACACCTCAGGGTCCTGGCAGGAGGCTTCAGACCCGCATGGGTGGCAGGGTCCGAGTCTCAGCCCATCCCCACCTCTGTGTGACCTTGGGCAAGTAGCAAGACCTCTCTGGGCCTCACACACCTCACACCACGCCCCTATGGGTTGGAGCCGACCAGGAGCTCTAAGGGAGGAGGCAGAGGCAGAAGCAGGGTGACTGACATGACGGTACCCATTCCTGTAGGATCCTGGTCCTGGGACCGAGTCAGGGTGCAGTTGGTGAGGTTCCTGTCCTGGCCCTGGGACTGCCACTCAATGCAGTACGCCTTGGCCCCGGCCTGGGCTGGCCAGTGCATGGTGGTCCCGTTGGCTCCGACACTGATATTCAGAGCCCCTGGTTCTGGAAAGAGATGAGAGAGACACGTTAGGCTAGCAAGGGTGGTTTAAATGACTTACGTCTCCTGGTCTGACCGTGAGTCCCCTGCCAAGATGCCCACCATCAGCGTTGCCTGTGCTGCTATCCCCACTTTAAAAAAAAAAAATTTT
>LNAC01000008.1:8676262-8709442 GCA_002007465.1 Ailurus styani | reverse complement strand
CCCCATCCCCCCGCCCCCTGTGCCACCAGCCTGGGGAGCATCTTCTGCTATAGCAGGAGCCCACAAGTTGGGCCTCCCAGCCAGACAGGAGCACAGAGGCCCGAGGACACGTCCACTCGGTCCCCAGGGCTCATCTCTCCCGCTCCCTCTAGCAAGCCTGTGGGCAACAACCTCAGGGAGCTGGGCACTGGTTCCAATTCCAGGGACAACAACTACCATGTATTGAGCTCCAACTGTATGCACCAGGCCAGTGCCGAGTGCTCCGCAGGAACCACTCTGCTACAAAGTGGGACAGTGATCACCCCAATAATACAGAAACTGAGGCTCAGAGAGGGAGAGGAGCCACTGGCCCAAGGTCACACAGTGGGGCCATGACCCGAACCAGGCCAGGAGCTGACAGACTCATGGCTGTGCCACCGTGGCACATGGCTTTACCTCTCTGAGCCTCAGCAGTCTCATCTCTGAAATGGGCATCCCCGTACCAGCCCTGTCCTCACAGGATTGCTGGGTGCTCAGTAGGGACAGGACCAGGATGAGATGAGTGAGGCACGCATCAGGCACAAAGCTAGAGGCACCAAAAAACTCTGTCATCAAGACAGACACTGTTCCGATGCCATATTTTTTAAGAACAAAAAATGAATGGAAAAATGTGCAATGAGCGCTCTTTGTGATCGCCAAAAGGTGGAAACAGCCCAAATGTTCATTAACAGATAAACACCACGTGGTCCAGCCACACCGTGGAATATTACTCAGCCACGAAAAGGAGGGGAAGCTTTGATAACACTTCTACAAGGTGGGGGAACCTCAGAAACATGAGGCTGGGTGACAGAAGCCAGTCACGAGAAGACACAGGGTGTGTGGTACCATTGTATATGGAATGTCCAGAAGGGGCAAACCCACAGAAACAAAGAAGATCAGTGGGTGCCAGGGGCTGGGGATAAGGGGCACAGGGTTTTCTTTTAGGGATGATAGAAATGTTCCAGAACTAGACAGAGGTGATGGTGGCCCATCGTTGCAAATGTCCGAAACGCCACTGAACAGTACCTACTAAAGTGGTCAATGTTGTTATGTAAATTTCATCTCAATAACATATGTAGATGTATTCATGTGCGTGTGTACGTAAATATAAACCTTGATTTTTTTTCCCTTCATATCTATAAATATAGGGACATCTTTAACCATGTCTGTACCTATACGTATCGAACAAATATCAAGATTTTAAATGAAGACAGGATCAATCGTGTACTTGCTCCCTCCTGCCTCACTCACCACACCCTGATCCCCACCCTGGTCCCAGAAAACTTCATTTACAAAGACAGGTGGCTGGCCTGGGCTGTCGTTGGCCAGCTAGAATTTTATAAAATATTGCATTCTAACAAGTACCTTAATTAGTGATTTTGACACATTCTCGAATTAGACACCTGCTTGATTTTTGTGCCTCACCTGCCTCACCCTAGTCTGGCAGAGGCTCAGCTCTGAGAGACCCTCCCCCAGCCCTTCCCCGCCAGAGGCACCTGTGTGGGTGTGGGTTTGGGCAGGAATGTGCCACGTCTGGTTGGGGCCAGGGCCGAAGTGATTCTGGGAGGTGACAGCCAGGTCATAGGCCGCACTAGAGAGGTCGAGCGGTTTCCTCAGCTGAAAGGTCGTTGTGGACTTGGTCTTACACGTGCAGGATAGCATGTCCACGTAGGCGCGGTAGGTCACCTCCCCGCCAGAGTTGGACCCAAGACAGCCTTCTGGAAGCTCAAGCGGGGGCAGCTGTCATGAATGTGAGAGATGGTTTGTGGAGCCCTGAACACATTCAGCATCCCCATGGACCGACATGAGGGTGCAGCCCCTGAACAGACCCATCCATGGACCACAGTCTAACGTGAGCCAAAAGCTCTTTAAAAACAAACAAACAAACAAAAAAACAAAGCAAAGCAAAGCAAAGCAAAACAAAACAAAACAAAACCCTCAGTGCTGGCAAGGCTACTGGGAAATAGGCATTCATGGCCAGTGCCTGTTGGTTTGGGGGAAATAATTTGGCAAAACCTACTCAGAGTCAGGGGAAAAATGTTTTTTCCACCTTTGGACCCTGTTCCCTCAAGCCTGAAAGTATTTCCTAAGAAAGCAAATTCAAATGAGAGGAAAGCCAGGAAGTGAAGCTTTACTGCAGCCTTATAGGGCCAGCCCATTAGGGACCCGGCCAAGTTAGTTATGGTGAAGCCAGTGGGTGAAACATCTGACGGTTTTGCCCCTGACTTGGGCAAGAGATTTTCCCTCTGTGCCTCAGTTTCCTTCTCTGTAAAAATGGGGGTTAATCAGACTGGCTCTTAATGGTTTGCTTGGGAGACTTCAAAGAAATTATCTCCCACCCAGACCAAGGTGGTCCACCCCTCGCCTCCCACTTCCACCCTAGCCCCTCACAATCTGCTCCCCCGCTGGCAGACAGGGGAAGTCTGTGAACACCTGAACCCAGTCACATCTCTCCTCTGTTCACACACCTTCCATTGCTCCCCATTACCTGCAGAGTTAAACCCACAGTCCTTGGAATCCTTGCCACCTTCACGTCTCTTCCTTCACGGTATCCCCCTTGCGCACCCCGACTCCAGCCTCTTATCTCCTTCTCCCTGTCCCAGGCCACCCCACAGCCCCATGACGGCCCATTACCTGCCCGTGCAGGGTCACCTGCCTCCTCCCATCTGGACGAAGCGCCTCCACTGAGAACCTCAAGGTGGACTGTGGGGGAGGTTCTGTAATGGGACGGCGAGACAGTGATGCTGGGGGTGGTCCCTTGCTCACCGCCACCTCCCACAGACCGTGCATGGCGACCTGGGAACTTTTCCTTCCCTCCCTTGAAACACAGGACTCCCATGGGTTGTTAAATAGTTTTCAGAATCAGAATCATGGAGATCTAGTCCACGACAGCATGACTAGACTAGACTTAACGCCATAAACTGTCCACTTTAGGGACGACTGGGTGGCATCGGACTCTCGATTTCAGCTCAGGTCAAGGTCTTGGGGTCATGGAATTGGGGTCCGGGCTTGATGGAGAGTCTGCTTGGGATTCTGTCTCCCTCTCCCTCTGTCCCTCCCCCTGCTGTGCGTGTGCACTCTCTCTCTCTCTCTCTTTCTCTCTCGAATAAATAAATAAGGCCTTAAAAAAAAAACCTACACTTTAAAATGGTTCATTCTATATTATGTATTTTCTACTACAATCTTTGTTTTAAAGTCTGAAAATAACTCTTGGAGTCGTTTCCCAGTGGATAACGCACCGGGGACAGGAAGAGACCCCGGGTCACAAGGCCAGGGGCAAAATGTTGACGATCGCCTCATCCTTCCTTGCCTTGGGCCCCGTCTCCACCTTGGAGTCGCCCACACTCCAGCTTCCTGTGTCCTTTGGGAAGCTGTGTCTTCACGACGCAGCCATTTCCCTTGCCAACTCCCTGTGTGGTTTTAAAGGAACAAAACCAACTGGACGCATGGGAAGGAGAGAAAGACTGGGAAATGTCTCTTTTTAGGTCATGGATTCTCCACATTTTACAAAGAGAAACTAAGCTCCACCCCCCCCTTTCTAAAAGATTTTATTTATTGATTTGAGAGACTGAGAGAGAGCGCGTGAGTGGGGTGGGGGGTAAGGGGACAGAGGGGCAGAGGGAGATGGAGAGAAGCCTATTCCCCGCCGAGCAGGGAGCCCAAGGTGGGGCTCAGTCCAAGGACCCTGGGATCATGACCCGAGCTGAAGGCAGACGCTTAACCGACTGAGCCACCCAGGCGCCCTGCCCTGCCACCTTTTACTAACTTCCACAAATTTCTCCCGCCGCCTTATTTTTAACACCCGCCACCTTATTTCTAATACCCACTGCTGTATTTCTAATGCCTGCCCCGGTTCCTGTGGCTCTGAGTGCTCTCACCAGGGGGGACACACACAGGGCTGCTCCAACTGCTCCAGGGGTCTCCTGGGGCTTCCGGCCTGAGACGCCGCCTGCGGAGCTGGAATTCCTGGGCTGCGTCCGTCCGCAGGGGGCCGACGCAGGACTCTGGTGGGGAAATAGGCCAAACTTCAAGCTGAAGGGCTGTCTCACCCCTGGGGAAGCCCCGGGCTTGGCATTCGTCATTTAGCGATCATACACTTATTGTGTGCCAACTGTTTGCTGGGCACTGGGGCCACAGTGGGAATAGGCCAGGCCCTGTCCTCCTGGGGGCGCCTCAAAGTGTCCCATTCTTGCCCGGGCCCTAGGTCGGATTCATGGCAAGGCCATGCATTGGGATGTGACCCTGGTCAATGGCTTCTCATCCCCGAGGCCGCTTTCTCACCTGTGAAATGGGAATAATCCAATACTGAACTAAGGGTGGGCCTGCATGCATACAACGAATTTAGCATAGGGCCTGGCACACAGTGGGCGCTCAATTAATGCTAGAGTGCTGCAGCTGTTGTTGGTACTATTATTCTCACCGAAGCCAGCATCCTCCTGATGTCCGCAGTTACCCTAGGATCAGATCATAGATATGTATACACATTTTTACCTTTTGGTAAAAGGTAAAAAAAAAAAAATTAGCTCTTTTACAATTTTAAACAATTACCCTAAGTGCAATGTGGAAGCTTGGATTAGATCCAGGAACAGAAAGAGGACATTTGTTTAAAAAAAAAAGAGGCCATTCGTGGAAAAACGGGTGACATCGAATGACCTCTGGGGTTTAGTCCCCAGTAACGTGACAATGTTCATCTCCGTTGTAGACAGACCCGGTCAAGAACGTGAGACGGTTGCATGTGGGGAAGCTGGGGGGCCTTTCTAGGGGAGCTGGCTACTTCCTTGTAACTTTTCTGAAAATCTAAGATTATTCCCAAAGTAAAAGTTGGCTTAAAAGATTTTAAGAGGCAAAATTATTATTCTGTACTTTTTTTATTTTTTAGTTTTTAAAGATTTTATTTATTTATTTGACAGAGAGAGAGAGATCACAAGTAGGCAGAGAGGGAGGAAGAGAGAGAGGGGGAAGCAGGCTCCCTGCTGAGCAGAGAACCCAATGCAAGCCTCTATCCCAGGACCCTGAGATCATGACCTGAGCCGAAGGCAGAGGCTTTAACCCACTGAGCCACCCAGGCGCCCCTATTCTGTACTTTCCTACAAAAATCATTTTAGGGGGGAAAACCTGTATGTCAGTGGCGTTGGAGGTCAGGAGAGTCAGGTTTAGGACGTGGCCTGCCCCCCACACCCTGTGTGATGTGGAGAGGTCCCCCAACATCCTGAGCTTCAGATCAATCAGAGAGAGATGCCTCTCCCCAGGAGGGGTCCCATATCACCTGCCTCTGACTGACCCCATTCACCGGATGGGGTCACTGAGGCTCAGGGGGAGCCCAACGTTGGGAAGGAAGATCGGGCTGAAGCTGGGGCTGCTCCCTTGGCCTCAAAATGCTCCCAGTCTGAGGGAGGAGGAGATGCCACAACTCAGAGGCTGGACGTCTCTGTCTCTCCCAATCTAGGGGCTGAGGTTCCTTGCAGGCCCCGCTTGCTCTGCATGAGGGCAACAGATGGGGCAGCAGAAGGTGGCTGGAGTGAATGAAGGTCCGCAGAAGACATACAGATGACCAACAGGTAGAAAAACCATGTTCAACTCACTCATCATCAGGGAAGTGCAAATCAAAACCACAAGGAGATGTCAGCTCAGTCCGAATGACTATCATCCAAAAGACACAAGACAGGGGCACCTGGGTGTTATAGTTGGTTAAGTATCTGCCTTCATGATCTGAGGGTCCTGGGATCGAGCCCCACATCTGGCTCCCTGCTCAGTGGGGAGTCTGCTTCTCCCTCTCCCTCTGTCTGCTGCTCCCCCTGTTTGTGCTCTCTGTCTCTGTCAAACAAATAATAAATAAAATCTAAAAAAAAAAAAAAAGAACTACAATACAATCCGGCTATTCCACTTCTGGGTTTTTATCTGAAAGAAATGAAAACACTAACTCAAGGTGTATCTGCCCCCACATTTACTGCAGCCTCACGTACAATAAGCCAAGATACGGAAGCAACCTAAGCGTCCATTCATCGGCGGATGAATAGAAAAAGAACTTGTCGTGTGTGTGTGTGTGTGTGTATATATATATATACAAAGGAATATTATTCAGCTGTGAAAGGAACCCCCGCTATGTGTGACAGTGTGGACGGGCCTTGAAGCCATTATTGCTAAGTGAAATAATTCAGAGAAAGACAAATACCGTAGGATCTCTCGCACATACGGAATCTAAAGCGAAATAAAGTGGACCTCGTAGACATGGAGAAGGGATTGGTGGTCGCCAGAGGCAGGGGGTGGGGAGTGGGGGAAATGGAGAGCAAAAGGTACACACTTCGGTTATAAAATAAATAAGTCCCAGGGATGTCATGTACCGCACGGTGACACAGTTCATAGTACTGTGTGATGTACTTGGACATGCCTAGGAGAGTAGATCTTACAAGCTCTTACAGGACATAAGGTTTGTACTTCTGGTGGTGATGGATGGTAGCCAGACTGTGATCATTTCACAATATATACAAATATCAAATAATGATGTTGGACACCTGAAACCAATATAATGTTATATGTCAACTATATCTCAAAAAAAAAGAAAGGGAGGGAGGGAGGGAAGGAGGAAGGAAGGAAGGAAGGAAGAAAGAAAGAAAGAAAGAAAGAAAGAAGAAAGAGAGAGAGAGAGAGAGAGAGAAAGAAAGAAAGAAAGAAAGAAAGAAAGAAAGAAAGAAAGAAAGAAAGAAAGAAAGAAAGAAAGAAGGAAGGAAGGAAGGAAAGGAGGAAAGAAGGGAGTGGAAGGGCAGCTTCCTAGAGAGCCTGCCCTTGAGCTAGACCCTGAAGATTGACTGGATTTTCAGCCACGGAGATGGAGAAGAAGGCATGCAGACGGAGCAGAGAGACTGCAGGGGCAAAGGCAGATTCTGGAAATGCAGGGCATGGGCAGAGAATGACGGCCATTCGGAGGGGACCAGAGGAAACAGGAGGCACATGAGGGTACCTGGGGCCAGCTAAGGATAGGATACCCTCCTGAGGGTAATACGGAGCCATGGAGGGTACGTGAGCAAGGGAGGTCACGATGAGATCTGAGTGTCAAAGAGACTCCAGAGGCTAGCTACAGGGCAAGAACAGAGACCAGGCAGGAGGGGCGATGGATGTAGGGATGGTGAAACTGATTTGGGGGTCATGTTCCCTGGGGAGAAGCCTGCATTCTCTCCTGACCTGGGGAATAAACTCACCAAGCTCCACCGGCTGCTGGGTGTCCGGTGCCGGAACTGCACCTCGGCGCCATCCTGGCGGGCTGGGGTATCCCACTTCAAGAGCACTTGCCCCGAGGACCTAGACACAGTGATGTCTCCAGCTGGTGGAGGGTCATATTTAACTGGGAACAGAGATGGGGGTTGGGGAGGGGAGCCAGCATATGTGTGAGTTATTGATTTCAGAAAATCTGCCCCACCCAGCCCAGGGTAACCGACTGAGTCCCCAGGATGTGCATCAGGGAAACCCTTACAGGTTCCATCTCACCCTGGAATACTATGCTCAAAGATTCAAGACTGACACTCCTTGTAGCAACACCATGGTGAGACGGGCACTTTTGTGAATTGTTGACAAGAGGATAACTAATTACATCTATTTTTTTAGAGGACTATTAGGGAAATCTTACTAATTTTTTAAACCCTGACTTGAGGAACATCTATCATTCTTTCTGTAGCTTGGTCGTACCATGCCCGATTCTACCTCAGGGCCTTTGCACTTGCTATACCCTTATGTCCTCTGCCTGGAACACACTTCTCTACCCTTGATTCTTGTTGGACCCTTTTTATCCTTCTGGACTCAGCTTGACCTCCCAGCAGCATCTCCTCATATGTAATAATCACTCCTGTTCATCACTTCCACTTGACTCTGGGCTCCATGAGGGATGGTCAGATCTTGCCTTTATCTAACATTTGCTATTTTGCTCATCTTGGATTTCTTGCCATTAATTTTGATTTTTCAAAAAATATCTCTTTACAGAATTATTTATATTGACTCCTGAGCTTTCTGGCACCCCCTTACAATTTCGTGCCCAAGGCAGGTTCCTCCCTCACCTTACCCTAATCCCAGCCTGGAGCTGCCAACTTTGTTGGCCTCGCTCATGTCCCCTGTGACGCAGCATCGCACACAGGAACAGCTCAAACACTAGGTGCTAAATGTATGTGGTTGCATCATGAAAACAGATATTAAAGACCCAACGAGGTCCTGGCAGTATTACAATTTCAGGGAGAAACCAGAAGCAACCTAAGTGTCCAGCAGCTGGGGATTGGTGAGGGGACCCGGAGGGACTCTGCCATGTCCCGCAACAGGGTTTGATGTGAAAATCATTGGCATTAGCAAGCCCCTGGCCCAAATCCCCACGGGTGTAGGCTCAGGGACCAGAGGCGTCTCTGGGTGAGGAAGAGGAGGCAGGGAGGAGGAGGAGAATGGGGTGCTGACCTGAGCTATGAAGCTTCACGGTGATCTTAGGTGACTTCTGTGTCCGGTTCTCGGCTCGAGATTCCACCCAGAGTGTGACAGCCTGGAGCACGGCTACGCCGTCCTGGTCAGAGAACTGCAGGCAGGTGGCAGAGCCCACCGCGAAATAGCAACAGCGCCCGGACCTGAGGCTGCAAGAGGGGAGCGTTGAGGCTGAGTTTGGGGTCCCAGGGACCCGCAGGGGGGCCCAGCAGCCCCGGCAGATGGGGCAATCACATCCCAGTATCTTCTTCTGCCCCTTTGACTCCCCCTCCCCGGTCAGGGGACTCTAGGGGGATCAGCGTCACCTGAGGGGTTTGGGGGACCCCAGAATCCCGCAAGATGGGCTGCCATAGACAGAAGAAAGAAATGAATGAATGGATGGAAGGATGGACAAATGAGTGAGCGGGTGAGGAGGAACCCTATTAGAGGGACCCTAATCAGCACCCGACTTGGATGCCCTCCTTTGCTGACAGCCCCCCCCAAATAGAGTCCCACCCTTTCTTCTCACATAAGACACTGAGCCTCCAGGAAGGGCAAGGACCCCGCTAAGATCACACCTCTGAGAGCAGGGGCATGGGGGCAGGAGCAAGTGGGGGGTGACGGGTGAGGGTTTGGGGACCAGGGCAGGGTCCTCACCAGCACCTCAGGAAGTGGCTGACCCCAGCCGTGGGGCCCTCATACTGCCAGGAGCATTCATAGCCAGCGCTGACTATCCGGTAGCAGTTCAGGTCCCTGGGGCCTGAAGTCGAGTCTGGAGGAGATCCGGAGGTTTGAGAACGGACCAAGAGCTGGGAGGGGGCCCTCCTTGCTGGGGCACACTCGGGATGAATCTTTGTGACATTTAAGTAATCCGGCGTCAACCTCAGCCTCGGCCCACTCCCAGCACCCTCCCTGTGCCCTTTCCTCCTGGCTCCTGCCTTCTCCCCTGCTCACCCTCCTCCAGCCACACCAGCCTCCTCCCCAGTCCTCAAACACACCAGGTTCACTCCCACCTCAGGGCCTTTGCGCATGCTGCGCCATCTGCCTGGAATGCTTTTCCCCCAGATCTTGACATTCTAGTTTCTCCTTCAGCGTCACCTCCTTGGCCACCAGCCAACCTGAAGCCGCCCCCTCCTCCATCCCCCCCACCCCCCGGGTTTCTCATAGCACAGTCTGGCATGCTGCCTGTGCATTTGCTTGCCTGTTATCCACCTCCCACACTAGGCTGTGACCCCAGGAAGTCAGTCGGGCTCGCGGCTGATTCTTTCACGCCTAGAACTGTGTCTGCACGCAGTAGGTGCTCGGCAAATAGTTCTTGCATGAAAGAAAGGACGAAACGCCTGTTTGGCGGCAGACCCTTGTTGGGGTACCCCAGGACACCCGAGCTTGGTGAGGACAGGAGAGTAGGCTGTCTGGCTGCTCCCAAGACCCCAGGTGCACCTGACTCTTAGCCTGGGCCCGAGGGAGTGGAGGGTGGACCTGCTAGGGAAGGAGCAGTCAGAACCCAGCATGACCTCTCCCCACAACAGGGAACTGTCCCACACCTGCGTCTGCATCTGGATACGGCGGGTCCTGAAAGAGGCACCCACTGGTGCTGCAGAATTCAGCTGCAAAGACAACAAAGAGAGAATGACATTCTCTGTCTTTCACTGCATGGGGGAGGGGCTCAGGTGGGGGACCTGCCAAGCGACCATCCATCCACCCATCCACTCTTCCATCTATGGATCCACCCACCCATCCATCCACACGTCCAATCTTCCACCCATCCACCCATCAGGCAGGCACGCGTTCATCTGTCTTTTCTGTCCATCTCTCCATCTATCCACCTGCTCATTCATCCACTCATCAACCTCTTAGGCTGCTCTTCCAAAGCAATCTAGGGTCCCCTGTCCTCCTCTCTGTCTCTGGTCTCCAGACCTGCCTGACCCCTGAAGGCCCTGAAACCTTGCTGATCCTCAGTTTACAGAGGGGCATAGAGAGGCAAAATAGTGGCTTGAGGTCACACAGCAGCAACAGCAGAGCTGGAATTAGAGTTCAAACCCAGTCATCTGCAGGGGTCTGGGCTCCTTCCCATCTGATTCCATGAGATGGAGAGACAGTATGTACATATATTTAATCTAATAATATAATATATACTATAAACATAATCAGTTATCATGTATATCAATTATATACATACTTGTTCCTTACCCTTTTCTTTTTCTTTTTAAGATTTTATTTATTTATTTGAGAGAGAGAGAGAAATAACACCAGCAGGGGGAGGAGCAGAGGGAGAAGCAGGCTCCCCGCTGAGCAAGGAGACTGATATGGGACTCGATCCCAGGACCCAGGACCCTGAGATCATGACCCGAGCTGAAGGCATATGCTCAACCGACTGAGCCACCCAGGCGCCCTGCTTTTTCTTTTTTTAAAGATTTTATCTATTTGACAGAGAGAGAAACCACAAGCAGGCAGAACAGCAGGCAAAAGGAGAGGGAGAAGTAGGCTCCCCACGAGCAGGGATTCCGATGCGGGGCTCGATCCCAGGAACCTGGGATCATGACCAGAGCTGAAGACAGATGCCCAACCGACTGAGCCACTCAGGTGTCCCTTCTTGTCTTTTTTTTTTTTTTTAACATTTCTCACAGAACTCTGGGAAGTGGGAAAGATTCAGAGATTCAGCCCATTTCACAGAAGACAAAGTCAAGGCCAGAGCAGATATGCCCAAGTCTGACAGAGGAAAAGATTGAGGCACAGAGACACAGAACTTACCCCAGAACCCAGGCCCACAGCTCTCCACATACATAACCCCCAGCAAGAAGAGCCATGGTGTCGGGGTGGGGAACTCACCGCCTTGCCCTGGGAGCAGGAGCAGAAGGAGGGGGACCAGCCTGGCCCACAGCTGCCCCATTGAGCCCACACAGAGGCTTACAGACCCAGATGAACTTCTGCCAGCCACCCTGTCCTTGCCCTGAACATGTTGAAGCTGAGTAAGAAAGAGGACTTAAAAGAGTAAAAAAAAAAAAAAAAAAAAAAAAAAAAAGTTAGGTGTCATGGCCCCTCCTGGCACAAGTCAAACTGAAAGAGAAACCCAGGAAGTCAGCTTGGTGGTGGTGGCCTCATCCCGGCCACAAACCCACCCATGGGGCATGTCCGGCCTAGGACCACGGATCTGGGGGTCTATACTGCTGGCCCAAGCACACTAGGTGCCAGCCCCTTGAGTGGCGGGCTGCTCTGAGCCCTTGCCCTGGTCTCTGGCCCTCTCTAGCTGACCTCTGAGACTCAGGCGCCAAATGGGAGCCCAGTGTTCTCAGATGTCTGCGTTCATTCTCCCAACAAATTGTTATGAAGTGTTTGCTCTACGCTGCCCCCTCCCCAGATGCCCACCTCTCCATTTCCCAAACTCCAACCCCGGGGCACCCTGGGTCCCGGCTCCTGAAGAGCCCCTTTGCTTCCTTCAGACTAAGCTTTGTCTCCTTTCTGCATGTGTGTCTTGGCATTGGTGTGGGGGGGGGCGGTGTCTCTGAATCTTTCTCCCCACTGTCTACAAAGGCCTAAAATGTCCTTGGAGAAGGACAGACTCATGCTAAAAAGTGGATGAACCTCAAAAAACATCATGCTGAGTGAGAACAGCCAGACACAACAGCCCACATATTGTATGGTCCCACGTACGTGAAACGTCCAGAACTGGCAAATTCAAAGAGACAGAAAGGTTAGTGGTTGCTAGGGGCTGGGAGATGGGGGTTGGAGAGTGACTACTAATGGGGACAAGTGTCCCTTTGGGGCAATGAGAATGTTCTGGAACTGGACAGAGGTGATGGTTGCGGAACATAGTCGAAGTTCTAAATGCCACTGAATCGTAGATTTTAAAATGGTTTATTTTAGGTTATGTGATTTTCACCTTAAGGGAAAATGTTCGTGGAGCATGAGGGGACTGAGGAACATGGTGGGGGGCCTTTCCTGGAAGAGCATCTGGGAACTGGTGCTCAGGTGGGCTAGGAGGAAGCCCAGTCTCAGAGGCTCCCGGTCCCCGGGGGCAGCTGGGCCGGTCAGGATCAGGCGGCCAGGAGACCATGAGGTCAGAGCCATGGGAACAAAGAGGCAGTGTCCCAGGCCTGGCACAGTGGGGACGGGGACCCCGTGACCCCGCACAGAGCAGCCTTCACTGGCAATAGGGCCCAGGCCAGGCCAGGGAGTGGAGTAGGCTGCAGGACTGATGTGTGAGGCCTGGGGGAGGGGCAGAGAGAGAGAGAGACAGAGAGAGACAGATGGAGGGAAACATAAAGAAAGATGGGAGAGATGGTTAGAGATAGGGCCAAGCCCTTGGCCTCCTCTCGAGGATCCTGAGATTCCTACCCCAGGAGACACCATCTATGTGTCCCATTTCACAGATGGAGAAACTGAGCCCTGAGGTGCCCAGACCCCTTGAATCCCCAGCTGCAAATGAAGGGATGGACAGAGGCCCCCCATTTCCCCCAGCGAGGCTGAATTTTGCATCTTTGGGAGGAAGCCTCGTGTCCCAGGGCTGCCCCACCACCAAGGCTGGCCCCTCCAGGCTTCAACTACCCCATCTGCAAAATAGGCTGTTGTGAGGATAAAGGAGGGCTGGGCTCCTGGTGGGTAATGCCCACCAGACAGCCGGTGTAATTAATCAATGTTTGGGGGGTGGGGACCCCCAGTGGCCTCTGCTCTGGTTGCAGCTCTTTCCCAGCCCACCAAAGTCAGAGCAGCCAGTGGAATGACACTGAGGGAGGGAGAGGAGTGAAGGAGGGGGCAGAGCTGGAGACAGATCCCCCCCAGCTCCTTGGCGGCAGGGCTGGGTGCAGGGAGGGGCAGAGGCTGGGGGTGTCCCAAGGGGGAGTTGGGAGGGATGCCCAGAGAAGGGGGCTCTTGAACTCAGTTTATAGAAAGCTCATTCCTGGCAGAGGGCAGAGCAGAGGCAAAACTTTGGGGAACATCAAGATGAACATGGCAGGTCTGGGGCTCCACAGGAGAGATGAAGGTGGTAAGGCAGATGAGGACCTCAAGTGCCAGGCCGAAGGGCTGGACTTTCTCCCAAGGGCACTGGGGAGTCATAGCACGACTCCAGCCACAGGTGAGGTGGTGTTTCTACCCTTATCAAAGTCGGGACCTGAAGTTGCCCCAAGGTTCACTACACTTCACCTTCCCCATGCCAAATCTGCACACCCACCTCCCCTGGCCTGCCTTGCCCCCTACTCCAGGAAGCCCTCAGGGTGCCCTATGGGCCGCTTCCTGCTGCCCCAGAAACAGCCGGGATATGCCTCTAGGGCTGCCCCACTTTCAGATCCCTCACTAGCTGCGGGGAGGAGGAGCCAGGAAGGACTGGGTTAAAAGGGGCCCCCCGGAAATGGAAATCGTGACAGGAGGGACCACAGAATTTCCCCACCCCCTCGGTTTCCGTTTTCTTCCAGGGTGAGTGACCTGCAGCCCAAGGAGGACTGAGCTTCTCTCGGTGTGGCGACAAGACCTTAATGTCTTCAGACAGCATCTAAGGAGAAAGCTGAAGGACAAGTAGGAGTTTGCAAGAAGAAAATCTGTTCGTTTATCAAACACATTTGTAGGTATCATTCACCAGTAAGAACATTTTTCATTCATTCAACCAGAACTTTCTGCTGCCTCCAGAGGATCATTTGAGGATTTAAAGAATACACGAAGGTGGGGGCCTGGGTGGCTCAGTGGGTTAAAGCCTCTGCCTTCGGCTCAGGTCATGATCTCAGGGTCCTGGGATCGAGGCCCACATCGGGCTCTCTGCTCGGCAGGAAGCCTGCTTCCTTCTCTCTCTCTGACTGCCTCTCTGCCTACTTGTGATCTCTCTCTCTCTCTGTGTCAGATAAATAAATAAAATCTTAAAAAAAAAAAAAAGAATATACGAAGGGGTGCCTAGGTGGCTCAATCGTTAAGCATCTATCTTCAACTCAGGTCATGATCCCAGGGTTCTGGGATCGAGCCCCCCATCGGGCTCTCTGCTCAGCAAGGAGACTGCTTCTCCCTCTCCCTTTGCCTGCTGCTCCCCCTACTTGTGCTCACTCACTCTCTGTCAAATGAATAAATAAAATCTTTAACAAAACAAAAAAGAAGAAGGGGTGTCTGAGTGGCTCAGTTGGTTGAGCATCTGACTCTTGATTTCGACTGGGTAGTGAACTTGGGGTCGTGGGATCAAGTCCTGTGTCCAGCTCTGCACAGGGCACAGAGTCTTCTTGTCCCTCTCCCTCTGCTCCTCCCACTGCTCTCTCTCTTTCTCTCTCTCTCAGATAAATAAATAAATAAAATCTTAGGAAAAATAAAAGAATACACAGTAGATTGGGGTGCCTGGATGGCTCAGTTGATTAAGCATCCAACTCAGGTCTTGATCTCAGGGTGGTGAGTTATTTATTTGACACACAGAGAGAGAGATCACAAGTAGGCAGAGCACCAGGCAGAGAGAGAGGAGGAAGCAGGCTCCCTGCTGAGCAGAGAGCCAGATTTGGGGCTCGATCCCAGGATCCTGCATTAAAAAAAAACAACACAGAACGTTATCAAGAAAATAAACTCTTGTGTTCATTCAACAATCACACTCCCTGATGCCCCTTAGAGACATTTGAAGAAGTTTTTTATGGATGTATAGAAGTTCACAGGGAAAAATTTATTCATTCAATAAGTGTTCTTTGATGCTTCTCCAAGAAAATTTGCAGTGGGTTTTGAAGGATGCATAGGTGTTCACCATGGGAAAATTTCACTCGCTGATTCACACGTTCATTCATTCCGTTCAGTCAGTAGATGTCCCCTGTTGACCATTGAAGGCGTCATCTTGGAAGTTCTATGTAGTTCTCCAGATAGAGCAGGGGCACTTGATACGTCTCTGATGTCCCCTCCAGCAGCTCCCCATTTGCTTGGTCCAGCCACCTCTGGTCCAGGGAACCTGTCTTTCTCCAGGATTCCAGCCCAAGTCCCCAAGGAAGACTGATTGACTGAGCTTGAGTTATCTCTCCTCCGTGAGCTAATCACAGTGGCTGAGGTCGATGAACATCTCTAGGGGCACCTGCATGGCTCAGTCAGTTAAGTGTCTGCCTTTGGCTCAGGTCATGATCCCAGGGTCCTGGGATCGAGCCCTGCGTCAGGCTCCCTGCACAGTGGAATGCCTGCTTCTCTTACTCCCTCTGCCCACACCCAACCCCGACTCGCGCTCTCTCTCCCAAATAAATAAATGTTTCTCCCTCTCCCTGTGCCCCACTCCCTTGTGCTCGCTCTCTCCCTCTCAAATAAAGAAATAAAATCTTAAACACACACACACACACACACACACACACACACACACACACACATAAATGCCCTATCTCTAAATACAGCCAAGTTCTGAAGTACGGATGGTGAGGATTTCAACATACAAGTTTTGGAAGAGCACTACTCAGCCTGTAACAGTGGCTGCTTTGGACTGCCCCTAACAATCTGGCAGTTTCTGAAAAAGCTGAAATAGAGAGTGACCATATGAACCGGGAATTCTCCTAAGGGTAAACCCAAGAACATTGAAAGCATATGTCCATACAATAACTTGTGCATGAATGTTCAGAGCAGCACAATTCACAATAGTCAAAAAGTGGGAAAACTCCAGTGTCTATTAACAGATGAATGAAGAAACAAAATGTGATCCATCCATACAATGGAATATTATTCAGCCAGAAAAAGGAAGGAAGCACTGATTCAAGCTATGACACAGATGAACCTTGAAAATGTACTGAGCTTGGGGCGCCTGGATGGCTCAGTGGGTTAAAGCCTCTGCCTTCGGCTCAGGTCATGATCTCAGGGTCCTGGGATCGAGGCCCACATCGGGTTCTCTGCTCAGCAGGGAGCCTGTTTCCTCCTCTCTCTCTGCCTGCCGCTCTGCCTACTTGTGATCTCTCTCTCTCTCTCTGTGTCAAATAAATAAATAAAATCTTTTAAAAAAAAAGAAAGATAATCGGGCGCCTGGGTGGCTCAGTGGGTTAAAGCCACTGCCTTCGGCTCAGGTCATGATCCCAGGGTCATGGGATCGAGGCCCGCATCGGGCTCTCTGCTCGGCGGGGAGCCTGCTTCCTCCTCTCTCCTCTCTCTCTGCCTGCCTCTCTGCCTACTTGTAATCTCTCTCTCTGTGTCAAATGAATAAAAAAAAAAAAGAAAGAAAGAAAGAAAAAGAAAATGTACCGAGCGAAAGAAGCCCAGACACACAAGACCATGTGTTGTGTGGTTCCATGTATATGAAATGTCTAGAACAGGCGACTCCATAGAGAGAGAAATCAGACTGGTTGCCAGGGGCTGGGGAAGGAGGACGGTGACAGCTCCTGGGTAAAGGTTTTCTTTTAGGGTTGATGAAATGTTCTGGGATTGGATAGTGATGATAATTACACAAGTCTGAGAATACGCTAAAAACCACTGAATGGTACTCTTTAAAAAGTCATATTTAAAAAAAATAAATTGAAAAAGGGCGTATTTTATGTTGTGTGAATTACATGTCAATTTTATTTATTTATTTATTTTTAAAGATTTTATTTATTTATTTCACAGAGGGAGAGAGATCACAAGGAGGCAGAGAGGCAGGCAGAGAGAGAGAGGGGGAAGCAGGCTCCCCGCTGAGCAGGGAGCCCGATGCGGGCCTCGATCCCAGGACCCTGAAATCATGACCTGAGCCGAAAGCAGAGGCTTTAACCCACTGAGCCACCCAGGCGCCCTACATGTCAATTTTAAAGTGTGTATGAGAAAAACAAGTGTTGTCAGGGAATCTCATATTTTATATGCTCAATCCAGACATTGGAATTTGGTAGAAGCCTATAGAAACTCAAAGGCAATTGGGCCCTCCGTAGGGTCCCCTTCAGTCTGAGATACTGTAATGCCTAGGTCCCACTGTGGGGTAGCCAAGGGAACCTGCAGCTGCAGAGACTAGAGAGTGCGAGTCCCAGCGAGCGAGAAAACAGGGATGTCATCTTGGAACTTTGGGTTTGTCCCTGCCTCCGTTTCCCTTCTGCAAAGTGGAGCTGACCCAGTTATCATCAGATGCCTGTGAAAGGTGAGCCTCATGAGGCACTTAGCCAGGTGCCCAGTTGGCTCAGCAAAAGCAGCCATCCTCAAAACAGAAACACGCAACAACAGTGGCCGCCTGTTCTTGTAAATAAAGTTTTATTGGGACTAGGGCAAGGATTCGGGTGAAACAAGAGAGGTGGGGTCATGTACTGGCAGAGTCTGACACTGTCTTTATTTGAAACGGTGATGTTGAGTTCACCACGCCTCTTTTGCATTAAATTCTTTAAACTATCCAATTACGATCTTGTGTATCTTAATTACCGATATTTGTGGGCCCTCTTACATTTTGAATGGAACTGAGTGCTTCATTCACCTCACCCTAGAACCAGCCTTGCTCTGTGCCCCGGGCATATTAACTTCTAGGAGCCTCAGTTTCTTCATCTGCAAAATGGGAATGATAACGTTCCCTTACTTCTGGAAAGATTCATTGGAAAAAAAAATGTTTTCATCTTGGCTGGAGGGTAGGGTGGGGCCTGGAAGGGCGGTCCGGCGATGCGATGGAGGCGGGGCCCTTCCAGGAGGGTTCCGAGGGAGGGGCGGGGCCAGGCCACGTCAGCTGACCGGCTTGACCAATGGCGCGGGGNTTGGCAGGTTGGGGCGGGGCCGGGGGCGGGCCGGGCGGTGCGGACTAGCGGGCCATGGACGAGCCGAGCCTCCTGCGGCGCCGAGGGCTCCAGGTGAGGCCCCTGCGTGGGCGGGTGGAGGGCACCGCAGAGTAGACCTGGCCTGGGTGCCGGGGGCGGGGCTTCGGCGTCCGGAGAAACTGAGGCGGAAGGCGGGACGCGCGCTCCGTTCGTTCCCTCTGCCCACCCGCTTCTCAAAGTGCTTTTTGCCTGCTGGGAAGGGGCTATCCCCCGTTGACATATGGGGAAACTGAGGCTCCAAGCGCTAGCCTGGGAAAAAGGGGCTGAGGGCTGCGCCCCTTCCCACCTGGTGCTCTAATAATAATATGAGCAACAGCAGCCTTTGCGCGCTCACCATATGTTCATCCTTGTATTCATCTTTTTACTAGTGATATATTAATATTAATTAATGTGCATTATTACCTGCCTCGTGCCTTCGCGGCGCCACCGCGCTTCAGCCTCAGGTCACCCCTAAGGTGAGCCCGGGAGGTTGGGGCTGTCCAAGCGCCCATTTGGCAGACAAGGAAACTGAGGCTCGAGTCTGGAAAAGTCACAAACTCGAGGTGGCCCGACAGGGATTCAATCCGGCGGCTTTAACTAGCTCTCTTTTGCACAGAGTACTGCCAACTGGATGCGGCGGGGGGGGCGGGGGGAAGGAAGGGCCAGAGCCACTTTTGCTTCTCGGGACCTCAGTTTCCCCATTTGCTATAAGGGCCCTCCTTTTCCGACCTCTGGCCCCGGGTTTGTGTTATAAGGAGGTAAGAACATGGGTGTCAGAATTTGAACCCACGCAGGGGGCCATGTGACCCTGGGGGGCAACTTCTTTGACCTTTCTGGGCCTCTGTGCAAAGGTGATCGAGGTGATCGAGCCAATTCCCTCTGGGGGCTTAGACCACACCCTTAACAAGCTCCCAGGATGCAGGTCGGGAACCTGAGATGCATCATTTACCCAACAAACATTTATTGAGTGCCTGCTGTGTGCCCGGCAGTGGAGAGGCAGCGGGGTGATGACCCTCTGATCTCCCAGCCTGTTGGGGAAAACCATGAGCAGGAGCGACCCCAGGGAGTGGTCAGCTGCGGTGTGGGATGCTCGGGCACACTTGGAGAAGGCGCCTGAACCGAGCGTGGCTGGGGGGTCTTGGAGCGGAGGAAGCAGCCGCGGGTGGCGGGGCAGGTAGGGGTGGGTGTATGGGGAAACAGAAGCGTCTGAGGGAAGCTAAAACCTAGAAAGGACGGGTGGGCGGTGGGCCAGGGAGGGCAGGGCCAGAGCTGCAGGGCAGAAACACCCCCATCCCCACCCCCACCCCCGCTGGGCGTTGGGGGGGAGGAGGCTGAAAGGGGAAAGTCCGAGGCCAGAGGCAGGAGTGAGGGGCCTGGGCTTAGAGGAGGGGGCGGTGAGCAGTGGGGTGTTGTGGGGGGACAGGCCCCGCCCCGAGCCCCAGTTAGACTTGAGCCTCCTCGCCCGCGGCCTCTTAAAATAGAGAAACTGCCATCGGGTAGGCGAATGGGGGCGCTGCTGACGTCAGGAAGTGGGGGCCTGTTCCATGGGGGGGAGGCATCCGTACCCTGATGACAAGTCCCATGCTACAAAAGGGGAAACTGAGGCTTTGAGAAGCATAGCCACTGTTCAGGTGTCACAGCATGTAGGTGACAGTCTGGATTTGAACCCAGACAGGTTTGGCTCCCCCTCTAGACCAGCGCTGCACTAGCAGGCCTTCCCCATGGAAGCAGAGCGACACGTAGGGATCGCCCAGATGGGTGAGGGAATTCTGGGCGGAGGGCACAGCCTGTGCAAAGGCCCAGAAGCATGTAACTCTATGTGTTGCATGGGAAAACGAGAGGCTATTTCTTAGCTCTAGAGCTGGGGATGTGAGAGGGGAACTGTCTGCTTTAGGGGCTTCCAGCGCTGATTTGGAAGAGGTTAGACTTTCCCCCTAGGGTGACTGGGAGCTATGGAAAGTGCTGGAGCAGGGGAAGACACACCAGATCTGAGTGAGGGCTTTGAAAGACTGCTCTGCTCTGGAGCCGGTGGAGGGCAAAGAAGGGGCCAGAAGCCAGGGAGGGGGCCTGGAGTGAATGACCAAGTAGGAGACTATATATATATATGATTT
The DNA here is from genome assembly GCA_002007465.1 of Ailurus styani. Classification (NCBI taxonomy): domain Eukaryota; kingdom Metazoa; phylum Chordata; class Mammalia; order Carnivora; family Ailuridae; genus Ailurus; species Ailurus styani. Next base: position 8,689,230 of record LNAC01000008.1, on the reverse strand, counting down.
TATTTATTCATTTGACAGAGAGAGAGCGAGCACAAGTAGGCAGAGTGGCAGGCAGAGGGAGAAGCAGCCTCCCCGCTGAGCACAGAGCCCAACATGGGACTCCATCTCAGGACCCTGGGATCACAACCCGAACCAAAGGCAGAAACTTAACCGACTGAGCCACCCAGGTGCCCCGAAAATATATTTAATAATTAAGTTTATTAAATTTATAAATGTATTACATTTAATTAAATAAATAAAATCTTAAAAAAAAGAAAAAGAGGGGCACCTGGGTGGCTCAGCTGGTTAAGCGTTGGCCATTGGCTAAGGTCATGATTCCAGGTTCCTGGGATGGAGCCCCCCAATCGGGCTCCCTGCTCAGCGGGGAGCCTGTTTCTCCCTCTCCCACTCCCCCTGCTTGTGTTCCCTTCCTCACTGTCTCTCTGTCAAATAAACAAATAAAATCTTTAAAAATATTTATTTATTTATTTATTTATTTATTTATTTTAGAAAGAGAGAGCATGAGTGGGGGCAGGAGCAGAGAGAGAGGGACAAGCAGACTCCCAGCAGGAGCAGGACGCAGGCCTCGATCCCACCACCTGGAGATCCTGACCTGAGCCAAAATCAAGAGTCAGACGCTCAACCCACGGAGCCACCCAGGTGTCCCAGACAATGACAATAATTTTAAAAGGATAACGTTAGTATAAATAACGGCTCACGTGAACGGGCACTTACAAATGCTAAACACTGACCATAGATTTAATTCTCCTAACATCGCAAGAGATCAGTGCTATTCTTAGCCTCCTTTTTCAGAGCGGTAAACTGAGGATCAGAGAGGGAGAGTAAGCGATTGGGAATTCTAGCCAGTCTGGCTCCTGTGGGTACAAAGATACTGAGGGCCTGGGTTTGGGCCATTAGCGTATACAGACAGTCCCTTAACTCGAGCTCCGTTAATGGCCCAGGAGCACCAGCCCCCGGCCAATCAGGGGGCAGCCTACTGGTCAGAGCCAATCAGATACTCTGGAGGCTGACCCTTGCCGAAGGTCAGAGAGTCAATTCATAAAAGCTTGAGGAAGCGGAGGGGACTCGGGTCAGTTGCTGACCGAACAGCCCAGGCAGTGGCTCTGGGCGTGCTGGCCAGTCTGGTTGTGCCAGTGTAGGCGGCGCAGCTGGCTGGGCGCTGGGAGGTGGTGAACAGGGCCTGGTCTGGCCCTCTGACCACCAACAGTTTGCATTCGGTCAAGGCCAGAGCCGGCACCAGGGCCTTCCCAGATTGGCTTCAGCGCCCTCTTCTGTGCCGTGTTTTTCTAGGGGCTAGTTCATGGAAGCTGTTATTGCTACAACTGCTATTCTTGTTATTTTATCATTTTTATCATCTCCCACTTGGCCCTTTGCTTCACAGAGGACAGAATTTCTTTTTAAGATTTACTTATTTATTTATTTGACAGAGAGATACGGAGAGAGCACAAGTAGACAGCAGCAAGCAGAGGGAGAGGGAGAAGCCGACTCTCTGCTGAGCAAGGAGCCCAATGCGGGGCTCGATCTCAGGACCCTGGGATCATGACCCGAGCTGAAGGCAGACGCTTAACCAACTGAGCCACCCAGGCGCCCTAAATGGCAGAATTTTAAAACCACCTGCCTAAATCCGGGGGCAGTGAAGGTGGCCAGAGCTGGTATCTTCACTTTGTCTCGGGGCTGCTGTGGGAGGGGTTCCCTGGAAGGTCCAGCCTGCCTCCTCGTGGCCCACTTCCACCTATTCTATTCCTCCCAAAAGCCCTCAGGCTGGTGCTATGTGGTCCCTGCTGACTTCTCTCCCTTCACTGCAGCTGCCAACTTCCCATAGGGCTTGGTGCCAACCGGGCTGAGTCCCACCTCCTCCCTACAGTTTCCCACTAGCCTGACAGCCCCCTCCAGGAAGCCTCTTGGCTCCCCCCACCCCCCACCTCCAGCCCCTTCTCTCCCTCTGCGTCCCCCCTATTGCTCCCAGTATGGGGGTGTCCATGCCCTGCTCTGTCTTCTCCAGATTGGGGGTTCCTCAGGATGGAGCTGAGGCTTCTGGCTGGAAGGCAGCATTGCCCAGCCCAGCCAAGAACACAAGAGGATGCCGTAAATATTATCTTTAAAGGGCAGCTCCAAGGGATCGGGGGCCCCCGCCTACCCCAGTGTATGCAGGAGTCACTCCTTGGGGAACAGCCTGCAAAGAGGGGGCTGAAGACGGAAGCAGATGGCTCTGGGAGCAGCGGGTCCGGGGGCGGTGCCGGGAGAGTTCCATGTGGTCCTGGCTTTCCACAGAGCCTTTGCAGGGGGCTGCCGACCTGCCCTCGCTTCTCCCCGCCACTTCACATCTTTTTGTATTTTGGAAGCAAATTAAAATTTGTGGTTCAGTTGGTGGTTATTATTAACCTCACGAAATCACTGTCTTGGCTCTGATTAAGCGAAGCCTCCCCCGGTGCCAGGCCCTTGGCTTGCTCCTGGATTCCTTCCAGGACCTCGTGTCACCGGGAGGCTCTCCAAATGAAGAAACTGAGGCACGGAGGTGTGTAATTGCTTGGCGGGGGTCACACAGCTCAGATGAGGGGGACCTTGACGGGGAACGCAGGACTGCCGGGCTTTGGAAGGAAATGGCTGGGATGGGGAGAGGGGTGCAGCAGGTAGCCCTGGGCTCAGATGCCAGCTCCTCACTCTTTCACGGGTTAGAGGAGAGGGGTGAGCTGGCAGAAGATCCCGAAACAATTGGAGGGGGCAGAAGGAGGCCTTAATGGTGGTGGTGCTGGTGGTTCCTGGGACTATGATCAATTGCCCTGAATGATAGTGAGCTCTCCGTCCCCAGAGGTATTCATTCAGGCAGACAGAAACATCTCAGGACGGCAGGCCAGCCTCTTCCCGTCTTGCACGGCTCGGTTTTGTTTTGTGGGCTCAAGGTAGTTGGGGTCAGCCCTCGGGATGACACCCCAATCCTCTGGACCCTCCCCTTCCCCAGCTCGGGGGGCCCAGCCAACCTCTCCCAGCCCCGTCCTGCGCGGGGCAGCTTCCGGCCCTCTCGAATTGGCTGCGGAGGCCGATGACGTCAATGGTTGCCATGGTGAACGCCCCGCTCTGGATGTGGGCAGCCCAGAGCCCACCTGGGTAAAAATAGTCATGTGTCCTCAACGCGACCGCCCTGGCGTGTGTGTGTGTGTGTGTGTGTGTGTGTGTGTGTGTGTGTGTGTGTGTGTGTGTGTGTTTGTTGTTGGTGGGGGGGGGGAGGGGGAAGGGATGTCCAGGGACCCGGATTCCCCAGCTTCTCCCTACCGAGAGACAGGGGCAGCTGGCTTTCTTCTGCGCCTCAGTTTCTCAGCCTGTAAAATGGCCCTGCTCCTGGTCTGTAGTAGGCAGCTCTGTAAATGTAGAAAGTATTAGGCATTATAATAGGCCGCCTAGGCCCTGGCTGAGCTCAACAATAACACAGCAACACACAACAGTGACCGTAATACTAACTGATTCTTTTTTTTTTTTTTAAGATTTTATTTATTCATTTGACACAGAGAGAGAGACCACAAGGAGGCGGAGAGGCAGGCAGAGAGAGAGGAGAGAGGAGGAAGCAGGCTCCCCGCTGAGCAGAGAGCCCGACGTGGGCCTCGATCCCAGGACCCTGGGATCATGACCTGAGCCGAAGGCAGCGGCTCTAACCCACTGAGCCCCCCGGGCGCCCGATACTAACTGATTCTTATTACCCTGGACCCCTCCTGATGTCACCTCCGCATTATAGATGGGAAATCAAAGCATAGGGAGTACAAGTTACTTGCTCAAGGTCCCACAGCCAGGAAGGAACAAATAACAAGTAGATCCGGACCCAGGTCTGAGGATCCCCAGATTCTAAACTGGTGCTACATGGCCTTTTGAGAATTTATAAACCTTCTTGGGTGAGCCACATTTGAGGATGGACTCTGGGGTCACCGTGGACCCCAAGCACAGGGCTTTTTGCCCTGGTGAGGGCACCCAGAGTTGACGCCAGTCAGCTTGTTGAGCTCTGAAAGGGTCTTCAATAGGGAGTCACAGATCAGGGCCCCCACCCTCCACAGGCTCTCAGGAAACAAATCTGCATAGGTGACAGGGGAATGGCTTGCAGAGCTGGGAGGGGGCAGGGTGAGAATGAGTCAAGAATCTCCCTTTCTGGGACCCCTGGGGGGCTCAGTCATCAAGCTTCTACCTTTGGCTCAGATCATGATCCCAGGGTCCTGGGATCGAGCCCTGAAGCACTGGGCTCGCTGCTCAGCGGGGAGCCTGCTTCTCCCTCTCCCACTCCCCTTGTTTGTATTCCCTCTCTCACTGTCTCTGTCAACTAAATAAAATCTTAAAAAAAAAAAAAAAAGAATCTCCCTTTCCTCAACAGATCGTTAGTATTTAGCCACTATTGACATACTTCTTTATAAATATAACTAATTTGTTATTTAAAGTAACGAAGCTGGGGGCACCTGCGTGGCTCAGTGGGTTAAAGCCTCTGCCTTCGGCTCAGGTCATGATCTCAGGGTCCTGGGATCGAGGCCCGCATCGGGCTCCCTGCTCAGTGGGGAGCCTGCTTCCTCCTCTCTCTCTGCCTGCCTCTCTGCCTACTTGTGATATGATCTCTCTCTCTGTGTCAAATAAATAAATAAAATACTTTAAAAAAATAATAAAGTAACAAAGCTGTTTTTGGTGCAAGTAGGGTATGAGCTGGGCAGGGAGGTGACTGGGAGTCTGGGAGGGCTTCCGGGAGGAAGGGATGCCTGCGCTGAGGGAAGATGTGCAATTAACTAGCACCAGAGGGGAGGGAAGGCAGTCCTGGCAGAAGACACAGCAGGTGCAAAGGCTCTGAGGCAGGGCAGAGCCCAGCGTGTGGAGCAGTAGAAAGGAGGCATTGGCTGGAGCTGGGTGATCAAGGGACCAGTGGCTCGGGGGGGCGGAGTATGTGAGCTGGGAGGAGGGCCAGGGATGTGAAGGGTTTGCCTCCTCGGGAATGACCCCTGTTTCCTCTCATTTCAGAAGGAGCTGAGCCTGCCACGCCGGGGACGTGGGTGAGTTCATCTAAGGCCAGTGGGCTGGGCTGGGCCCTGTGGTCCTGGATACGGATTTTTCAGCAGCATCCTCCAAACTGTGAATGTATTTAATAATTATCACAAAGCTTCTCACCTTGATCCTTTCCCCCGGTGTTTGCAAAATGTTTCAGAAGTGCTTCACTTGGCTCTCACAAGCTGGGAGGCGCATGCCAGTTTGAGATTGAGGAAACAATTGAGAAGTGCAGCAGGGTTGTACCCTGACACAAGGGCATCCAGCCTGGAAAAGGGAAAATTGTCTTGTACCTAGAGTCCAAACTATAGGATTCCAGCCAAGTATCCCGGAACCAGCTTGCATGCCTCCCGTGATGGGGCGCTCACTCTCAGGGAACACAGGTAGAAAAGTGTATCTTCCAGGGTCTCATTAGCGTTTGTCTGTAGGTTGGCATTTGGGGTCCTAAAAGCTCACAGAACATTTTGGTCAGTGACTGCCGGTTTGTGGATGGGAAATCAAAGCACAAGACAGGGAGGGTTTTGCCTTGTGCTGGTGGTCCGGAGGTGTGTGAGTGCAGGCATCCCCATCTTTGGGGGCTGTGTTGGCCTGAGGGGTGGGAATTTTCTTGCCTCAAAGTGAAATCACCCACTTAACAAACTTTTTTTGAGTGTCTACTGTGTGTCGGGCCCTGTTCCAGGCACGGGGGACCCAGAGATGGGGTTTAATGCTGAACCCTGCCCACGAGCTCACGCTTTCTTGGGGAGAGTGATGGCGAAGTGATATTATGCAGGAGAGAAATTAAAGAGACAGACAGAGGGCCTAGGGGGCACCTTTAGCCCTGAAGATATGGGGCCTCTTGGAGGAGGTGACAGTTGAGCCTAGATCTGGAAAAGGAGGCAGAGGCAAGGGGGAAATTTTGAGGGGAACGGCCTTCCAGCTAGAGGGAACACCATGGGCAAAGGTCCTGGGATGCAAACCAGCTTGGCACTGGAAGTACACCATGGAGACCGGTAGCTGGAGTGAAGAGAGCACTGGGGAGGTGGAGGGAGAGAAGGGGGAGGTCCTGGGGGTAGGATGAGAGTTTGAAATCTGATGGTGGGGATGGGGTCAGACTGGCCCCCAAGCCCATACCATCTGTTCTTGTTGGACTGGGGATAGTGCAGCTGGTGGGGAGGAGCCTGAGGGGCCCAGTAGGGGCAGGGCTCCGACATTGACCAGAAGGCGGGCACTGTCCCTGGCCTTTGCTCAGGCTGGGGGCTGGGTGGTGGACGGGAAAGAGTCAGAACCATGGAGGGCAAAGTCCTGGGCTACTGGGGCAGGATGAGGACAGACTCCCTGAGGGTTGTCTACTCTGCTACCTGCCGTGTTCAAGTGGGGTGTCAAGGGGGCCATAGCCAGACACAAATAACCCCGGACTCTTGGGATCTGCGCTGGGCAAAAGGGAGGGTGGGACTCGGGGAGCCATGGGTCGATGTGTAGGGACGGCTCCGCGGAAGAGGAGCCCGTGGGACTGAATTCTTCGGATGTGGGTGAGGGGGACGACGCTCCTGACAGAGGGAACCCGGTGAAGCAAAGGCCTGGCGGCGTGGACCTGGCCTCTGGTGTCCGCGGGGATGCTGAGACGGCCAGGAGGAGCCCGGAACGCTGCGCTGAGCTGCTGGGGGTGGGGGAACAGGGGCAGGACGCGCTCAGATCGCGGCCGCGAGTGACCCCCTACCCCCACCCCGGGGGTGGGGCAGAGCGAGGGCAGAGACCCGGCCGCAGCCGGGAAGGGGCGGGGCCAGACGGTGGAGCAATATTGCCAATCGAGGAGACAGTGACCGCCCTTCCCTTCCGGCCGCGCAGCCCCGGGGCTCGAGACCCGGCAGCCCTGGCGTCGCTCTCCGGGAGGGGGTGGCACCCGAGACTCCAGCCTCCCGCAACCCGACTTTTCCTGCTGGGCTGGGCCTGCGCGCAGGTGCGGGGCTCCGAGCCCCGCCCCGAGGAGGAGAGAGCCCGCCCCCCGCGCCCCCAGCGGCCCTGCCTCCGCGCCGCGTCGGTAGCGCCGGCCAGGCGTGCTGTCCCCACGTCCGCGTCTGTGGGTCTGTCCGATCGTGCCACGATCGGGGTTCCGGGGCCACAAAGCTGGTTTTGGCACCCGGCCGCGTAGACGTAGCCCCGGCCTCGGCATGAAGTCTCGCAGGGACAAGCTGCACATCCCGGCGCTGACCCTTGAGTGAGTGCTTGTCGGAGAAGGGGGGGAAGTGAGAGGGGGGCGGGGAGAAGCAGACAAACAACCAGCCTTACCCGCGTCTCTGTTTAAGTCGCCCAGAGTCGCACCGCCGCCTCCGGGGAGCCCTCCGGGGTCTTCAGTCAGGCCCCGCCCTCGCGGCCTGCGAGAGACCCAGAATTCCGGGCCTTGGGGCCCCTTCTCCCTAAGGGAACTGAAGTCCCTGTCCTCCAACCGATTTGGCCACACGCAGGGGCCACCACCAGGTTCACAGTCCCCGGCCTCTTTCTTTGCAGTCTGTCTCCGAGCAGCCAGAGCCCATCTTTGCTGAGCCCCAGCAGCCCCTGCAGTCCTTGCAGCCCCTCGCTGGGCCTGCACCCCTGGAGGTAAGTGACAGCACATGGGGGCGGGGCTCGGACATTGCCCTGGCACCCCAGAGCCTTGGAAGCCACCTAGACCCTCCTCACCAAGGTACTGTGGGCTGGTGACATCGCCTCTCTGGGCCTCAGTTTACCCCTCCATAAAATGAAACTGCTATCCACACTAGGACTTTGATAGGGAAATTCCATTTTCATCCCCAGCCAACAGGTCCTCCATCTGACAGGTGGCCAAGGTGAGGCCAGAACTTGTGCTCTTGCCCAAGGACATCCCTGAGACAGGTGCTGGGTTTCCAGCCTGCTCCCTACTGAATGAGCCTGGCCTTCCAGTTCAGGACCTCAGGGGCCCTCCCCACACCCAGCTCAGCTGGTTGGAAAGCTCCTCCCTCTGAGTGTATAGACACAAGTACACACACACACAAACACACACACACACACACACACACACACCCAAGGCTGAGAGTTCACCATGACGGCCCCATGCACCAAACCAGGCAAAGTGGTGTAGGGAGGAGAGAAGCAGCCTGACTGGGGCCAGCTCTGTACCAAATGCCTTCTGTTTCCTCCCCAGCCCCAGCAGGGAGGTGCCCTTCCTGACCCCATTTCTCAGCTGGAGAAACCGAGGCTCAGAGAGGAGACACCAGTTCTCCTGGTTCAGTACGTCTGGAGACTAAGCCTCAGGGCCAGCTCGGCTCCCGGAGTCTATTGAGGGTCTGAGCCACCGTCTGTGACAGGCACATCTCAGGGTCTCGTGCCCCAACCCCCCCATACCCCCCGCCCTCCCGGTACAGGAGGGAATATAAGGGTTATCACGGGCTCTTCGCACAGCTTGGGAAAAGTTCAGGGAGGTGACAGATGTGTGAGTCAGTGGTGTCTAGAATTTGAGGGCCCATCAATCATTTATACCTTAGTATGAATGAGCCGCTTAGATTCTTTCCACAGACCTTTAATGGGGAGAAGAGAGAACGATTTGGAGCCCACACTGGGTGCCGGGTAACAGTTACCTTCATTAAGTAGGCGCCTACTGCAAGCCAGGTGCTAAGGGCATAGCTGTGAAAAAGTGAAATAGCCCCTCCTTCAAGGGGCTCCCAGTCAGCTCTCAGGGGGTGGACAATAAAAGAGTGAGTGGGCAAACAGGATACATTCGGAGAGTGACCTCTTGGGGGAGGTGTTGTTTTTGTTTTTGTTTTTGTTTTAAGATTTTATTTATTTATTTGACAGAGAGAGCACAAGCAGGGGGAGTAAGAGAGGGAGAAGCAGACTCCCCACTGAGCAGGAAGCCTGATGTGGGGTTCAATCCCAGGACCTTGGGATCATGATCTGAGCCGATGGCAGATGCTTAACCACCTGAGCCACCCAGGTGCCCCAGGGAGGTGGTGTTTTAGTCAAGGCCTAGGCAGAGCCAGGGGCAGACAGGTACCAGACAATGGGAACTGCACATGCAAAGGTCCTGAGGCAGGACCAAGATTTTTTTTTTCTAAGATTTTATTTATTTATTTGAGAGAAACAGACAGACAGACAGAAATAGTGACAGCATGAGTGGGGAGGAGAGGGAGAAGCAGGCTCCCCGCCGAGCAGGGAACCTGATGTGGGGCTCGACCCCAGGACCTCGGGACCACGACCCGACCTGAAGGCAGACGCTAACCAGCTGAGTCACCCAGGCGCCCCAGAACCAAGATTTTTAAAGCCTCTGTGGCTGCTTTGGGAGAAGAAGGGTCTGCTGGGGCAGGTGACAGTAATGGAGGTTGGCAGTCAGGGAGGTAGCTAGGACAACATCTAGGTAGGAGATGGTGGGGGCTGGACCAGATTGGGGTGTCCTGTGGGAGGCAGGGAGTGCTGCACCCCCTATTTAGGAGAGGAGGAAATTCAGGACTAAAGAGCGTGTTGTCCAGGGGCCACCTGGGAGAGAGTGTCAGGCCTGACCCTGACTCCTTGGCCTCTACCACCTCCTTGCCCCCTACCCAGGGTGAGGACCGGTTGAGGGGAGGAACCTCTTGTGAACAGCTGAGCCAGTTTTACCAGAAGCAAATGGAGGCAGTGTTTGGGGCTCTGAGCAGAAAAGCCTCCTCATTCACCACCAGAGGGCAGCAGAACCCCATCACTTGGGGTCAGGCAAGGCATCGGGTCCCTGCCTTCCCTGCCCCAAGCACTCTAGGAATAAGCCCACATTTGTTCCCTCGGCCTCTGAGGCCCCATGAGTCAGGCCCCTGCAACCCCCCCTTCCTCCCTGTCTATCCTCCCATCTGGCTCACCCTACTCTAGCCATGAGACTTCCTGGGCTGTCAGAACACAAGCTGGTCCAACCTCAGGGCCTTTGCATGTGCTGCCTGTCTCCGCAGAGCTCCATTTCCTCCTTTCTTCACTCGTCGTCTCTATCAAGCCCCCAGATGGGAAGCTTTTCCAAACCACAACCCCCCACCCCCTTCAGGGTCTCCCAAACCCCAATTACATCCACTATGCCTGTCCCTTTCCCTTAGGGACACTGCATCATGGGTGTGATTTCATGTTTTCTTGTGTGATTATTGGGTTTTTCTCACCCGGAGGCTTGGGAGCCCCTTGAGGACCAGACCTGGATCTGTCCTCTATCCTAGGGCAGGGCTTGGTATATATTTGCTGCTCAGTTTAATGCTTGTGGCATGGACAAATGGGAAGTAGGTAGGAGGGCTCTGCCTATGGTGATGGTGGTGGGTGGGAGGTAATTGAAGAAAGCTGTGAGTTTGGCCCTCTCCAACAGGGTCACAGAAAAAGGCGCTGTCAGAAGAGTCTTCCCTCTGGGGCCTTGAATGCCAAAGAGAGGAAGAATTTCATTTTTCTCTCCAGGGTGCTAAGAACTGCATAGCATGGGGTGTGGATATTACATGGGCGGTGGGAAAGGCTGGGGTGGTCAGACCAAGGAAGGGTTGGGAGTAGGGGTCTGTATGCTCCCTGCGGCTTTGCCATTTATGCAGTCACTAGCACAAGCAGAGGGAGGCAGATCCTGAGTCGCAGACAGGATTAGGATGTGAGCCCTCGGAGAGGGATTCACCCGGAAGTGTGGTTTTGCTGTAAAAGGAGCCATGGAGGGTATGTGAGCCGGGGAGGGACGGGATCTGGTGGGCAGTGGGCCAGAGATCAGTGGCTCGGTCAGGCTTTCATGGGAGGCCTTTGCCATGGCCACAGGCACTCTGGATTGTCAGCCACAGCCCTGTTCTGCAGAGGAGGAAACCGAGGCCAGATGGGCGTGGGAGAAGTGGCTGCCGGGGATGCCAGAGCAGTGGGCGTAATGGGGGGCATGTAGGCGGTGCAGGGTGTGGCCACAGCTGGGACTGAGCGGGGTAGTTCCTTTCCTAACTGTGCAGCAGTGTCCCGGCACACAGGGCGGGGAGGGTTCGTGGGCACAGCATGTCAGCAGAGGGTGATATGAGACCATGATTCCATCCCTACTTGGGTCCCCAGACCTGTGGGAATTTGCATTCCCCACATGCAGGAGGCTCTGTCCCTGGCCCGTGGCTCAGATGGGATCCCTAAGGGTTAGAAGTGACGGCTTCCATCCTCCCTTCCACATCTGGCCCCTTGGCAGGGCCCATCCATTGGCCTCAAAACAAGTCCAGAAGCTCCTCACTTTTCTCCACAGCCTCCTTCTGGTCCAGGACTCAGTGTGCCCCCTCCCAGACCCTGTCACAGCCTCTCACTGGCCTCGTGCCATCTGTATTCCTGCCCCTGATAGCTCCTGATCCCCATGGCAGACATGGGGGTGGTGACAAACAATTCAGATCGTGGCCCTCCCCTGCTCACACATCCTCCATGGCTCCCCATTGATTCCACAGTACAGCTGCACTCCTCTTGCAATGCACAAGGCTTACATGGCAAGCCCTCCTGGCATCCTTCCCTTAGTCCTGTCTTTGCCCAAGCTGTACCCTCTGCCTGGAACACTGTTTCCATGGCTGGCTCCTCTTCTTTCTCAATTTCTCGGCTGGCTATAGTGTCACCTCCTCACAGAGGCCTCTGGGCTAAAGTCATCCTTTGCCATTGTTACCTCTGTTCCTTTCCTTCCTTGACTTCGGTGTTCGAAATTACCTTGATCATTTCATTGTTTCCGGCTTACTGTCTGCCTCCCCCACCAGACTTGGGACCTCTTGAGGGCATGGTCCTCACGGTTCAGCACAGGGTCAGGCACACAGTAGGCACTCAATAAACATTGAGTGAGTGAATGACCAGTTATGGGTGTTTGAGACCCAGGTTTGAGGGACCCGGAGATGGAGAGCATTCTGGGGGACACAGCCAGAAGATACCTGATTGTGACACTGGCCGGGAAGACAGGGTGGGGAGTCTCTTGGGAGACCCGAGAAGCAAAATTGGTGGCAAGAGGGTTGGGGAGAGTTAGGGTTACATAACAGGCAGGGGCACTTACCTGTGCCTTCTCTTCTCAGATGTGGGGTCTAGGCTTCAGCGTCAGGACCCTTGGGTTGGTTCCCAAAAGTGTCGTATGGCCTGTAAAGGGGCCACTCTTAAGGTGACATTGTCCCTATCTTCTGGGACTGTCACGAGCAGAAGAAGCATTAATTCGCTGCCTCCTGTGTGAGACAGTCCTATTTCCATGGTGAGCGTGTACCGTACTCCCAGCACTTCCTGTCCCTCTGATTTGATTCCATTTTCATGAGGGGACATTTGTAGATGGAGAAGCAGAGGCCTGGAAGTTAGCCTGATGCTAACATTTATCAAATATGTATCAGGCACTGTGGGTGCCACCTTGCATCTAATTCATGTAATCATCCTGTTGGCCCGGTTCCCCTCCCATTTTAAAGTCGAGAAGATAGGCGTGAGAAGGTTAATTAGGTGTCCTCTGAGTCCTGGCTGTAGCCAGGCTGATGGCCTTTCCATCACATAGAGAGGCAGAGCATGTCAGATGCCCTGACTCAGTTTGGTAAACATGCCCTTTCTGCCAGTCCCGTGCTGGGAGATGCTGGGAGCCCAAGCCTGGGGAAAACAGAGCCAGACACAAGAAAAGGCTCCCTGGGAGAGGGGACGCTGGATTTTGCCAGGCAGGAAGGACATTCCGAGAAGCGAAGCCAGCGTGGGCGCTGTAGCATGAGCCAGGCCAGGCCGTTGGATAGTTCTCAAGTGCCACACTCAGAAGGGGTTAGCGCGGCGCGGGGGAAGAGAGGGAAAAAGGGACGTGAACAGATTTACATTTCGAGGGAAAGGGGCCAAGTTCCCCGGCCTAACCTACCAGGCGCCAACGCCCCGCCCCCGCTGCTCGCAGCCCTGGCAACGCCCCGCCCCTCCGCCCGCGGCCCTGGCAACGCCCAGCCCACTAGCCTGCACGCGAGTCCGTCAGCCTCGCTTCCGCGTCGCTCGCCCCGCCCCGCAAGGCCCCGCCCCCGTAAGACCCCGCCCCCGCGCTCGCCTGGGCGGGG
>LNAC01000008.1:8645684-8676168 GCA_002007465.1 Ailurus styani | reverse complement strand
CCCGGCCGCGCTCCGGGGCGCGCGCTTCCTCCTCGCCCCCTACCCCCAGCCCCGCGGCGCGCACCCTCTGCCCCGCTCCGCGGGGCTCCCGGGGCCAATCCGGCCGCGGAGGTTCGCGCCCCGCCGCCGCCGGCTGCGCCCCCGCGCTTCCCGGGTCTCGGGCGGCGGCGGCGGCACAAAGAGAAGCAGCATGTCCGACCCCAGCTACTGGACGGCGGTGGCTGCGCCAGGCCACCGGAGCCGCCTTGCCAAGGGCGCGCTGCTGCAGCGCTCCAAGAGGTAGGGGGCACCGCGCGGGCAAAGGCTCGGCGGCTGGCCAAGCAAACACGAGTTGCCAGAAGTATATCCCGGCGGCGTGGCGAGGGCCGCTGTGTGTGGCGGTAGGGGGAAGGGGGAGGACGCTTTGGGATCAAGGTATCCGCTAGGGGCCCAGACACCCTCCTTTCGCCCCCTCGTTACCCGGAGTTGGATGTCTGCCTGTGGGGGTCGCAGCTAGGGTGGCTACACAGGCAGCAGGGAGTTGGGACCGAGTCAGGATTCGAACCCGGGTCTCTAGGCCTGGGCAGACCTGGGGAGGATCTTCTTGGAAAAACTGAAGCTAGTCTGTCTCTGGGGTCCCCGTCAGCGGAAATATTGTTTCAGAAGCAGATAGTTGCCGCAGGAGGCTGGCGTGCAGGTGGCGTGGCAGGAGCGGGTAAAATACACAGCAACGCCTCGCTTGTCTTGGAGTCTCCATTTCCCTTTCTGAAAAGCAAAGGCCAAGTCAGGGCTGGGGACTTTACAGGACTCGGCTTCAAATTCCAGCTCAGCCGCTGCCTGGCTGTGTGACCTCAGGCTGTTCCTTAACCTCTCTGTTCTCTGGCCTTTCACTGGTGCTGGGTTGGGGCACTCCTAGAGGGGAGCACAGGCAAAGGCTGGGCAGGGACAGCAGCTGCTAAAGGACCCCGAGTACTAGCGTCCGGGCTTAGACCCTTCTCCCGGGTCCCGTGGAGTGACATAGGGCTTAGGGACACCTCAAGGATCAGGTGCAGGCAGCTGGCCTCAGGCCAGTGTTTTCTGCAATATTCTCACTCTGTGTTGTCCCACAGGGGTGTTTATGGAATGTCCAAGCAGCCTCTCAGGGCCTTGGGCCTTCTCCAGGGAGGGCTGAGCGGGTGGACACTGGACACATGCTTGGCAAGTGAACAAATGATACCCAGGTTCCTCTTTGAGACCTCAGATATGACTGTGTTTTCAAGAAGGCCCCACCTGAGCACAAGAGGGAGGTGGGCCAAGTGTTTTTCCCAAAGGCTGCCGCCCGCTGGTGTCAGATGCTGTAGCGCGGGGCTGAGGACCCAGATGAGGGCTGGGAGAGGATGTGGGACCCGCGGCTGTATGGGTGGGGGGTGGGTGTTGGCAGGAAGTTTTGCAGGAACCTGTGGGTTTCACTTTTGCTTCTGCACATCAGACTACAGGACAGTTGCCTGTGGCTGTTGACATCTGTGGCCTCAGTTTCCTAGGCTGGGAAATGGGCACAGATGGTCTCTGCCACCTCTGGGGCTGTTGGGATGGGCAGACAGTGACTGAATTCACTGGGGAGGCATTGCCTGGCCTCCCGCTGTGCGTCCCAGGCCCTGCAGGAGTTGTGTGCAGGACACTGTACGTGCCCACTGCCGTCTACCCAGTGCTGGGCCCAGAGCTGAACACTGGGTACGTAGTTCATCAAATCTTCCCAGCGCCTTGCAAGGTATACAGATGGGGAAACTGAGGCTCAGAAGGGCAGCTGCACGTAGAGACTCCTCCGTGCCTGTCTTGATGCCTCCATCGGTGGCTGACCATGCCGTCCCATGCCTTAGCCTGCACTGTGCCTTCTGCTCGGGACACCATTCCTAGCCCCGTGAGGCCCTGAGGTTTCATCTCTCCCTCCCTGAGCCACCAAGCTGCGTTGGCGGCTCAGAGTCTGTGGGCTGATGCACTTGCAGAGCCGTTGCTGGGCGACTGCACCGGAGGAGGGAGGGGAGACGATGTTGCTCTGGATTTCCCTCTGCCGGGGGGGGGGGGGGGCGGGCCAGGGCACAGGTGGGAGAGGCTGGGCAAGGATGGAAGTGGCCTGGGCCAGGGGGCTCTGGAAGAAAGGAACTGGGATGGAGGGAGGGAAGTGCGCGGCCAAAAGTTAAGAAGGACAGGACCTAGCTGCAGGATGCTGACTTGAGGGTTTTTAAGGGTCAGATTGGCCTTTTGGGGGGGATCAGGGGGAGAAGGGTTGCCAAGACACTTGGGGCCATGGGTCTGGGAGGGGGTGCATGGGATGGAGTGGCCACCTGCCTCAGTTCCCCAGTGGGCTCCAGGATCCTCTCCACCATCTGCTTTATTTGCCAGTGCTTCTGCACCAGGCAGGGCATAGGCAAAGGCGTGGGGGGTGGGATCATGAACACAGAAGCGGGAGAAGGTGAGCCAGGGGCTCCTGGCCATGGGCAGGGTTCACCAGGAAGCTGGAAGTGCTTGATGCCACCACCGATAATAACCACAGTAATCTTAATAATAGGTGATATTTGTCAAAAATGGCTACCTCAGGCCTCAAAGGCAGAGTGAGCTAGGGGCTATGCGGGCATCCAGCTGGGGTCAGAGGGGCATGGTCTCACCTAGCTTTCTGTTCTGCCCCAAAGCTGGCCATATGTGTGCTCTGGCCTGGGCAGGCGGGCCTCTGTGCCTGGATGCCTGGGCTGGCGCCTTACCCTGTCGATCCCTCTCCCAACAGCTGCCGCAGTGGGAACCGCAAAAGCCTGGTGGTAGGAACGCCCTCGCCGACCCTTTCCCGGCCCCTGTCTCCGCTCTCCGTGCCCACAGGTGAGTGTGGGAGCCAGCATGCAGGGGCGGGGTCCTGTCTTCACCCCCTCTGATTCAGTGTCCCCCGCCTCCTCCCCAGCAGGCAACAGCCCCCTGGATAGTCCTCGGAACTTCTCAGCGGCATCTGCTGTAAACTTCCCCTTTGCCCGAAGGTGAGTGGTCACTGGCTTTGAGGTCTGGAGTCAGGCACAGCTGCGGAGGGGTCAGGCAAGGCCATGCGCTTGGTGGCTGGGCCTGCCTCCTCATTCACTTTTTCCCCTCCCCTGTCCCCTGCCCTGTGGTGGTCTCTCCCTCTGGCTTCTGCCCCTGGCAAACATGCACGGCCTTCTGCAGCCACATCCCGCGTGTGGAAAGGTAATTTCAGGGAGCCCTTGGGGAGGAGGAGGGCACACCTTCCCCTCTAAAAACCATTAACTCACTAAAAGTCACGAATTCACTTAATAAGAGCTGACGAAGGACCTGTTGTGTACCAGGCGCTTAAATGTCACTCATTCACTCCATAACATTTACTCAGTATTTGTCATGTGCTGTACCCTAGGCTGCGGGCCGAGGAAGGGGAGGCTGGACTCCAGCCCTTGGGGAGTCCTCAGTCTGGGGGGGGTGACCAGCATGTGTCCCAGCAGCTGCAACTCAGAGAAGTCAGAGCTTTGATGGGATATGCTTTGGCAGCTGGATCAGGGAGGACTTCCCGGAGGAGGTGTCTGAAGAATGAGGAGAAAACACGTAGTGGATTTATTGACCTTGAATCTCTGTTCTCAGCCTTTTCAGAAGATCCTTCCTCCAACAGGGCCAGAACCTGCCGGCCATGGTATCTGTCCTTAGTCCCCGCACACCATGGGGGCCATGCCTTCCTTCTGACTCTTCTGGTTCTCCTCTCTAGGGCTGACGGCAGAAGATGGTCCCTCGCATCCCTCCCATCTTCTGGCTACGGAACCAACACGCCCAGCTCCACCGTCTCGGTACCCACAGTCCCACCTTGGCCAGCAGACAGGCGGGTGCGAGGTGGGGCGGGACACGTCTTTGGTTTTTATCAAGATGTCGGATAGTTGTCCAGTCAGCCAACGTCCTGGCTGCCCCCTTGATGCCCCATTCTGGGCAATGTATGGGTCCCTGAAAAGACCCGGCCTCAGTCCCAAGGAGCCCCCCCAGTCTGGAGGACACAGACATCCTCATCCTGTGGGGTTAGTGCCTGGCCAGAGGAGTCTTGGGGTTGCCTAGGGAGCAGGCAGAGAAGTTTTCTGGAGGAGGGGGCATCGGAGCTGGGGTTTAGAGGGATGCATAGGAGCCAGGCAAGAGCAGGAGCGTATTACCATCCAGTGACCAGCAGGCAGCCTAGGCCTTGACGGGTAATGCTGGGGTTCTGGCTTTGGCGCTGACTGTGAACTCGTGGTCCTGGTACCCCCCTCCTGCCAGTCGAGCTCATCCTCCCGGGAGCGTCTCCACCAGCTTCCTTTCCAACCGACGCCGGATGAACTGTGCTTCCTGTCCAAGCATTTCCGCAGCTCGGAGAGCGTGGTTGACGAGGAGGGCGGCCACCACTCACCCCACCTTCGCCCCCGTTCCCGCAGCCTCAGGTGGGTCTTGACCTCTGACCCCAGCCCCTCCCTGGGCTGGCTTGGGGGCCCACACTGTGGCTCCTCCTCCATCTCCCCCCCTGGCCCTGTCCAAGCTTGGCCTCTAATCCCTGACCCTCCCCTGGACTGGGTCTCTAGTCCCATGTCACAAGCTGACTGTGTGTCCAGCCCGGGACGCACCACAGGGACCTTCGACAATGAAATCGTCATGATGAATCATGTGTACCGGGAGAGGTTCCCCAAGGTGGGCGGTGCCGATGGCTGGACCAGCCGTAACTCCCCTCTGTGTTGTTATTCCTCCGTGGCACTCTGTCTTCTTAGCTCTGTCCCCCCCCACCCCGCACTGTCCCTTTGCTGTCCGTCCTTATCTCTGTCTGAAATCACCCCTCCAACCTAGGCGTATTGCTCCCTGCCCCCCAGTTCTCTGACCCCATCGCCACGTCTCTCTCCCCAACTGTCTCTCTTGCCCCCCTCCGCGTGTTGCTCCCCACCCCCATCCAATGACCAGGTTCCCCCGTCCACCCTGCCCAGGCCACGGCACAGATGGAAGGCCGTCTGCAGGAGTTCCTGGCTGCCTTTGCGCCCGGCGACCGGCTGGCACTGGCCGATGGTGTCCTGGGCTTCATCCACCACCAGATCATTGAGCTGGCCCGCGACTGCCTGGCCAAGTCCAAAGAGGCGCTTGTCACCTCCCGCTACTTTCTGGAGATGCAGGAGAAGCTGGAGAGGTTGCTTCAAGATGTGCGTTGGTTGTGGGGGCGGCATGCGGGGGTTCACGGGTCCCCAGGCGGGCCAGGGCCCAGGGCCTGCAGGTGACGCCATCACCCACCTGCCTCTGCAGGCCCATGAGCGCTCAGACAGTGAGGAGGTCGGCTTCATCGTCCAGCTTGTCCGGAAGCTGCTCATCATCATCTCGAGGCCGGCGAGGCTCCTTGAGTGCCTGGTGAGTCTCTGCCCACGGCCGGGTGACAGTCCCGCTGAGGTATAGGAGACAGTGCCCATGGGGGTAGAGTGTCCGGGCCGGGGTGGGCTTCTTCCCCTGGGGAAGGGTCAGGCGCTGAGACGCGGAGGGGAGAACTGGAGCCGCCCCTCGGGCTGCTCCAGACAGAGGGAACAGCATGTGCAAAGGCCCAGGGGTGAGACCGAGACCCTGCTGACCAGCCTCTCTGCACCCCTAGGAGTTTGACCCCGAGGAGTTTTACCACCTGCTGGAGGCTGCTGAGGGCCAGGCCCGAGAGGGCCAGGGCATCAAGACGGACCTGCCACAGTACATCATTGGGCAGCTGGGCCTGGCTAAGGACCCTCTCGAGGGTGAGCTGATAGGGGAATAGGTGGAAAGGGAAAACCCAAGGAAAGGCCAGGGCAGACCTGTGATTTAAACCCAGGCCTGTCAACTTCCTTTGTCCCTCTGTGGGCCTGCCCTCAGCCACTCGCAGGGCCCACTGTGGGAAAGTGCCTGGGTTCCTACACCAGACAGCGACAGAGCCTAGGAGCCTCAGTGTCAATGCCAAGTTAAGATGGGCCAGGGAGCCACCATTAACAGTAGCATCCCATCATCCCACAGACTCATGAAATACTTCCCCGATGTCATCTGACTGTGGCCCAGGAGGTAGGCGTGGAGTTAGGGCGACCCCTGGGCTGGACCAAGCTGGTCAGGAACTCCCCCCCCCCCCCGCCCACCTCCAGACAGCTAAGGCAGGAGAACTGAGGCATGGAACTAGGGGAGCATCGAACTTGGACCTGGCCTGGTCCAGGTGTGGTCACGGGCGGCTCTGGGGAAAGGTGATGTGTAAACTGAGTGCTGGCGGATGGAGAGGTGACCAGGTACAGATCTGGGGAAGAGGGGGAGTGAACCAGGTGGGGGAAGGGTGAACACAAAGGCCCTGAGGCAGACCTGTGCCTGGTGCGTGGGCAGAACAGGGGGGAGGAGGGGTGTGGCTAGAGGTGAGGAAGGAAGGAAGCTGGGAAGAAGGCGACGGGGTTGGCAGGTTCCGCGCCATGGGTGGTGTCCACCCAGCGTCATTGCTGTGTTAACCTGGGGACCGGGCTGCCATCGTCCCCATTGAAAGCTGATAAGACTGAGGCTCTGGGTAGATGAGGTTGAGCAGGGGTCAGACCTCAGTGGGCCCAGGGCGAGACCACTTAGAGACTTGCTATGTGGCCATGCCCAGACTTGGCTCTCTGGAGATAACGCAGGTGGCGCTGTGGGTGGCCCCAGTGTCAGAGGAGACAGAAAGTGGCCACGCGGTTGGCGGCTGCAGAGCAGATCATCTATCCAGTGCCCCCAACAGGGAACCTTTTTTTTTTTTTTAAGATTTTATTTATTGACAGAGAGAGACAGAGATCACAAGTAGGCAGAGAGGCAGGCAGAGATAGAGGAGGAAGCAGGCTGCGCTGCTGAGCAGGGAGCCCGATGCGGGGCTTGATCCCAGGACCCTGAGATCATGACCTACGCCGAAGGCAGAGGATGAACCCCCTGAGCCACCCAGGTGCCCCCCCCCAGCAGGGGACCTTAAGTGAAAGGGGCTGCGTTCAAACCCAGGCCTCCCTTGCCTGTGAGACTCCACTGTCCCATCCCAGCCCTGCCCTGTGACCGTGAGACAGTTTTCATTGCCATCATGTTCACCAGCCACTCAGTTGGGGCCACCCTCTGCCAAGCCCTAGGGCCAGAAAATTGGTGGGGGGGGGCGGTGCTCCCTTTGGGCCACACCCTAAGTTGAGGAGGATGTTAGGAGCCAAAACCCAGAGGGCCCATGTCACAGCCTGTGTTAACAGGCCCAAGGCTTGGAGCCAGGATGACGGCTGTGCCGTTCAGAGGCTGGGCTTCCCACTGGTCTTTCTAGAAGGTTCCCTGGTTGCTTAGTTGGGCCTCCTGGGTTTGGCCAAGACCTGGACATAGTAGGGGCTCAGTGACGGTATCATGGGAGCTGGTCAGGGAGGCACCATGTCCTCAGCCCAGGATGAGCCTTGGAAGCCATGGGAAATCTCTGGGGGATCGAGGGGCAGGGCATGGAGGCCCCATTTGAGGCTCCGCCCTTGTCTTACAGAGATGGTGCCTCTGAGTCACCTGGAAGAGGGAGGACAACCTCCAGCACCTGAGTCCCCGGAGGTAAGTCACAGAACTTTGATGCCCCCACCTGTCTTGTTCTTTTCATGGTAGACTAGGCTGCCATGGGACGGGCCGGGTTTGTTAAGGTGTTGCATGTAGTCGGTGCTTAATAAATCCCCGTGGCTTTAGAGAGAAGGTAGAGGCAAGTGAGACTACCCTGCCATGGTGGTTTCGGCAGGGCCAGACTGGAGGGGGCACCGGAAAGGGGAGTTGTGGAGGATGTGTAGGAGTCTTCTGGAAGGAGAGCATGGCTTGAGCCAAAGCTTCGAAACTCAGAAGCTGAGCCGGAGAAGTTTGGAAGGAGGAAGTAGTAGCATCAGATGCCAGGCGCAGTGGTTGGGACTTGAGGGCAGGGAGAGCCTGGCCTGCTCTGAGGTGGGGCAGGACCCTGACCCTTTCTTGCCCCCTAGAGCCGTGCCCTCGTCGGCCCATCACGGAGAAAGCCATGTGAGAGCGACTTCGAGACCATCAAACTCATTAGCAACGGGGCCTACGGGTAAGTCCTTGGGTCCCCCATAGACTGATTTCTCAGATCCCCATGAGGATGCCTGGGGTCCAGCAGTGGCCCCTGAGTGCGGAGATGCGGAAACCGAGGCCTAAGGCTCCTCCATGGTCTAGGCCATTACCTGCGTCAGGTAACCCCCCAGGTATAGGGAGTCATAGGCATTTCAGGACCACACGAGCAAAAAGATGGCCACACAGTGGCAAGAGCAGGCAGCGAGCATCATGTTAGCGCCACCCCGACAGATTGGCGTGGAGGTGGGGTGGGAGGGGGCGTCCTCACAGCATAAGCCTATCGAGCGGGGCGGCTGGAGAGGGGGCTTACGGTCTGGGTGACGTCACTCAGCAGCGTGGCCAGGAGTGTGGGTCAGACAGCTCCAGAAGGCCGCAGTGGCTCGGGGGTCTTCATGGTCCCCGGGTTTATCTTGCGGCTGGCTAGTCAGTTCAAGGCAGTTTTGCTAGATAAGAAAAGCTGACCAGCTCTTAATGGGTCAAAATCTGCTCATTTCGGCTCTGCGTGAAGCAGTTTGAGCCTGGTGCTGGGGGTGGGGGCTTTTGAGCTGAAAGGTGTCCGTCTGCTGTGAAGTAACCTAGGGGCCATCTTGGGCTTCTCGATGTGACACCAGGGAGGGGCATCTGAGACCCTTAGCAGGACTGCTTTCGGAGAGGGGCCGGGTAAGGAGAAAGGATGTCCGGGACGTAGGGCCGGATGGCACGGGCAAAGGCCTGGCCCCACTGAATGCGGGGGCCTCAGCGTCCGGCTTCAGCGACCCCGGCTCCCCCAGGGCTGTCTACCTGGTGCGGCACCGAGACACACGGCAGCGCTTTGCCATCAAGAAGATCAACAAGCAGAACCTGATTCTGCGCAACCAGATCCAACAGGTCTTTGTGGAGCGTGACATCCTCACCTTTGCCGAGAACCCGTTTGTGGTCAGCATGTTCTGCTCCTTCGAGACCCGGCGCCACTTGTGTATGGTCATGGAGTATGTGGAAGGTGCGGTCACGAGGGCTTGTATGCCTCCGGTGACAGGGAGCTCACCCTCTACCCAAAAGAGAGTCCCTCCTTTGACCACGCTGGGGTCTGCTCTGTCCTCCCAAGCGGTCCCAGCCTGCCTCCGGGGACCCTCACTCTGTGGTGCAGGGGCCCATCCTCGGGGGTTGGTGCTGATGGAGCTCAAAGAGGAGTGAGAGTAGAGGACCCTGGGGGATAGGGTGAGGATGGACATCTTCGGCAGGGGGGAACTGGTGAGCAGAGGCCTGAAGGCCAGGAGTAAGAGCAGGGAAGGGAGGGAAGAGTCGGGTGGGAGGGCCGGGACGATTAGGGGCCAGGGAGAGGAGTTTGGGGAGCAAGTTTGCAGTTTAAGAATGAGCAGGCCCTTCAGGTGAGTACAGGGACTTCTAGGCAAGGATAGGAACGAGCACTTAGGAGGCACCAGCTGTGTACAGGGTAAGGGACTGGTGCCCTTCCAGAGCTGCTGTCCTGCCAGCGGGAGAATCAGGAGTCAAGGTCTGCCCTCCCTCCTGCCCTTCCTGGTTCCCACCTTGGTTCGGTCCAGACCGGGGACGTTCTGCAGGAGGTTGGAGTGGTCCTGTAGGCCCCGGGGCGAGGCTGTAGAGCCCAGGGCCTCTGTGAATGTGTTCACGCCCCCAACAGGCGGCGACTGTGCCACGCTCCTGAAGAACATGGGTCCACTGCCCGTGGACATGGCCCGCATGTACTTCGCCGAGACTGTGCTGGCGCTCGAATACTTGCACAACTATGGCATCGTGCACCGTGACCTCAAACCTGACAAGTAAGCAGCCTGGGGCCTTTGGCGTACGGGGGCAGGACCTGTGATTGGGGTCTGGGGCTGCTCAGAGCCCCACCTGTCCAGATTCTCCTGGCCCCTGGGGGCTCGGGTGACAGGAAGACACAGAGCAGTGGCAATGTTGGGCACCTGCTGTGTACAGAGGCAAGCAGGTGCTTAATAGGCACCTGCTGTATGCAAGGGAGAGACAGTACGTTTATGGAGGGCCTGTCAAGCAAAGAGAGGATGTGTCCTTTAGGATGCATACATACATCCTATAGGACAAACATAAATATTTGTCCCTAATAAATATTTCCCCCTAAAATATACAGGGGAAGGGAGTGTGCACTCACAGAGCTGCTGCTGCAGGGGGAGAGAGAATGTGCACTTGGGAGGCACCATCTGTATACTGGGAACAGGGATAGGCCCTTTGCAAGACCTTACATGTGAAGGAACGGACTGTGCATGTCTTGAGCACCTACTGTATGTTCGTGCAGGGAAGAAAGGAAGAGAACGTTTCCTGAGAGCCTTGGGAGGTTTATTTTGCTTTAGCACCTAAGAAGCACCTACTGCATGCCAGGTCCTCTATGGGTGACTGTAGGACACGTGTGTGAGTCATCCTTCATGCTCTGTAACCCCTACATAATTCGCAGGGCACTCTTGCCTGCATTAATTGAGTGTCTGTTGTTTACAGAGCCAGGGACTGTTCTTATATCAAGTGCCCTGTGGATACCAGGCAAGAAGCGTTAAGAGCCCTGCCTGTTTCCAGGGTATCTCATAATTTGCCAGTGGCTCAGAAGTATGTATTTAGCACCTGCTGTATACCTGGGTCTCTGTACCCAACACTCTCAGGATGCCCAGTGCCCAGCAGAACTCGGTGGATCATCCTAGAGTGGGGTGGGGTCTCCTGAGGGTCTCAGGTCAAACCCCAAGGCAGGACCTGCCCCTCACAGGCTCAGGACCGTCATCTGCAAAAAGGCGCAGGCAAATGTCCAGCCCCAGAGGGCTCAGGGAGGTAGGCATACGTAACAGTGCTTGAGAAAAATAGATATTTTCTTCACTTCGGAAAATTTCAAATACATCCCAAAGTCAGGAGAAGGTGCATTCATTGGCGAGGGCCATCAGAGCAAAGTAGCACAGACTAGGCAGCTGAAGCCACAGAAATGTATTCTCACGGCTCTGGAGGCCAGAAGTCCAAGACCAAGGTATCAGCAGGACTGCCTCTGAAGATGCCAGGGTCTCTTTCAGATCTCTCCCCCAGGTTCTGGTGATTTCATGGCTTGTGACAATATTGCTCCGGCCTTCACATGGTGTCTTCCCTTTGTGTGTCTGTGTCCACATGTCCCCTCTTCATAAGGACACTAGTCCTATTGGTTGAGGGGTTGCTGTACTCTAGGACATCCCCATTTATTTATTTATTTTTAAAGATTTTATTAATTTATGTGATAGAGAGAGACACAGCGAGAGAGGGAACACAGGCAGGGGCGGTGGGAGAGGGAGAAGCACGCTCCCCACCAAGCAGGGAGCCCGACGCGGGACTCGATCCCAGGATTCTGAGCTGAAGGCAGATGCTTAACCAACCGAGCCGCCCAGGCACCCCAGGCCCATGGTTTTAACTGCACCTAGCGGCTACACCAAAATGGTTTTCCTCAGCTGGTGTACACAGTAGTTGCTTAGGAAACGTCCCGCCCCTTTTTTTTTAAGATTTTATTTACTTATTTGACAGAGAGAGAGATCACAAGTAGGCAGAGAGGCAGGCAGAGGGAGAGGGGGAAGCAGACTCCCCACCGAGCAGAGAGCCCAACGTGGGGCTTGATCCCAGGACCCTGAGATCATAACATGAGCCAAAGGCAGAGGCTTAACCCACTGAGCCACCCAGGCACCCCAGGAAGCATCCCTTATTTTTAAAAATAGTGTCTGCCCATAGTAGGTACACAGAATTGTTTCTTTATAGAGTCGAGGTGTACAGGATGTGCCAAATAAAGGGTTTATCAGACCGCTTGGATATACACATTGAGTTTTCCAGAAATGAAGCAGCCCATGTACCAGGAGGTATAGGAAAATGTGACTTTATGATGATGGGTTCTACCACCTAGCAAAATGTGCGTGTACTTAAGCTGATGAGACAACTTGAATAGCAGGGTACGCGGTAGGTGTACAAGTTTTCAAAAGCGGGTCCTCTTATGAAGTGCACAGAAAGATTTCTGTATACAGCAGATGCTCAAGGTATGTTCATTGTTCAATGGGGAATATAAACAGTAAGTGCTTACAAAGCATTTAGTTTATTAAAAAGAATGGACACATACACAAAAATATATAGTAGATCCCCCCCCAGTAGGATTTCAGGTATTTTAACACACAGTCCATCACAGACAGAGTGATTCTTAGGAAATTTGTATTTGAAGAGTGGAGTATACAGTAGGTGCTCAGCAGCAACAGCAGATGCATCCAGTAGGTGCACCAAGATGTTTGCCAGATTTGAAATAGCGCCCAAGACCTACTGGTTCTTGTGAAAACGTGCCCGGGTTCGGGAAGCTTCCCTGGCTGGACCTCAGCCCAGCTGGAGTGACACCCGGTTCTGGGGTGGCGTGAGCGGCCAGGCACCTCGGGGGGGCCCCCCCGGCCCTGAGCGCACCCCCCACCCCCCCGCAGCCTGCTCATCACCTCGCTCGGCCACATCAAGCTGACCGACTTCGGCCTGTCCAAGATTGGGCTCATGAGCATGGCCACCAACCTCTACGAAGGCCACATCGAGAAGGACACCCGGGAGTTCGTGGACAAGCAGGTGTGCGGGTGGCCCGGGGGAGGGACCGCCTCCCTCTCTCTGGACCCTGCCCCTGGGGACACGGGGAGACCGTACAGCACCTCCACCGTGTGCCCCGCCTGGCCTCGGCCGCTCCGTCCCTCTCTGGCCTCTCTGGAGACCACCCTCCTTCCCCCCATTCTGCCCGACGCAGGTGTGTGGGACGCCCGAGTACATCGCGCCCGAGGTGATCTTCCGCCAGGGCTATGGGAAGCCAGTGGACTGGTGGGCCATGGGTGTGGTCCTCTATGAATTCCTGGTGGGCTGCGTGCCTTTCTTCGGAGACACCCCCGAGGAACTCTTTGGCCAGGTGGTCAGTGGTGCGTTTCCCCCACCATGGCCGCAGTTCGAGTCTTGGCCCCCCCTGGGGCTCTGGGCGGCAGCCCTCCCTGCCCCCCTCCCCCGCCGCAGGGTGCCTCGCCCCAGCCGGACACTGGGGACATGGCCAAGGGCAAGACAGACAGTGAGGGAGATCAGTAAGCAAATTGCGGGACATCAGATACCAAAAACGCCAAGGGAAAGAAGCAGGAAGAGCGGAAGGGATGTGGTACCAGCCGTGTGGGGAGCTGCCCAAAATAGGGGGTCACGGAGGCCTCACTGAGGTGACAGTGGGAGCAAAGCCTGAAGGAGCGAGAGGGAGCCACAGAAGTAGAAGAGGGTACGGGCCTAGTAGAGGGGTTCAGCCAGAGCAAAGGCTACGGGTGGGACTGAGCCTGGTCGCGTTGAGGGAGCGGAGGAGGCTGCTGGTTTGGTGTGCAGTGAGGGGGGTGGGGCGCTACAAAGGGCTGTCCTCACTCCCTCACTCCCTCTCTTATTTTATTTCATTTTATTCTATTTTACTTTATTTTGTTAATTTAATTTTTTTTCTCTCTCCTCATTTTAGATGAGATCATGTGGCCAGAAGGGGATGAGGCCCTCCCCGCTGATGCCCAGGACCTCATCACCAGGCTACTCCGACAGAGCCCTCTGGACCGTCTGGGCACCGGTATGTGAATGTGGGGGGTAGGGGTCCCGGTGGGGGTTAAGCAAGAACTCTACTTGAGAGGCTGCGTGGAGGAGGGAGGCTTGGGGCTGGGGTTTTGAAGGATACATAGGAGTTCACTGCAGAACCAGCAGGTCTGATGCAGACAAGGGGCACCGAGGCTGAGTATGGGAGCCTGCGAGGTCACCATAGGCTGTGTGCTAAGGTCCGCAGAGGCCCAGCCCAGTGGATCCCACTCTTCAGATTTCCCTAGCCATCTAATTAACGGGTAAGGGACCGTTTGAGACTCTGGCAGCCACTACAGGTCACGTTCATGATGAAGCTTAGCCCCTGGGGAGGAACGTACGGGCTGAGGCTGGGGAACAGGATACCTTTACGCAGTCGGTCAAAATGTCGGGGAAAAAGACCTGGGAAAGAAGCCCTCTGAGGGCTCTGGGGTTTCCGTGGGTGGTGGGATCTCAGAATCCAGCCGAGGCAAGAGCAGGGCCTGGGTTCTAGCCCCAGCTCCGTCCCTCTTCAGGCTCTGAAACAACGGCTGCTCCCCTCGCTGTCTTTACGGTTCTCTGTTGGCCACGTTTGGGCTCATAGCTGGTCCAGGGGGCAGTGGGGACAGGGGCCCGCAGGGCTGAGCTGGGCATGTCTGCAGGGGGCACCCACGAGGTAAAGCAGCATCCCTTCTTCTGGACACTGGACTGGGCTGGGCTTCTGCGACACAAAGCTGAGTTTGTGCCGCAGCTTGAAGCCGAGGATGACACCAGCTACTTTGACAGTAAGTAGGGGTCGAGGGGTCGCCCCACATTTTGCCTGAGACGGGGAGGGGGGCCTCTGCCAGGATCTCCACCCATGCGCCTTGCCCTGAGCCTGGAGCTTCTGACTTCCTGAGCTTTCTGAGAAATTAGAGCATGTCTGCTGACAGCTGCCTGCCACCCCCACCCCCCGCCCCACCGACTGGTTTCCTGTGCATCTGGGTTCAGGAGGCCACGGCATCCTCCTGGATTGCAGGAGGGGAAACCGAGGTGCTGAACGTGCCAGACCCTTGCCTGCCAGGTTCAGCCTCCTCAGTGTCCAGCCCTGACCGGGCAGGGACAGGAGGCCGAGACGCTTTGCTGTGCCCTTCTGACACTATGGGTGGGCTCTGACAAGTCTTCCTCTGGTCACTTGGGGTTCCAGCCAAACGTGAAATGCCCTTGGTCTCCAGTGCCTCCTCTAGAACTTGCTGCGTGATCATGGGCATGTCAGAGGTCCTCTATGGGCATCTGTTTCCTCCTCTGTAAAATGGGGAGCATCCGGGCGCCTGGGTGGCTCAGTGGGTTAAAGCCTCCGCTTTCGGCTCAGGTCATGATCTCAGCGTCCTGGGATCGAGGCCCACATCGGGCTCTCTGCTCAGCAGGGAGCCTGCTTCTTCCTCTGCCTGCCTCTCTGCCTACTTGTAATCTCTCTCTGTGTGTCAAATAAATAAATAAAATCTTTTTTTAAAAAAATTGGGGAGCATCCTTTTAAGATGCACAGCATCCCCTAATTCTGGGTGACCCATTCCAAGGGCAAGGCTATGGAGGGTCAGACACAAGAATTCCCACCCACGAGCCCACAGATCATAGGGATGCAGCTGGAGTTTATTGCCAGGTACTCACTCCACCACTCAAACCTCCTGTGGTCCCCGAAGACACCAGACAGGGTCCCACCTCAATGCCTTTGCCCTGACAGTGTCTCCCCGCCTGGGACGCCCTCCCTACGTCACCCCACAGCCCTTGCCGCTGCCTCTGGGCATCAGGCAGGCTGCACGTGCCTTTCCCTCCCGCAGCACGCTCGGAGCGGTACCGCCACCTGGGCTCGGAGGATGAGGAGACCAATGACGAGGAGTCATCCACAGAGATCCCTCAGTTCTCGTCTTGTTCGCACCGGTTCAGCAAGGTGGGCCCGGGGCCCTAGACACCGCTAGCACTCAGGAAGCATGGCAAGATGTTCATTCTGGGGGCCAGGGGCTTGGGGGGGGTGTTCTACTTTTTTTTTTTTTAATTATTATTGTGGTAAAAATACACATAAAATGTACCGTATTAGCCATTTTTTTTGAGAAAGAGAGAGAGAACATGGGGGGAGGGGGGTCAGAGGGAGAAGCAGACTCCCCGCTGAGCAGGGAGCCCGATGTGGGACTCGATCCTGGAATTCCAGGATCATGACCTGAGCCCAAGGGAGTCGCTTCACCAACTGAGCCACCCAGGTGCCCTGAATTAGCCATTTTAAACTGTACAGTTCAGCACCATTTAGTGCATTCAGAATGTTGGACCCCCATCACCTCCGGTCTAGCTCCAGAACCTTCTCATCACCCCAGAGGGAGACCCCATCCCCATGAGCAGTCACTCCCCTGCCCTCCTCCCCCGGACCCTGGCAACACTAATCCACTTTCTGTCTCTTGATTTGCCTGTTCTGGATCTTTCACTGAAGTGGAATCCCACGACACATCTGGCCTCTTGCACTCTCAGCCCGACATTTCCCAGACTCATCCGCGGTGTGGCTCGCATATCAGAGCTTCGTTCCTCTTTATGGCCCAGTAATATTCTGCTGTGTGGATGGGCCACACTGTGTTCACCCCTCAGACAAGGAACATTCGGGGTGTGTCCGCGTTGGGGTCCTTGTGAGCAGTGCTGCTCTGCTGGGGTTCACTTCAGAGCCTCACCAGCTTCAGTGCCTTTATAATTGGATGTGTTATATCCTGCGTTTATGATTAGATGAAAAAAGCCTGTGCCGCTCGCGGGCCTGAGCCCCATGCAGAGCATCCTGATCAGCGGCAGAACCCCGCCGCCGCCCCCCCCCCCCCCCTCTGAACCTCAGTTTCTCCATCTGTACAGTGGGCTAAAGACTCTCCCGTTCTTAGGGATGTGGCGAGTATGGATGGAAGGAAATGACTCACAAGAAGCGTGGGGCATATAGGAAGCATTTGACTCAGCTGGCTCTTCGCCGGGGGTGTGGCTGCCTGTCTCCCTGTCCTTACTCTTCTGTTGCTCCCAGGTCTACAGCAGCTCCGAGTTCCTGGCCGCCCAGCCCACCCCCACCTTCGCCGAACGCAGCTTCAGTGAGGACCGGGAGGAAGGCTGGGAGCGCAGCGGCGAGGGCGACTACGGCCGCCGCTTGAGCCTGAGCACGTGCTTGACCGCCGGCTTGAGCACCGAGATCCGGTAGGTGGGCTGGGGAGCATGCGCAGATCCAGCCTCCCAGCCCCCCGGGGGGTGGAGCCACGAGAAAGCTTCCCAGTGGCCCAATCGAAAAGGGTCAAGCACAGGGGCAGGCGTGTCAGAGCCTTGCCAACGTGGCCGTGGGCTTTGTGTCCCTCAGCACACCAAGGATAGTGCGGCGGCGCGGTCCTACTGTGCTTGCCCTGTTCCCTCCGCCAGAATACCCTTTGCTAACAAACTGCCGTTCATTCCTCAAAGACCACACTCAACAGAAAAATAATCAATGTCTGCTGAAGGATGAGTGTTGGAAGCTGGGTTTTAAAAGACAGAAATTCCCCAGGCAGGCAGAGGGCACTCACCCTGCACCTACAGATTACCTTTGTTTCTAAGCTGGGAGTTAAAATATGGCCACTAGGGCTGACTGACGAGGTGTCCTGGGGCGAGGGTACCTGGCAGGCGTGACTTTGGCTCTTCTCTGCTGCAGACTGAGGTCCTGGACTTCCTCCGGTTCTTCCTGCCAGTCAACTTCTTCCCAGCCTGAGCGGGGCCCCAGCCCATCTCTCTTGAATACTATTAGCCTGGACACAATGCCCAAGTTTGCCTTCTCGTCAGAGGATGAAGGAGTCAGTCCAGGCTCTGCGGGCCCCAAGAGGCCCATCTTCATTCTGGGGGACCCTGATCCACCCCCAGCAGCCACCCCCATGACGCCCAAGCCCTCAAGCCTTTCTGGTAGGTGCGGTCCCGGATGGGAGGGATGGTATTGTATAAAGTTTGCCAGAGGAGGGGCTATTTGAGATGGGCTTTGAAGGCTGAGTAGGAGTTCTCCAGAGAGACCATTTACTTGTCTAACAAAGGCTTTAAGATAGGAGAGGCCTCAGGCCTTGGTGTTATTCCCAGTCTAAGGGTGATAACCCAGCTTCATGGGGTCTGGATGGGACTGGAGAAAGGGATGAGGCTGGGAGGCTCTGAGAGCAGTGTAGGGGTGTGAGGGGTGGGGGAAGGCTTAGAGGAGGGGACTTGAAGAGTGGAGCCTTCCAGGGCGAGCAGAACAGGAAGGAAGTGTAGGAAGAGGGAGTTGCCTGAAGAAAGGAGGAGGCTGAATGGTGTACACGCCAAGTGGGGAGGAAGGGGCTTTGCCTCCCGAGGGCAGAGGGGCGGAGTGGCGAGACCAGCCAGGCTAACCCCCAACCCTGCTGACTCCCTAGCTGACACAGCCGCCCTCAGCCACGCGCGCCTGCGAAGCAACAGCACCGGAGCCCGACACTCGACACCGCGGGCCCTGGATGCTGGTCGCGGCCGTCGCCTTGGAGGCTCAAGAGAGCCGGCTCCGGAGAAGTCTCGGGTCTCCCCCAGCGGGGGCCGCGTGCCCAAGTCTGCCTCAGTGTCCGCCCTGTCTCTCATCATCACAGCCGGTACCGCATGTGGCCCAGCCTTGTCTTTGCTTGTCTGTCCACGTCTCTGTTGACCACTGGGTTGGGGCAGTGCCACGGGACAGGGGGCGCAGCGAGACCCAGGGAGAGCTGGGGGACTGGCATTCCCGGCAGAGGGCACTGCATGTGCAAAGGCCATGTGAGGGGACCATGCTTAGGCCATTGGAACAGCAGCAAAGCAGCCAGAGTGATAAGCTTGGGTGAGGGGGGCGCGGGCTCTGCACTCCCAGCCCTGGTCCCTGCAAGGGAGTGACCCCTCCCAACCCTGGTCCTGCAGATGACGGCAGCGGCGGCCCCCTCATGAGCCCTCTGTCCCCACGCTCGCTGTCCTCAAACCCGTCCTCCCGAGACTCCTCTCCGAGCCGAGACCCGTCCCCCGTGTGTGGCAGCCTGCGGCCCCCCATTGTCATCCACAGCTCAGGCAAAAAGTACGGCTTCAGCCTGCGGGCCATCCGCGTCTACATGGGCGACAGCGATGTCTACACTGTGCATCACGTCGTCTGGGTAAGTTGGCCTTGGGGTGAGCAGGAAGAGTGGGATCTGGTTTGAGTCTAGCTTCCCCCGGGCGAGGTGCTTCACGTTTGGAGCTGCCCTTTCTAGTCTTGGGAAGGCAGGTTCATTGCCTGCAAGGTTTTGGAGCCCAGGGCAGGAGACGGGTGCCACCTGGGCCTTTGCTGTCCCTCTTCCTTATGGGGAGGGGGTTGGGCAAGACGGCCGGGGATGGACAGAGGGGTGGAGACCTCAGTAGGGCATGAAGCTCCCACCCCTTGCCCGGAAGGTGCGGAGCGGGGTATCGTCCTGCTTCCCCCCAGCCCAGGGCCTGTTCCCTCCCCACCAGTCACTCTCTGAACAGCCCCCAAGGTCAAGGAAACGGCATGGGCGACAGCAGCTTGCTGGGCTCCCACGGCTAACTCAGGGGGCCTGGGGTCTCCAGCTGCGGGGCCCCAGACCACTGATGCTGCCATCCACCCTCACCCCCAGAACGTGGAGGAGGGAAGCCCCGCCCAGGAGGCGGGCCTGCGAGCTGGGGACCTCATCACCCACATCAACGGGGAGTCAGTCCTGGGGCTGGTGCACATGGACGTGGTTGAGCTGCTGCTGAAGGTACAGCCCCCACCACTGCCCACCCTTGGGGCTCCCAAAACCCCTACCCCTGTTCCCAGCCCTCTGGTTTGCTCCTGTGACCCCCTGGCAGCTCCTGATGCTGAGGTTCTTGCCCCAGAACCACACCTTTCCACACCTGGTCCCCCCTCCAGGCCTTGCATGTCCCCTTCCCTCTGCCCAGGTTGTACTTCCTCCTTTGCCCACCCCCCCAGCCCCGGATGCCCCTAGGTTTGGCTCTGTCTCTGGCTCACCCCCAACCACATGAGTCTGGGGACATCTGTACTGTCTTTGTCGGTCCTCAGGGGCTGAGGCCTGGGCGTGGGGAGGTGGGCACAGGCCAGGAGGCAAGGCCTTGCTTGGATAGCTCCTAGGACCGGCAGGTGGGTGGGCGGGCAGCTGACTGCATGGACGGACAGATGGTGGACATGGACCTTTGGTCCACCGGGTGGTGGGCATTAGGCGAGAAGCGGGTGGATAGGATCAGGGGCTTCAGTGGATGAGGAGGGAGGCGGGTGGGCGGGTAGCTTCCTGGATGGGAGACACCCAGGTCATGGCTAGCCATCCCGCCTGCAGAGCGGCAACAAGATCGCCCTGCGGACCACCGCCCTGGAGAACACCTCCATCAAGGTGGGCCCCGCCCGGAAGAATGTGGCCAAGGGCCGCATGGCGCGCCGGAGCAAGCGGAGCCGCCGGCGGGAGACGCAGGACCGGTGAGCGGCGGAGGCCCTGGAGCAGCTCCCCTGGGCCGCTGGGGGGCGGGGTGCAGGTTCTGAAGCGTCAGGGCCTCTCACCCTCAGGCGGAAGTCCCTCTTCAAGAAGATCTCAAAACAGTCCTCTGTACTGCACACCAGCCGCAGCTTCTCTTCCGGCCTCCACCACTCCCTGTCGTCCAGCGAGAGCCTCCCGGGGTCGCCCACCCACAGCCTCTCCCCCAGCCCCACCACGCCTTGCCGCAGCCCAGCTCCTGATGCCCCAGCAGGTACGTGTGCTCCCCGGGGCAGCTCGGCTCTGGGGGGCCCGGCCCCGTTGAGGGAGCCAACAGGGTAAAGGAGGGAATGATATGATGTGGGCAGTGAGGGGACCAGAAGGGCCCTTCCGGGCAGCCTGGAGGTCGTAGGAGACAGGTGTGAGAGCAAAGTGTACCCAGCCAAGGGAGCATGACAAACAGCGGACAGGAGGGTTGTGAAAACAGGGGAAGCCTGGGGAGGGAGGAAGTTGGGAGGTGGGTCAGGCCAAGGGGTTGGTGGGCAATTGGGAGCCATGGAGGGTATGTGAGCTGGAGAGGGCATGTTTTAGAGGAGTCTGAGTTTTAGAAAGATCATTCTGGGGCAGGAAAGGATGTTGACTTGGCCCAATGCTGAGCGCCCCAGTTTGTGAGACAGCCAGATACAGACACACCCCCAGCCTCACTGGGTTAGCATCCGGCTGAAGGGAGGAACAGTCTGGGACAACCCAAAAGGGAAGCAGGGAAGGCCTCCAGGAGGCTTGGGCACCCCAGTTGCTATCCCTCTGGCTCACCCTACCTTCATGGGGCGGAGAGTATCTTTGGCCTATCGAGTGGTAGGTAGGTCATTAGATAGGAAGTGGGTGGATAGGAACTAGGGCTTTGATGGATGAGTAGGAGTTCACCAGATCCAAGCCAAGGGAACAACTTGCACACAGAACAGGAGGCAAGAAAATCAGGCATACTGGGTGGCCACAGGGAAGGACGTGGGCTTTGGCAGGTGCGCTCAGCCCCACCTCAAGGGCGGAGACATTGAAGCTGGTGGCCCTGACCCTCATTTGTCCGTGTCCCCCACAGACACCGCATCCCCTCCCAGTGCCTCCCCGAGCTCCAGCAGCCCTGCCTCTCCTGCCGCCGCTGGTCACACCCGCCCTAGCTCCCTGCATGGCCTGGCTGCCAAGCTCGGGCCCCCCCGCCCCAAGACCGGCCGCCGCAAGTCTACCAGCAGTATCCCACCCTCCCCACTGGCCTGCCCACCCGTGCCTGTGCCCCCGCCCCGCTCACCCTCACCCCTCCCCGGGCACCCGCCCGCGCCGGCCCGGTCTCCGCGGTTGCGCCGGGGCCAGTCAGCTGACAAGCTGGGTTCAGGCGAACGGCTGGATGGGGAGGTGGGGCGCCGTGGCCGTGGGCCAGACTCAGAGCTGGTGGTCATGCGGCGGCTACACCTGTCTGAGCGCCGAGACTCCTTCAAGAAGCAGGAGGCTGTGCAGGAGGTGAGCTTTGATGAGCCCCCCGAGGAAGGCACCGGGCCGCTCACCTCCGTACCGCAGATCGCCGTGGAGGGCGCTGAGGGTGTGCTGGGAGCCCTTGGACCTGCCGCGAAGGACTGATCCCTCCCACCTGGCCTCTCCCTGGCCTAGGAGCTGGGCTCGTTTTGTGCAATGTGTTTTCCATAAAGTGACTTCTGGATGGAGACTGAGCCACCAGACCATGACACCTGGAAGGCAAGAAGCCATCTCGGTCCTTACTGGAAGGCAGAGACCGCACCTCCTTCGTGTTCTGGTGCAGATCAGGGGCCGTAGGGGCCGGAATGGGGGACAAGGGTGGCATTGTAAATAGCAGCAAATCCCTGTGACTAATTTATTACTTTTTATAAGCGATAGGTAGACTGAGCTGCCACTGTGAAGGCGGCTGCCTGGGTCCTGCCCCTTGCACCTGGGACCCCAGGTGCTTTTTTGCAGACGCTGCCCCCTGGGCTGAGAAGGAAGCACTTTGGACAAGTCATGTATGTTCGTGTTTTCTAGGTTTTCTGTATTTTTTAGTTTTGTGTGTGTGTTACTTGATCCCATCCTGGCCCAAGACCCACTGATTTGAGGGGATACAGGCAAGCTTACCTGTCCGGTCCCAGTTTGGATAGGACTTGGAGAGTCTACAAATGATTCCCCTCTACCACAAAACAGGCTGTGGTAATGCTGGACTGGATCCTGAAAGCTACTTCTCACTATCATAGCCTCCAACCTTAGGCCAGTCTTGCTAGAGTTTACTCTTGCTAGAGTTTACTTCTAGTCCTGAAGGCTTTGGCCTAGAGGAGGGGGTGTGGGAACTGGGACTTTGATGGATGAGTAGGAGTTCACCAGATCTAGGCAGAGGGGTCACCCATCCCACAGGGTGACACTGACGCTCTGGGTGGGAGATTCAGGACTCCAAGGGTACTGCCAGGGCAGGAGAATGTCCGCCCTGCCCAAGAATTCATGTGCTTGATGCCCACCAGGGTGAGTCCTTGACCATAATGTGTCTGACACACCACATGGGGGGGGTCTGTCCATGTGTCACAGCCTTCCTAGATTGAAATTCAAGTGAGAAAACCCAACTGGGGGGCAATGGGGCCCAAGTTTGAGTCTTGGCTTCCCTGTGTGGCTCTGGGAAAATGGCTTTCCCGCTCTGTGCCTCAATTTCCTTGTGTTTACAAAACTAATCCCAATGACTATTTATTCAGCATCTACTCTATGCCAAACGCTTTTACTCGTGGCTTCTCCCTCAGCCAGCCTTGAGAAGGCTGCAGGTGGTGTCATCATCCCCATTTTACAGACAAGTAACTGAGGCCTGGTGAGGGGTGGAGACTTGTCCCACAATCACCTGGGACAAATCATGCAGCCAGACCCTTTGGTGGGCCTTGTCAACAAGGGAGTTTGAATGGAGAGTCTGGTGCCAGATACGGCTGACTCCCATCTCCAGCTCTCTTCCCTAGGATGCTTTGTGACCCACTGGGCATGTCAGAATCTCCATTTCCTATTTGGAGGTGCCTGGCAAGATCACTGTGCCCCACATGGTGAGGGCACTTTCCAGGCACTGCAGCCCGCTCTGCATCCCTCCCAAAGACCCCCACCCAGCACTGGCTGGTGCTGGAGCTAGACCAAGGCTGTGCATGACTTGCTCCCTCTTTCCATCCTGGAGCTGACCGTGAATAAAAGCCCACATTTACAAAGAGGAGGTCCAATGTCTGGATTTGTGAGGGGCAAAGGAAGGGGTAAGGGAAGAGCGCGGTGGGGACTGGGTGAAAACTGGCTTCATTTGCAGGGGTTTTGAAGGCTGCATAGGAGTTCACCAATGAGATATTTCCCTGATGCCTTCTCCGGTCTCTGGCCTCCTGCTGCTCTCTCCCTAAATACTCATCATAGGCTCTGTCCTTAAAAATCTTCATTCAGACACCGATCTGGGGCCCTGAGCTGTGTTAATAAAATAAACAAACCATCTCTGTGTCCTTTCTATACAGGTTTTTGCTTGGACTGTGCCCCATCCCCCCCGCCTCCCCTAATTCCCCCACTCTACTCAGCTTGAAGGCTTTGGGTTAAATTTCCTGAGCTCCGGGTAGTATTAGAAACCTTTGGCCACGCCCCCGTTTCCGAGTATCTTCGGCTATTTCCGGAAACAATCGTCCGCGTCTGGGCCCTCGGGCGTGTTCTGGCGCTCGCAGGGCTGCGGTTCGTCCAGCTGTTTCCGCACGCTCTAGGCTGCCATGGAAACGCTTTCAGCCCCGGCCTATTTTGCTTTACTGAAAAGCTCAGCTTTCTGTGGCGAGCTCCTTTCCCACCCCGACGTCGCTTCCCTGAGCTCCAGGTCGCCTTACTCGCCCTCTGGAGTCATCCATTCTTGGCAAGTTCCGGAAGTTGCTGGTCAGCCCGTGGGTCTAAACTTGCAGGGCCTCTATCTGGGTCCAAGCATACTCGGTTCTTTTCAAAACTCTCCGCAGTCCGGAGGCTCAGCCTCTGTCCCATCAGTCCGGCTGGAGCCGAGCCTCAGGAAAGGCTTAGAAGACCCGATTGTACTCGGCTGTTTCCGGAAACGGTCGGCGATCTCGTGGCGTCCTCTACCCGCCAGTCCCGCGGGAGTACGTTCGGCTCTTTCCGGAAATACTCGGATGTCCCCGAGGCTCCGCCTCCGCCGCGCTTCGCCCGCCCGGCCCGAATGCGCTCGGCCATTTCCGCCGGGGGCGGGCCCGGCTCTTCGGAATCGCGGCGGCGGTGGCGGAGGCGGGGATCCCGCGGCTGCGGCGACGGCGGCCGCGGTGGAGCCACGGGTCGGCCTCGGCTCGGTGTGACGGCGGCCTCGGCGGCGGTGGCGGCCGCGACCAGGTAAGTCCAGGCCGGCCGGCGTGGCTGGCCTGCGCTCAAATGGGGGGCTCCTGAGCAGAATGTGGGGCCGAGCTGCATCGCGCGCCCCGCGGGAGCTGGCGGCCTCGGGGGACGGGAGGGAGGCCTCGGGCTCGACCTGGCAGCGGTGCTGCCTGCCCGGGACTATGGGAGGGGAATGGAGTGCCCCTCAGGCCGAGATTAGGGTCTGGGGCTGCGGCCCCGAATGGAAGGAGGGCCTGCCTGGAGTGGGGCGTCGAGCGGTAATGAGGGGCACCAGGCATTGTGTGGGACATAGTGGGATGCAGGAGGGTCGCGGGTCGATTCCGCTTCCGTTCCCCGGGCTAGGCTCCTGGGTCCACGCAGGCCCGCGTGCGCGTCTGAACACGCGTGAGCGTGCGCGGGCCCTGCGTCCAGCCGCCGAGCCCCTGGCCAGGCCTAGCCCCTCCACCCCGCCTCTTGGATTAGGGGAGCGCTGGTTCCCGGGCGCACACACCGGGGCGTGTGCAAACCTGTGCGTGCTGGAGCGCGGAGGCGGGCAGGCAAGCGGATCCAGGCGCTTTCCTGGATGTCCCCTCGCTGGGCCTCAGTTTCCCCACCTGTAGAATGGGATTATCGGGGGCCAGGAAGCGGTTAAGTTTGGGCACTCCGTAATGGGGAGCCTCTGCTCCCTGCTCCGACACCTTCTGGGGTTCTCGTGGTCGGGCGGATAAAGTCCCGACCCTCTGTCTGGTCCTAGAGCACCAGCGTGGTTGACGCTTGGTGGCTTTTACAAAGCCACCCTGAACTCTTGGCAAGCAACTTCCCGCTGTCAAGCCTTTGCACGAGACTATTCCCTCTAGCCAGTGCTGTCTCCTAGCCTCTGTGAAGACCCGCCCTCTAGAAAAGCACGCCCTCCCCCACTACCCAGTCTCCAGAGAACTGAACCTGCAGGGCTGAGACAGGAAATGCTATCTGTGGTGGGCTGTTTCCCCAAAAGAGTTGGGGCTGCTGGGGCTTGAGCATC
Organism: Ailurus styani; assembly: GCA_002007465.1. Taxonomy (NCBI): domain Eukaryota; kingdom Metazoa; phylum Chordata; class Mammalia; order Carnivora; family Ailuridae; genus Ailurus; species Ailurus styani. Next base: position 8,650,803 of record LNAC01000008.1, on the reverse strand, counting down.
GTCCAGCATCCAGCAGCGCCCCCCCACCAACCTTGGCAACTGTGATGCCCTCCTCCCATTCACACTCTCCTGGCTCCATGTCTCCCTTGGTTGGGGTCAACATCCCCTTAGTCTCCCATGACCCCCTCCTCGTGTTTTGAGATCCTCCTCTAGGCCCCTTATTTAGCCAAGCCGGGACACAGTCACCCCACTTCACTTCTCCCCTGCAGAGACCTTGGACTCACTTCTTAGTCCTTTGCCTGTGCTGGGGCCTCTGCTGGGACCTGCTTTCCTACCTCTTTGCTTCCTTACTGCCTCCTCCTGTGCTTAACTGGCCCGGCCCCTCCTCGGGGCTCCCACAGTACCCTGAGCCTTCCCCGTCACTCCACCCACTGTGGGTATAACTATCTAGCCATGTGGCTGCTGCCTCCTGCAATCCATTCTGGACCTTGAGGTTGGGTGGATCTCGGCTTACGAGTCCTGGCTTCCTGGCCCACTGAGCAGTCCAACAAAGACCTCCCAGCTCTGAGCCTCAGTTTCTCCGTCTCTAATGAAGGGGCAATGAAGAGCTTGTTTACTGAGCATGCATTATGCCTGGGGCAGGTGCTTAGAAGCTCTGCTCCCAGTGACCCCAAGAGGACTATCGTTACACCCATTTTACAGCTGGGGAAACAAGCCCAGAGAGGGGCTAGGACTGGCCCAAGGTTACCTAGTGAGTCAGGGGATTCCGACCCCATATTAGGGCCCATCTCTGGGGTGGGGTTGGGAGGAGCCCAACCTGGCTGATGCCACCCTGCACATCTCCCTCCTAGGTCGGCGTCCTGGCCAAGCATGGTGACAGCCTGTGCCCTCGGCCCCCTCGTCTGGCGCAGCCGGAAGAGCCGCCAGCCTCGGGCGCCGATGGCCCCCCATGTGAGGGAGTGAGCAGCCTGGCCCTGTCCTACGGATTGAGGGGGGACGCAGCGGCTGAGTGAGCTGAGACCACGCTGCCGACCCCCTCCCACCAGCTGACGAATGGTGGACCGAGCAATGAGTGACCCATGTCAGGGTCATGGAACAATGGTGGGAAGCAAGGCATGAGTGACCCCCGTGGTCACCTGTAACTTCTCAGTAGAAAGAGTGGTCTCGGTGCCCCAGGCCGACTCAGCGGACCCTCCCGGCCCTTGCCCCAGCTGATGGGGCCACTGGGGCCCCGAGCAGCAGCTTGACCGTCCAGACCCCACCCTGCCCAGCCATGGCCGGTGCTGAGGGCTTCCAGTACCGCGCACTGTACCCGTTCCGCCGGGAGCGGCCGGAGGACCTGGAGCTGCTGCCGGGCGACGTGCTGGTGGTGAGCCGGGCAGCCCTGCAGGTGCTGGGCGTGGCTGAGGGCAACGAGCGCTGCCCACAGAGCGTGGGCTGGATGCCTGGCCTCAATGAGCGCACGCGGCAGCGAGGTGACTTCCCCGGCACCTACGTGGAGTTCCTGGGTCCTGTAGCCCTGGCCCGGCCTGGCCCTCGTCCACGTGGCCCCCGCCCACTGCCCGCCAGGCCCCGGGATGGGCCCCCTGAGCCAGGTGAGCAGCAGGCAGGGGCCCTGGCAAAGACGGGGTCCCCTCAGACCCTCAGTTTCCTCTTCTTTCTAGTGAGGCAATGGCACGTCTTCCAGGGGAGGAGGAATAAGCACATTTGGTCCCTCGACAAGTGTTGACTGCACTGCTGTCAAGGGCTGGGCCCAACTCGTGGCACTGGGAACACAGTGCGGGGACATAGGCCTGGCCCTGCCCTTGCAGGGCTCCTGGTTCAAGAAGTGACAAGGATGTGATTAGGTAATGAGAAATGCTGTGAGGAAGGAGCCTCACATGGGGAGAGCTAGGGATGAAGGGCTCCAGGCAGCAAGCACAGCAAAGACCGAGGCTGTGAGATAGGACTGTAACGGCAGGTTCAGGGAACAGCCAGCAGAGTGGAGTGGGAAGGGAAGGGCAGCGGGGGCTGCGCCTCAGGGACTCTGTGGGATTGATTTTGACGATAGTGGGGAGTGTTCAGTAGGATTCAGAGGTTCAATTTAGCTTCATCCCTCAGTTTGCAGATAGGGTCCCTTGAGAAACCCCTTTTGTTACCTGGTTTCCAAATTGAAGGGATTCACAAAGCCAAGAGAGGATGCGATGATCCCTCCAGGCCATCCGTACAGCACACTGGGGCATGAGGACCCCACACCCCTCCCCAGAGACCCTTGGCCATCTACACTTCCAAGGGACGTGCTGGGAGGGAAGGATTGAAGGCACTGAGGGTATGCAGAAATTGCTCTATGCTGGGCAGAGCGCATGGGTTCCAGCCAGGGAAACTGAGGCTCAGCTTGTGGGGAGGAGGCTAAGTGCCCAGTGCCTGGTAGTCTGCTCCAACCTTCACAACAACCCAGGGAAGCCCCGTGTACAGATGGGGAGACCGAGGTGCAAAGGGGTCAAACCACACACTCAGGGTCTATCCCCTGGTGAAGGCCAAGGCCCTGGGAAGTGCCATGGTCCCGACCTTTGGCCTGCCTGGTTTTGCGCCAGAGGCACCCTGGTGTCCCAAGAGGGTTATGCCAGAGCCCCCAGCATGGGCCGGATGGGAGGCACCAAGGCGAGGGTTTGCAGTGTCTGGTGCCTCCAGGGCCGGGGCCTACGTCCCGCCTCAGCCTGGAGGAGCAGGAGACGGCCCCATCCGGGCTCCCAGCCAAAATCTGCCTCTCCCCCTGGTAACAGCCGCCTCCCTCCTCTGCCTGGCCTCGCTCCAGCCTCCACACACATGCCCACTCTGGGTGGCTGCCTGGCCCCGCCCTCCAAACCCTCCAGGGCTGTGTGACAGCGGCCGGGGCCAGCCTTCCCCGGGCCTCAGTTTCCTCATCTGGCAACTAGAAGGCTTGGTCCTTTGCATGCTCAGGCCCAGCCCCTCCTAGGACCACCCAGCAACATGCTGTGGCCGCCTGTGTCTCCTCCACTCAGGCCCACACTGGGAGCTGAGTGCGGAACGTCAGTGTCACCTGGGCCCCCAGACGGAGGATGCTTCCTCTCAGCTCAGTTCCCGATCCATAAAATGGGGGTGACACGTGTTCTGATGAGTCCTCCGTCCGCGTTTTGCAAACTCGTCACAGGCGGATTTCAGAACCGTGCCCTCCCCTCCATCACCCACCTCCTCTCCCCTTGTTCTCTCTCTCTCTTTCTCTTTTTTTTTTTTTCCTCCTTCAGCATTTTCGATTTAGCTGGGCCTTTCTCCAGCTTGAGGCACCACCTGGCCCGTCACTCAGGGAGTCCCCGCAGGCCTGGGCTTGCCCCCACTCTCTGCCAGGGCGTCCCTGCCGGGGAGCCGAGCTGCATTAGACGGCGGCCAACCAGGCAGAGCACGCCTGCACACAAAGGGCCCAGTGGAGCGAGAAAACACAGGGCCATGAAGGCCCCTGGCGCCCGCTGGGAGGGGTTTCGGCATCGTTAAAATGGGGGAAATACTTTTTTTTCAGACAAGATGACTTAGAGAATGAAGGAAGGTCCTTGGAATGAGGTGTTCTGACCCACAGAGGGATTTTGCCCTTTTATTCTTTTCAACCACTTTGTCGTTCGCACTAAGGAGGGAGAGAGGACACCGTGAGCCAGTTTCTTACCTGAGGAGACGGAGGCACAGAGAGGGCGGGTGCTGGGCCCCAGGTTGCACAGCAGAGCCCTGGCAGCTCCTTGAACCTGCTCTCCTGAATGCCCACAAGCTCGATGGCTTCAAGCAACAGTTTACTTCCTCGATGTCCTGGAGGCCCGAAACCCAAGATCAAGGTGTCGGCGGGGCCATGCTCCCTCTGGAGGTTCTCGGAGTGGATGGTTCTTTGCTTCTTCCGGCTTCTAGTACCTCCAGGTGTCCCTCAGCTTGCAGCCGCATCACCCCAAGCTCTGCCTCTGTCCTCACGTGGCCTTCTCTTCTTATAAAGACACCAGTCATTGGATTGAGAGCCCCAGATCTAAGATCTTCCCTCAGAATTCTTACTTTAATTATATCTGCATAGTAAGGTCATAGCCACGGGAATCAGGGATTAAGATGTGGACATATCATTTTGAGGGACACTAATCAACCCACTATACCTGGTCTCTGAAGTTGTGTAAACTGATATTTTAACCCAGAAAATTGTTTACCACCGACTCGGCCCTCCCAGCCCCTCCAGTCAGGTTTTGGCTTCCTAGGATGATGGTACAGATGCCAGGCACTCGCCTAGACCAGACCTTATCTGGAGCTGCCCAGGCTGAGGTCCACCAGGCAAAGAAAGGGGCTTGGGTCCTTCCAGGGACCCCACCAACATGCTGTCCCTTTCTGCCAGGCCTCACACTCCCTGACCTGCCAGAGCAGTTCTCCCCACCTGATGTGGCTCCCCCCATCCTGGTGAAGCTGGTGGAGGCCACTGAGCGGACAGGTGAGCCTCAGCCCCCCTACAACCCCTGTATGCTGCTTGCTTACCTCTGGTGATGGGCAACTCATCCCTTCATGAGGCTGCCAGGCTCACTCTGCATGGAAAGAAGCTGAACTTGGGCCTCCAAGTTGAGTTGGGGCAGCAGTGACTCCTAGGGTGTGGATGGAAATGTGGTCACCAGACCCGTCATTGCATGTACTGTGCCTTCTGGCACCATCTCTCTCTCCCCCTTCTGCCCCCCCCCCCAATTATCTCTGGGAGGTTGAGTCCGCATCCAGGCCCCACGAGGGGTTCAGGAACCATTTGAGAGCTAGGCTTGCCACTTGGCGTAGAGCTGATCCACCCCTCCCCCTTTCTCCCCAGGGCTAGACGGTGAATCCCTCTACAGGCCTGAGCTGCCGGCTCCGCGCACAGGTGAGGGGGAGCTTCGATGGGCAGGGGTGGTGGGAGAGCTGACCCGGACATCACGGCCGACATGATCCCCTGCACCCGCAGACTGGTCCCTGAGCGACGTGGAGCAGTGGGACGCGGCCGCCCTGACAGACGGCGTCAAGGGCTTCCTGCTGGCGCTGCCCGCGCCCCTCGTGCCCCCGGAGGCCGCGGCCGAGGCGCGCCGGGCCCTGCGGGGTGAGCCTGGCGGGAAGTCCAGTTGGGGAGGGGGTCGGGGCGGACGGGCGCCGGCCCCGGCTCACCCTGCTCTGGCCGTCTGTCCGCAGAGGCCGCGGGGCCAGTGGG
>LNAC01000008.1:8625000-8637148 GCA_002007465.1 Ailurus styani | reverse complement strand
AAGGGGGAGGGGAGGGGAGAGGGAGGAAGCGGAGAGGGCGGCCCCACGGCCCCGTGACGGCGGGCCCAGCACCTGGCGGGAGTGAGGATGGGGGCCAGGTTGGACGACACAGACCGGCCCAGCCCCCGGGGGCGTGGGCACCGGGAGGCGGATCCGGCCCGGGGGCTGGGCCACCGCCGGTTTAAAGGCGGCTCCTTCCCGGGCCGCTGCTCCCGCCTCCGCACCCTGTCCCCGCCGTCATGGCCTCGTCGCCGCTCCTGCGGGTCCTGCCGCCGCTGCTCTTGCTGCTGCTGCTGCCGCCGGAGGTCCCCGCGGCGGCGCGGGCGTCCCCGCTGGGGACACTCCCCGAGGGGGCGGCCGCCTGCAAGGTAGGGACGGCGAGGCGGCGGGAGGGCCAGCGGGGACGGGCGCCCAGGCAGCGGGCGCTGCGGGACCGGCGGCTCCTCCGCTCTCCGCAGATTTTGCCGCGAAAGACCGGGGTTCAGAAGTGGGGACGCTGTCCCGCTCGGGACCGAAAACCCCCCGGCTCCGGGGCCCGGCTCCGAGTCGTTTCACTTCCCCATCTCGCGTCTGACACTCTCAGCTCTCCCCTACCCCATCCCCGCCCGCCCCACGTGGGGTGCCCTGAGCTCCTACTGTGTACATCTGGGGCGGGAAGGGAGTCGCCTTTCGGAGTCCAGGGGAAGCCCGGAGAAGTCGGCCCGCGGCACAGACCTTCTAGGGGCTGCTTACTGGGTGCCTTTCCGCCAGGGAAGAGCTCGAGTGCTTCTGGTGCGGGGGGCAAGCGGATGCCCCGGAGACTGAGCCGCTTGCTCAGGGCAGCACAGACACTGGCTGCCTGCCCTCCGGCAGCTGCAACCGGAAGTCAGCACATATTAGGCGCCGCCTCAGCAGTAGGGCTTGGGAGGGGTTCACCTGGGCCTCTTGAGAGGAAGAATAAATAAGGGTTCAGCCCAAGTGTAGGGCCTTGCTCAGCTCAGGGCCAACGCTCTGGGGATGCAGTGGCAACAAATGAGCATGCATTAGTCTCCTGTGGTATGCACCTCCGAGAAGGCAAGAGGGGGAGCAGTGACCAGAAATGTGCATGCATTGAGTCCTTATTGCGTACATTTCCCTGGGGGGCGAGGGGTTTCACCTCAACTGAAGGAAAGCGACAGCTGTTCATGAATTAAGTGCCTACTGTTTGCAAGTCTTTGTCACATCCGTTTTGTAGAAAAACTGAGATTGCGGAAGATTTAGGGATGCGATAAAGCCTTAGAATCAGGATTCCACATGGCACTGTCTGGAAAGAGTGCAGGATGGAGCATCTACTCTTTGTAGCTGCCAGAGAACGAAGCAGGGCTCTACTCCCTTCACACCCCTTCCTCCCGCACAGGCTGGGGGCCTGTGCCTGCAGGGGCCCCCCAGAAAGTCAGAAGCACCTCCTGTCAACGTAAGCCTCTACTACGAGGCGCTGTGCCCTGGCTGCCGGGCCTTCCTGGTCCGAGAACTCTTCCCGACCTGGCTCATGGTCCTGGAGATCCTCAATGTCACACTGGTGCCCTATGGAAATGCCCAGGTATGTTGGCTCTGGGGAAACCGAGGCACTGGGCCAGGGAAGGGGGCAGCTGAGGGGCTGGCCAGCACTCACCTAGCTGCCTTGCAGGAACAGAATGTCACCGGCAGGTGGGAGTTCACATGCCAGCACGGAGAGCAGGAATGCAAGCTGAACAAGGTGGAGGTGAGCAGCCCCCGGGGAACCTGAGTTGGGGGGCACAGAGGCTGGGGAACTGCCCATTGTAAGAAAGGCAAAAGCCAGGCTCCTCTTGCCTGTGTGCCTCTTTAATCACCTCTTCATTCCCACTTCATTAGTGAACACCCGTAGTTACTCCCAGAGTGGTCTAGGGCTGCTCTGGGCCCGCTTCATGCCCTGGGCTGTCTACCCCCATCCCACAGGCCTGCCTGTGGGACCAGCTAGAGAAGAACGTGGCCTTCCTGACCATTGTCTGCATGGAGGAAATGGATGACATGGAGAAAAATCTGAAACCGGTGAGCAACACCCGTCACTTGGCCCCAGCTTGGGAGACCCTGGTCTTCGCTGTCCCCAGACAGACCCAAGCTCAGGTCCTGGCCTGATCATCACTCTCTGTGTAGCCCCAGGAAAATGGCCTTCCCTCCGGAAGCCTTCGATCTCTGAAGCAAAGGAACAAAGATCTTTGGGATGCATGAGTAGATCAAGGAGGGCTTCCTGGAGGAGGTGCCTCTGAGCTGGGCTTGGATGAACAGAAATGTGCAGGGATGCAGATGATGATCCTCATCTGGGGTATGGGGATGATAGGACAGGCCCGCCTACTTCTCTGGAGGACTATGAAAAACAACTCCCAGTGGAGTGACTCATTGACACCAATAGTTTATTCATTCATCAAACATCTGGACCACCCAAAAGGCTCACCCTGGGACACCCCCAGCAGCCCTGCAGAGTCACAGTGGGGCCAGAGGCGGGCAGAGGAGGGAGCACCAGGAAAATACTAGGGAAGGAAGTGGAAGGGCATTCCTGATGGAGGGAACAGCACAGGCGGAAGGTCTGAAGAAAATGAGGACCCCGTAAGGGGTCCGGTGCTGCGGGTCTGGTCTTCTGGGAGACAGGAGCAGCCTGAGCCCCTGCCTTGGGGGCCTCCACTCAGATAAGTGTTAAGCATGTGCTGTTTATGCTCGGACCCAACTGTGTCCTGTTGCCCGGGAGGTTCAAGCTTGGCCCTGGGGGCCTGGGAGGAGGCAGCTGGAGGAGGGACCGTTGGGGAGATAACGCAGAGGAAGCTGAGGCAATGCTCCTGCTCACCAGCACCCTTGTCCACCCTCAGTGCCTGCAGATCTATGCCCCAGAGGTGTCCCCGGACACCATCATGGAGTGTGCAATGGGGGACCGTGGCACACAGCTCTTGCACGTCAATGCCCAGCTTACCGATGCCCTGCAGCCGCCCCACGAGTATGTGCCCTGGGTCGTCGTCAATGGGGTAAGAGCTCTTACAGACCTTGCTCTGGCCACCGGGCCAGCACCAGCATGACGGATGTGCCCTCTGGTCCGGGGGGCAGGGGGCCAGCCAGGGGGCCATCTGGAGCCCCTCTGGGCTGGCCACAGGTTGGCCGGGGGGTAAGGGGGAGTGTGTGACTTCCCGTCTTGCTTCGTGCAGAAACCCCTGAAAAATCCGAGTCAGCTCCTAAGCCTTGTGTGCCACTTGTACCAGGCAAGTCAGAAGGGGAACGGAGGGATCCGCTGGGGGCGGGGTGGGCAGCGGCTGCTTTCAGGACCCCAGCTCACGGCCCTCTCCTCCAGGGTGAGAAGCCAGACGTCTGCCAACCCACGGCCAGCTCCCAGAGGGAAGTGTGCTTCAAGTGACAGCTGGTGCCCCGGGAGGGACCTGCTGGAGGAAGAGCAAGAGCACACCTGTCCCTGTTTTTTCCGATCCCTGACTCTCAGCAGCCCCTATAACTTCTACACATCCCATGAAAGCCCAGACTCAGACTCCTGCCCCAAGATCAAGCATCTCGCCCCACTGAGAATGGTGCTACATTGAAATGAGTTTAATAAACACTTCTGGACTTTGTGATTCATTTGATAAATTAACAAATTCCCCCCTGAACCGACACGCTGCTGGGACCCCTTCCCAAGAAGTCCCCTTTCTAGGGAAGGCAGAGCCAGACACTCCTCGTCCCACGGGGAGCAGATATGGGCCAGAGGGAGGCACCAGGGCTGGAGGAGCCCAGAAGAGGGAGTGAAGGCTCTGCTTAGGGAATAGGAGCATTGGGGCTGGGGTTTTGAAGGGTGACTAGGAGTTCATGAGGCAGAAGACGTATCCAGTAATTCAGCAAACAACCCTAACTACTCCCTTTTGTGGATCCCACACTGGGTGAGAGGAGTTGAGCCAGAAGATGGAGCAGAGGATCTTGGCTAGGGAGTTTCAAAGAATGTGTTCACTGGTGGTGGGGGATGGGTCATGTGTTCCTGGAAAGGGGAACAGAGTGTGCAAAAGACAAGCCAGCGGCAAAATCTGGAGCTAGAATTCCGGGCTGAGACATCTGAGAACACCAAGGCGTGTTACGGGATACTGTTCAAAAAAAAACAAATCATGATTCTTAGACTGACCTAGAATGATTACATGCCAAAGATTTTATTTAATCCATGACTAATGAGGGCAACTGGTCAAATGTTTGAAGAACAGGCAGATTTATAAATGAGAAATCTTGAAATGATGGTGCAAAGAGAGGCAAAATTTACTTACTTTTTCACAAAGCAGTGGGGGAAGGGGTGGGGTAGCACTTCACCCCCAGCTTTATTTTTTTTTTCAAATTTTAATAATAGGTTTTATTGGGGTGGGGCAGTCGGTTAAGTGCCCAACTTGGTTGGCTCAGGCTGAGACCTCAGAGTCGAGGGATCCAGCCCCGCATCAGGCTCCCCAGTCAGTGGGGAGTCTGCTTGAGATTCTCTCCCTCTCCCTTTGCCCCTCCCAACACTCTCCCTCTCTCAAATAAATAAACAAATCTTTACCCCTCCCCCCCAAAAAGGATAGGTTTTATTTAACCTGATATATATCTGATACATTATCATTTCAACATGTAGGCGATACGAGAAATCTTAAGGAGAGCCTCCTCTTTCTTTTTTTCTTCCTAAGTCTTTTTTTCATAAGCCTTAACTGCTGTGTATTTTATAGCATCTCTCAACTCAGATTAACTACATTGCAAGTGCGCACAAGCCCAGTGGGTTACTGATCACAGCCGCAGGGCAGGAAAAATCACTGCCCCATCCTGGGCTCTGCAACAAGCCTCCTGTGATAAAAGATTAACAAGAGAAAGACAAATTTAATAACACGCATACAGCATGAATACGTGGGAAATACCCACTAAAACTGAGTAAAATGCCCCAAAGTGGCCAAAACCATCACTTTTCCTTTTTTTAAGATTTTTTTATTTGGGGGGCACCTGGGTGCCTCAGTCGTCAAGCGTCTGCCTTCAGCTCAGGCCATGATCCTGCTCATGGGGGGCCTGCTTCTCCCTCTCCAGCTCCTCCCCACTTGTGTTTCCTTTCTCGTTGTGTCTCTCTGTCAGATAAATAAAATCTTTAAAAATATTTTTTTTGATTTTTATTTTTGATTTTATTTGAGATAGAGAAAGAGCATGCACATGCACGAGCAGGGGGGAGGGGCAGAGGGAGAAGCGGACTCTCCGCTGAGCAAGCACCCTGCCATGGGGCTTGATCCCAGGACCCTGGGATCACGACCTGAGCTGAAAGCAGACCGTTTAACCAACTGAGCCACCCAGGCGCCCCTTTATTTTTATTTTTCAGTAATCTCCACACCCAATGTGGGGCTTGAACTCACAGCCTGGAGATCAAGGGTCACATGCTCCACTGATGAAGCCTGCCAGGCACCCCTGAGCCGCTATTTTAAATACTATCCTCAGCTAAAGACAAAAGAAGGGGGGGGTGTTCCTAGCTTTACTGAGGTATAATGGAGAAATCTGTATATATTCAAGGTCTACAATGTGATGACTGGGTCACGTGGTTAAAGTGACACCAGCCAGGAGTCTCTACCATCAAGTTACTCTTTTTCCCTTTCTCTGCTCTTTGGAATCAAGTTACAAAATCCAGTCCACTCTCAAGGTGCTGGGGGTGGGGGAGGGGTTAGAATTAGGCTCCTGCAGAACCCAAAAGAGGTGTATCTATAAACGTGATCTGACCAGCCCAATCTGACCAGATGACTGGGATATATACAATGTGATATATACAATGTGTATATATCCTGAAACAATTACACCATCAAGTTGACGCCCTATCACCTCACACAGCTACCTTTTCCTGTGTGTGTTGAGAACACTTCAGAACTCCTTCCTGGCTTAGCAACTTCCAAATATACAATATGGTACCGTTACCTAGAGTCATGGTGCTATATGTTCGATCAGATAGTACTCCTCTTATAATACAAGTTTGTACCCTTTGACCAACCCATTCCCCCCATCCCCCCCAGCCCCCGGCAGCTAATGTTCTCCCATTTCTATGAGTTTGTCTTTTTAGGTTCCACCCGTAAGTGAGATCCCATAGTATTTGTCTCTCTGTGTCCGGCTAATTCCACTTAGCGTAACGCCCTCCGGGTTCATCTCTGTCATCATAATTTGCTGGATTTCCTTCCTTTTCTTAATGCGTGAATAATATTTGAGTTAACCCTTTTGTTTCAAGTAATCTCCAAGGAAGACCTTCCTTGGCAGCTCTCACTGGGTTTGCCCTGGTTCTCTACACAAGGGCAGTTGGCTTTGCTGGAAGTTTCCATAAGGAATCTCAAGTTTGGGCTTTTGAAAACCCTTAACATCTGTTAACTCCAGGCAAGAAACTCCACCACACCACCGGGTTTGACCTGCAGTATCTCTTCCTTCTGGAAAATCCCTCTACTCTGGACATCCCTAAAACAGCACAAGAATCTTGGTTGACCAGGACCAACCTCTAAGACTGACCCTGACACCCAGGTACAGGCCAGTTTTCCCGGGAGGATTCTGGAAGCTGAACTTAGTTTCTTTCTTTCTTTCTTTCTTTTTTTTAAGATTTATTCATTTGACAGAGAGAGAGAGAAAGAGAGAGAGAGAGAGATCACAAGTAGGCTGAGAAGCAGGCAGAGAGAGAGGAGGAGGAAGCAGGCTCCTTCCTGAGCAGAGAGCCCAATGCGGGCCTCGATCCCAGGACCCTGAGATCATGACCTGAGCCGAAGGCAGAGGCTTTAACCCACTGAGCCACCCAGGCGCCCTGAACTTAGTTTCTTGAAATTGGCTGGTCAGATCATGTTTATAGATACACCTCTTTGGGGTTCTGGAGGGGCCTAATTCTAACCCCTCCCCCACCCCCAGCACCTTGAGAGTAGACTGGATTTTGTAACTTGATTCCAAAGAGCAGAGAAAGGGAAAAAGAGTAACTTGATGGTAGAGACTCTTGGCTGATGTCACTTTAACCATGTGATCTGAGCTAGTGTGACCCATGTTAAGTCATGTACATATCACATGTCCTGATATGATGCAATCAAGACACTCCACCTCAGGGCGTCCAAGTGGCTCAGTCGGTTAAGCGTCTGCCTTTGGCTGAGGTCATGATCTCAGGGTCCTGGGATCAAGCCCTGCATCAGGGAGCCTGCTTCTTCCTCTCCCTCTGCCTGCTGCTCTCCCTGCTCATGCTCGCTCTCTCTCTCAAATAAATAAATAAAATCTTAAAAGAAAAAAAAAAAAAGACACTCCATCTCTGGGATTCTCCCCCAAAACCCAGAACTCCAGTCCAACCAGGAGAAAATATCATCCCAACACAGAATGAGGGACATTCTACAAGATATCTCACCAGTACTCCTCAAAAGTCCCAAGGTCACGAACAACAAGAGAAAATTGGAAAAGTGTCACTGACCAGAGGAAACTAACTTAGCGGGATCCTGGGTAAAGGAACATTTTAAGGAATAACTGAAATTATGACTAACACGGTACTATTCTTGTCTCAAATCAGCCAAGGCACCTCTAGGAATCTGACAAATAGAAATGTATCACAGACAATGAGGGCATTAAAGAATCTCCCTTCAGATGAACTGATTAGAATAGTTATACCTGCAAAATCCTTCCTGGAATATCACCTAATATTTCAACCATGGGTCAAGACAAACACAGTACAGGCGTGGTAAAATTTAGAATTTGATTTGGGGAAGTTGGTCGAAGATGTCAATGGTTGGAACATTTGATTAAATAGGAGCACAGAAGCCTGGCTGACCCAGTCTGTGGAACATGTGACTCCTGGTCTCAGGGTTGTGAGTTCGAGTCCCAAGCTGGGTGTAGATTACTTAAAAATAAAATATTTAAGAAATAAATAAACAAGTAAATAGGACTACAGATTACTACCAAAGAAAACTGGATTACTTATTGTTTTTTATTTTATTGATTGATTTAAGAGAGAGAAAGAGAGAAAGCTTGAGCAGGGGGAGTGGCAGAAGGGAAAAGAAACAGACTCCCAGCTGAGCAGGGAGTAGGAGGTGGGGCTCGATCCCAGGACTCTGGGATCATGACCTGAGCCAAAGTCAGACTCTTAATTGACAGAGCCACCCAGGTGCCCCTACTTGGTTACTTATTTAACTAAAGTGACAACAAAAGATTTTAAAGACAAAAATAGTAAGTTCTACAGTTAGGGGGGTAAAAAAGGCTTAGCTCTTTTAATATTGAGGAGAATCCATTTTCCTAAGTAATCAAAGACCTCAGAGCAATGGCATTTTATTAAAACATAGAGAATCTTTGTTTTCCACATGAATCACTCAACAGGTAAAGAAAAGCCTTTTACCATAATCCAAGATAATGCTGTTCCTTTAACAGAGAAAGCAGATCAAATTCTAGTTTGCACAGTTACACTGATATTGAAGCTCATTGTTAAAACCCTTATAATAAATCCATGTGATTTTAACCAGCTTGCCTGCACAAGATAAAATGTTCTCTCTTTCTTCCTCTCCAACTTTCTCTATCTGCTTGGAGTTTGATCTTTTGTTTTTTTCACCCTTCATACTTCATACATTTCCTACCAAAACACATGCTATTTTCCTTACATATTTTTATATGAGTTTTTTTCCTGTACCCTGATTAGTAATAATAGTTTCATTTTCTCATATTGATCCTAATGTGTAACACTAATTTCCGGTAAAACCAGGAAGCCAACAATTGTAAACTGCAGACATGACAAAATTCTGCCCTAGGTCAGCTAATCTTTGAGTCCACAGTTTTGTCATTCCTGAAGGCATACACTCTCTTACAGTACAATATTTCAATGTGTCAGGGAGCCTGGGTGGCTCAGTCAGTTAAGCGTCTTCCTTCCACTCAGGTTATGATCCCCGGGTTCTGGGATCGAGCCCTGGGTCTCCCTGCTCAGCGGGGCGTCTGCTTCTCCCTCTCCCTCTGCTCCTTCCAGCATCCCCCATCTCTCTCTCTCAAATAAATAAATAAGAGCTTTAAAAAACAAACAATATTAAAAAAAAAAGAAGAACAAAACAATATTTCAATGTGGCAAAGGACACGTTCACAAACTAACCAAATATCTTTAGTCCTGTAAAAATCAAGCAGCCAAAGGAGACAAACTTCAACTCATGTTTAGTAAGGAATGTTTCAGCATTTTATCTTATTTGCAAAGCATCTAGATATTCAATGATTATCCCTCATCGAACTTAGCAAAACTTCAAGGTTCCAAGTTTCCCAAAAGATTTGGGAAACTATTTTTTTTTTAAGATTTTATTTATTTATTTCACAGAGGGAGAGAGATCACAAGGAGGCAGAGAGGCAGGCAGAGAGAGAGGGGGGGGAAGCAGGCTCCCCGCTGAGCAGGGAGCCCGACGCGGGCCTCGATCCCAGGACCCTGAGATCATGACCTGAGCCGAAAGCAGAGGCTTTAACCCACTGAGCCACCCAGGCGCCCTGGGAAACTATTTTTAAGCCAACTTTTTTTTTTTTAAGATTTTATTTATTTATTTGACAGAGCGAGAGATCACAAGCAGGCAGAGATGCAGGCAGAGAGAGAGGAGGAAGCAAGCTCCCTGCTGAGCAGAGAGCCCGATGTGGGGCTCGATCCCAGGACCCTGAGATCATGACCTGAGCCGAAGGCAGAGGCTTAACCCACTGAGCCACCCAGGCGCCCCTTGAGGTGACTTTTTAGAAAATATAATTATGTCTAAAAGTTCGCTTGTAAATTTTTATCCCATTTACAGGTATTTAACTTCTAGTCCTGTTTAACAGTTATGCTTAGATGACTCATGAACATTCCATGAGTCGCGGGAGAGGCCGCCATCGTCTTAAGTTATTTTTCTTGTTGACAAATCAGGTGTCAAAAATCGCAGATGCAAAGAACCTAAAAAGTGAAACATAGGGCTATCTCTTTTTCTTTTATTTCATGTCATGCTTGATACACACCAAACAATTCACTTTTTGTTTTAAAGATGTTATTTATTCATTTGAGAGAGAGAGAGAGAGTGAGAGAGAGCACGAGAGGGGAGAAGGTCAGAGGGAGAAGCAGACTAACCATGGAGCTGGGAGCCGGATGCGGGACTTGATGCCGGGACTCCGGGACCATGACCTGAGCCGAAGGCAGCTGCTTAACCAACTGAGCCACCCAGGCGCCCATAAACAATCCACTTTTAACATAGGTTTTGTTCTTAGGGTTGAATATATAGTTTTATTATCTTAAACAGAGAGATAATGAATGTGTTTGACTAATCCTAATTTATATAAGCACTTTTTTAACAAGTCAATTAAATATTTAGAGCTCTCGGGCGCCTGGGTGGCTCAGTGGGTTAAAGCCTCTGCCTTCGGCTCAGGTCATGATCTCAGCGTCCTGGGATCAAGGCCCGCATCGGGCTCTCTGCTCAGCGGGGAGCCTGCTTCCTCCTCTCTCTCTGCCTGCCTCTCTGCCTATTTGTGATCTCTCTCTCTCTGTCAAATAAATAAATAAAATCTTTTAAATAAATAAATAAATAAATAAATAAATAAATAAATAAATATTTAGAGCTCTTGCCAATTATTTTTTAGCAATAGCTTCTGGAGGTAGAAAAATATTACATAAACATTAGAGAAACATGCAATCAGATCTTATAGCTCTTATTTTTTAACTTTTAGGCCATGAGACAGGTACAAGAATACAAAATTCATATTTAAGAAAATATAGTTGAGGGGCACCTGGGTGGCTCAGGTGGAAGACCGTGTGACTCTTGATCTCAGGGTCATGAGTTCAGGCCCCATGTTGGGTGCAGAGATTACTTAGAAATAAAAAAAAAAACCAAAACTTTTTTTTAATCTTTAGAAAGAAATCGTTGAGGGGGTGCCTGGGTGGCTCAGTCAGTGGCACGTGGGACTCTTCATCTCTCGGCCATGAGTTCAGGCCCCTTGTTGGGCATTGAGCTTACATTAACAAAAAAATTAAGTTAGGGGCACCCGGTTGCTCAGCTGGTGGAGCATGGAACTCCTGGTCTCTGGGTTGTAAGCTGGAGTCCCACATTGCGTGAAAAAATTACTTAAAAAAAAATAAAAAATCCTTTAAAAAATTTAAAAATAAATTTAAAAAATAAAAAAAAAGTAGTTGAAATTATGTTTCTGGCAGATGGAACAAGTTACTACTATTTGCAGAGAAGACTTTTAAGAGATTTCACGTGCTATTTTGTTCCTAAATAGCCTTCTGACTAGGTAGTTCCTTTTAGCTTCGGAGAGAAGGCTTTGGAAATAGTTCCTATCAGCCCGGGAACATTAGCCTCCAATTACGGCGATTTCTGTCCATAGAGTTCCTTTAAGAATGAAAAAAGTCCTGGGGTACCTGGGTGGCCTAGTTGGGTAACCGTCTCCCTTTAGCTTAGGTCATGATCCCAGGGTGCTGGGATCGAGCCTGGTGTCAGGCTCCCTGCTTAGCTGGGAGTCTGCTTCTCCCTCTCCCACTGCCCCTCCCCCCTGCTCATGCTCTCTCCCTCCCTCTCTCTCTTTCTCTCAAACAAATAAATAAAATCTTTTAAAAAAAAAAAAAGAATTTAAAAAGTCCTTTCAAATATCTTCCCAGTTTTCAGCTCAAACTAAAATTTTCTGGCACTACTGAACTCTTTTTTCTTTTTTAAACCAAAAGTATACCTATTCCAAGTGATTCAGAACCCAAGCCCAAATCAAGGCCTTTTATGATCTAACCAGGGACACAAGAGATACCCCCAAGAGAGTACAAAAGATGTACTCTTCCCAAGATCCAAAGCCACTCCCAAAGACAGCCAAAAGACAGCGAATTCTCTGGAGAGCTGACAATGACTCTAGCCACAAACGGCGTACAACTCACATTTCTGTCTGGTCATCGACATATTCTCAGGGCTCCTAACCTGATGTCTGGTCCCCCAGCTTCACGCACAAAGCCAAGCCAAGCTTTCAGCACACAAAAGGAGACTCACACAGAAAGCAATAGCTGGGGCCCCTAGGTGGCTCAGTGGGTTAAAGCCTCTGCCTTCGGCTCAGGTCATTATCTCAAGGTCCTGGGATCGAGGCCCGCATCTCAGGGTCCTGGGATCGAGGCCCGCATCGGGCTCTTTGCTCAGCAGGGAGCCTGAGTCCCCCCTCTCTCTGCCTGCCTTTCTGCCTACTTGTAATCTCTCTCTCTCTCTCT
>LNAC01000008.1:8554893-8624777 GCA_002007465.1 Ailurus styani | reverse complement strand
AAAAAAAAAAGAAAGAAAGCAACAGCTGTCCTCGGAGGCAGGGATCAACAACAGGTGGGTACCCAAAACCAAATTTGCAAGAGTCACAAAGGATCCAAAGAACTAATCCTTACAAATGCTTCTCTCTTGCCCATCTTAACCCAGAGGGAACAGACAAAGAGATATTTTTCCCATCCTCTCCCAACAGACAGAGATCCAGAAAGCAAACGAGGTAAAAATTCTTATCTTACCTGCTGGCTTCCTCAGACCCCAGGACCTCTGAGCTGCAGATCCCAGAGCCAGCAGAGCCGCGGCTGATGCGATCCCATCCTCATTACCAAACCGTAGGAGCCTTTACAAGAAAAAATGAAGACCCAAGAAGTAATTAGGCCTCGGTGTTTACTTACTAGGTTCAACAGAGAGAGACAATAATGGAAAGGCAACTAAAGGATATGCAGAGATTACAAGAAGATAAATTATTTTATTTATTTTTTTAAGTCTTTTTTTTAAAAAGATTTTTTATTTGTTTATTTGACACAGAAAGAGAGAGATTACAAGTAGGCAGAGAGGCAGGCAGAGAGAGGAGGAAGCAGACTCCCCGCTGAACAGGGAGCCCGATGTGGGCCTCGATCCCAGGACCCTGAGATCATGACCTGAGCCGAAGGCAGCGGCTTTAACCCACGGAGCCACCCAGGCGCCCAGAAGATAAATTATTTTAACAAGTCTGTTTGTATAGATCCCCTCAGCCTCAGCTCCCCCTCTCTGGTGATAACGGTGTTTCTTCCTCTGTACAGGGACGGCACCTTCCACTTGGGGAATTTAATCTCCTGCTTTTAGGAAGAGAAAAGCAGCTCAGTATGTCCTCTGTGCATCTTGCTGTCTTTCAAAAGAATCAATCTGCCAGAGCGGGGTATTTTGGGGTGGCTATCCTGCCTGCCTTCAACGGAGACACTAAATACCACAGGTCTGGATAGCAAAGTCTCTTCCTCCTGATGGACTCCTTTTTTTTAAGATTTTATTCATCCATCTGTTGGGGTTGGGGGGGCGCAAAAGCAGGGAGGGCAGCAGCAGAGCGAGAAGTAGTCTCCCCTGTGGAGCAGGGAGCCCAACGAGGGGCTTGATCCCAGGACCCCGGGATCACGACCTGAGCCAAAGGCAGACACTTGACTGACTGAGCCACCCAGGCACCCTTAGGATTTTATTCTCAAGTAATCTCCACACCCAACGTGGGGTTCGAACTCACAACCCCAAGATCAAGTCTACCCACTCTACCTACTGAACCAGCCAGTGCCCCAATAACTCTTTTATTGTAAAGGAACATATAGTAAATAGTTTAGCTGTTACAGACCATACAGTCTTTGTTGCACCTACTCACTGTAGTGAGAGGAGACAATACACAAACAAATGGGCATGGCTCTGTTCCAATGATACCTTTATTTACGGACTCGGAAATTTGATTTTCGTGTAATTTTCATGTCATAGAATATTATTCTGATTTTTTCCCCCAATCTTTTGTCAACTGAGAAAAGGAGGCAAAACTGAAAAGGAACAAATGTTTCCTTTGGGGGCTCAGAATTACAATTCGGGAGCCCAGATTCCAGAGTAACCAGAATAGAGTCTCCTTCATGGAGAGGAAGGGTTTTTATGAAAAAGAAGGACCGGGTAATTACCTGATTTAGATAAAGAAGAAAGAAACCCTACTAATTTGGCGCTGACTGATAGAGTTGGAATCTGACAGCCAAGAAAGAATTCTTGAGAGGTCTTTGGTGCAAAAAGGTGGTTTTATTACAGCAAGGGGCAGGACCTGTGGGCAGAAAGAGCTGCCCCAGGGTAAGTGAGGAGTGGCCAGTTATAAACTTTGAAGTTGGGAGGGGGTTAGGGAGAGCATAAGACTCTAAGGAATTCTGGAAGCAAGGTTTCCAGGACCTCAAGGGGTCTAGCTCTTGCTGGGAAAAGGTCATTTATTACCGTCTAGTAAAACCTTACTCATGAGACCCTTGAGATATATATGGGTGGGTCATAGGCTGGAGGGGATGATTGCCAACATGTATCTTGGGGGGTAGAGATAAAGGAAGTTTCCGAAGGAATTTTTATGTTAAAGTAGACTTACAGGATCCTGGGGGTCGGGCTAAGATTGTCTTTTGCCCTTAGCAAAGTATTATCATCAAGGCAGCTGCATTCCTAGAGGAATGTCATTCTGCCTGTTTCAAGGACTTGTCAGCGGACTGTAGGTAGTAAGGAAATTAAATTTTTTTTGCCTTTGTTTCCCACATCACTGACCAGTTGAGTCACTTCTGATTATTATAATTTTATTGGTGCTATCAAATGCAACTGTCCCTGGTATTTATCTACTTTCTCCATATGATCCCAATGCCAATTGCTCTGTTGAAATTTTATGAGCAACCGCTTGTAAAACTATTGCTGCTTCTGGCCCAGTTCGAGTTCATCCGTTGGAAAGGAAACTGGGACTTCAAAACGGATTCTCTCGTGTCCAGAAATTTTATACTATTTCACACATTTAAAAAATGTAAGAAACTTTTTACCTCTTGAGCCTCACAAGAACAGCAACGGGATTTGGACCCCGGACCGCAGTTTGCGACACCCTGGTTCCTTGTAAGTAACGCATAGGTTTCCATGGAAACTCCTATTTTCTGCTACAGGAACACAGGAGGTCAAATAGGGATATAGCTGTTTGCAGAGCTGCCTGTGAGATAAGTTAATGCACGTAACGTGCCCGGATCAGTGCCCGACGTTTTAACTATTACTATTTTGGAACTGAGGTCAGATACCCAGCTAAAGTCAGGACCAAGGTCAACGGCTGGGCCCGATCCTACGGGGCCGCGGGCTCAGCCGAACCGTACCCCGCCCCGACTTCCGTGAGTCTTTGCGGGATTAGACTTCCGCCCGGGAGCCGCCGCAGTCACGGCTCGAATTCCTTCTCAGGCATTCCGAGAAAATCAGAGCATCAGTAGGCAACTAGTCGAGGGAGTGAGATTGGACACCTCCACACGGGAGGCGGGACGACAGGCGGTCTCCGGAGTAAGACTAGCCTGCGATTGGTCAGTGCAGGACCGCGCTGGTTGGTTAGAGTCCGGCGGCGCTTGCCAATAGGCCGGCGCAGAAAGGGGCGGGGAAACGCGGGTGGCAGGGCAGCAACTGATCCGCGCCCTGCGGAAAGGCGCTCATTTGCGATTGGTCCGTAAAGTGCGGAAGTCCGCGTTGGGCCTCGTTCAGCGATTGGCCCGGGGGTGGGATGCCGGCCTCTTATTGGCTACTACATCTCGAGCCCGGCAAAGTAGAGCGCCGAGCGGTGAGCGATCGGCTGGCGAGGGCTGGGGCGGGCGTACAGAGCGCGAAGACCGCGTGCGATTGGCCAGCACGGGGGCATCCCCGGCGCGGAGTCCTGGGGTGCAGTGGGCTATGGCTTCCGGCGGCTGGCGCTGGCTGCGAGGCCTGCGGGCGGTGGGGCAGCCCTTGTTCCAAGGCCGCGCGCTGCTTGTCACCAACACGCTGGGCTGTGGTGTGCTCATGGCGGTCGGGGACGGTGTGCGCCAGTCCTGGGAGGTCCGCGCCCGGCCTGGCCAGAAGTTCAACCCCCGGCGCTCAGGTGAGCAGGTCTGGCGCTCCTGGCCCTTGACCCCGGGGAACCTTTGACCCCAACCTCAGAATCGGAGACCCCTGACCTGTGGTCTCAATTCCCGCAGCACCCTTGACTTTGGCGTGCATCCAGGACCCTCATAGCCCACCTACCCCAGGTCTCCCATCTCCTACTTCCTGGTCCCTGTCTCCTCCCGGCCCCAGTTTCCGTACACTCCCACCCACTGGGTCTCGTCCCCGTCCACCCCCTTGTCCGCTTCCCTTACTCCGCCACTGAGACCAAGCACTGAGCCCTGGAAACTGCACCAAGAATAGTCAGGGGCTCAGCGTCTGGACCCAGCCAGCCTGGGATTGTATGTCTTGGCCCCACACTTCCCAACCTGTTGTGCTTGTTTCTTCCTCCGGAAAGCAGAGCAGTGGTAGAACCCACTTACGGGGTGGTGAAGGGGATGAGGAGAGAAAACGGGAGAGGAGCCACTGGAACGGTGCCTGGCAGTGGGGCTTGTAATGGAAGATCTTACAGGTGGGCTCAGGGAGGGCTTCAGGTTTACCAGGGAGGGAGGGTACCCAGGGATGGCATGGACTGGGGGACTTGCTGGCCCCGCCTGACTCTTGAACTGCTCTCAGCGAGCATGTTTGCAGTGGGCTGCAGCATGGGTCCCTTCCTGCACTACTGGTACCTCTGGCTGGACCACCTGCTTCCAGCGTCTGGCCTCCCCGGTCTCCCAAACGTCCTCAGGAAGGTCCTCATCGACCAGCTGGTGGCCTCCCCCATGCTAGGCGTCTGGTACTTCTTGGGTAAGGAGCCTTGTGAGCTTGGGTTCTGCGCTCCCCCCCCCCATGTCAGGAGGAACAGAGCCAGCATTTCTGATGGGCCTCTTCTGTGTGTAGCTCTGGACTGGGTGCTGGGTCACGGTAGGGCCAGGACAGACCCACTGGGGGCAGGTATGAATGGCAAAATCGGACAGTGCTTAGTGTAGGAGGGATGAAGCAGTATCAGGTGGGGCTGCCCTGGGCAGTGGTTGGGAGGACCGCTCAGAGGAGAGGCAGCTCAGCTGAGACTTGAAGGAGCCAGCAGGCATGAAGACTGGCCCGTGCAAAGGCCCTGAGGCTGAAGGAAGAGTTGCTGAGGCTGGGGTTGATGGGCTACGATCATCCAGCCCTTGGCTCTGAGAAGAGTGTCAGCGTGGCCCCCCCAGGCTCAGGTTCCTCCTTTGTGAAAGAAAGGAAATAAAACAGCCTCAGCCTCAGGAAGGGTACATCTTCATCCTTTGGGGTGCCTGTGTGTCTCTTTGTTTTTAGACAGAGGGAGGTGGGAGGGGCCGAGGGAGAGGGAGAGAGAGAATCCTACGCAGACTCCAAGCCCAGCTCAGAGCCCAACTCAGGCTCAGTCCCAGGACCCTGAGATCATGACCTGAGCGGAAACCAAGGGTCAGTCGCTTAACCTACTAAGTCACCCAGGTGCCCTAAGGGGGTGCGTGTTTATTTAGGACGTCTCCCTCACTGGAACCAACCTGTTCTGCCTTGTTTCTCCACACCAGCTACTCTGCTGTGTGTGGCCCTTCCCACCACAAGGCTTGTAAACTTCTTGGTCTGTCTGCCTGGGGCACCACTGTCACTCAGGGTTCCTGCCCCTTCTGCTCCACAACCGGTACTACCCAGCCTCTGACACTCTTAATTTCTTGGTCTCCTTCTCAGGCCTGGGCTGCCTGGAGGGACAAACCCTGGATGAAAGCTGCCAGGAGCTGCGGGACAAGTTCTGGGAATTCTACAAGGTGGGCCCCGCCTACCCCTTCACTCCCTCTCCCCGACCTTCGCAGCCGCCTCCTGGTGAGGCCCCGCCCCTCACCACGCCCCGCCCCTCACCACGCTCCGCCCCTCCCCGCAGGCCGACTGGTGCGTTTGGCCAGCAGCCCAGCTGGTGAATTTCCTCTTCGTGCCCCCGCAGTTCCGAGTCACCTACATCAATGGCCTGACGCTGGGCTGGGACACGTACCTCTCCTACCTGAAGTACCGGGTGAGCTCTGTGGGCAGCCTGGACACCCAGGGGCGGGGAGTGGGGCGCTCCTCAGGGGGCCACGTGTGTAGACCCTAGATGGCAGTTCAGCTGCGGTGTAGGGTGGGGTCCTCCCGGGCCTGTGATAATCTGCAAAGCACAGCAGGTGGGCGGGGAGCTGATTCCCCAGCAGGGTGAAGACCGAGCCCCTCTGCTGTTTGGCCAGGTCCCTGCTGCGTCTGTCCCACAAGACTGAGCCCAGCCAGAAGACAGGTGGGTGAGGACTTGCTTGGGTGAAGAGGAGCCCAGAGGGGTGAATGGGGTTTGTGAACAGACCCCTCTTGCATGAAGAGATCCAGGGCCGTCCACCCCTGGCCGCATGGCCCGGGGCACCATGCAGACTGAGCTGCCCCGGTTCTCCTGACTGGATGCCAGACAGGGCAAAACTGACTCTAAGCAGGCCAGGCCTGGTCTTGGCCCCTCCCGAACCCCTAGGCATCTGGCTGGGCTGCCCCTTCGAAGCCCAGCATAAGACTTCAGTTTCCCCATCTGGAACATGACCATGAAGATAGGATGGTCATCCAGGAGCCCTCCGTGAACAAGTGACAGAGATGTTCCCATCCACGGCACCTGGCCCGAGCCAGCCAGCCCCAAGCTTTGAATCCTCAACACTGTTACGGGCTGGCCCTGGGGCCCAAGGTAGGGACACAGCCCATCACCTTGGAACAAAGCCGAGCCTGGAGTTAGCCCCCAGAATCTGGAGCCTTAGGCAGGGCCTAGTGGCCTCCAGTCTCATACTCAGGTCACGGACTGTGGAAATTCTATTAAATTCTCTTGTCATTGCAAATCCTGTGGATGACCAAGGCCACCCTGCAGGCTGGCACTCATAGGGACACAGTGTCATCCATTTGCTTTATTGGGTGTGTGTAGTGTTGTCATGACATCTCCTGGGGATCTGGGGGGCACGTTTGACACTCATGACGTCAGAACAGGTCTGGTGTTGGGGGGGGGTCCCAGGGTGGCGAGTACCCACAGCAGCCCTCACCTCTAAATAAGGGTAAAATGTGGGGGGGTGAGGAGCCAGGCGGGCCATTACCTGGCTCTGTTCCACACCGTGGTCCATGCTGAGACCCCCCACAATGGCCTTGGCCCACGGAGTCACAGCCAACAGGCTGGCCGACCTGACTACCTCCCCTCACCCAATCAGCCTGCCCTGGGTGGGGGGGTCATCGGGCCCCCTCTGCAAAACCGGTAACCGTTGATGGGGGTGAATTTTTAAAAAAGGTGGGGTCTTGAGAGGAGGGGAACCGGTGAGTTCACAGGGCCACAACACGCCACGGCAGAGTGGGGACAGGGCTGTATGTACAGGGCGGGACAGGGGGGTGGGCAAGGAGCCTGAGCCCCTGGGGGACATCTCCAATAAATAAATAAATAACTACGATAATAAATAAGGGTGAGGGGCTAAGTTGGGGGCGGGGATCTCACGCCCTGGGCCGGCGGGGGCTGGATCGGGCCCAGGGGGTGGGCAGGGGTGGGGCTAGGAGGGTGCAAGGGCAGCTCTCAGCAGGCGCAGTCCTGGTGTGGGGGCGCCTGCTGGTCCGTGAGCTGTGGGCCCTGCTTGGCGCCTGTGACCGCGGGGTCGGCCGTGTCCAGGGACTCGGACATCTTCTCGCAGATGACGTCCACCAGGCGCTCAAAGGTCTGCTTGACATTAATGTTGTCCTTGGCACTTGCCTCAAAGAACTCAAAGCCTGTGGGTGGGGAAGGGAGGGGTGAGGACCCTGGTCCCACCCCCCTAGAGATGCTTCTCTGAGGGCAGGGAATATCTGGAGATTTCCCCATGCCAACCACTTGTTAGAGGCACCAACGAGGCCTGGAGGAAAGCTGGTCAGCCCTGTTTCTCGTACTCCTTCCTTCACCCTAAAACTGTCCCCTTCTCGTCTCCAGGCCCCGGCAAGACCTAATCCCCTGCTCCCGCCACCCACCCTATCCCGTGCACTGGCCCCTGGCAGCACCTGACACTCCCATCTGCCTGTGCCCTCCCTTCCTTACACACCCTCCGGCTCCCAGTCGCCCTCGCAGGAGTCCCAGATCCTCGGCATATCATTCAGGCCCTGTGTGATCAGCCCTGTGTGTTTCCCCCGAGTGACCCTCATGTTCCAGCCATAGAAAACTTTGCCAGAACTCCCAGGATCTTCCCCGCCTCTGGCCTTGACCTACAGTTTCCTCTGCCTGAGACACCACCCTTTGCTCAAGGACCAGATCCAGCACCATACTCCAGGTCTTACCTCCACCAGGCAGAGCGCCTTCCCCACCCCACCCCCGGCCCCGCCCATCAGTGCATTCCCCCAGCCCGGGTCTCTTCCTCTACCCCACAAAATGAGGCCTCTTGGGCCCAGCAAGGGTGTCAGAGCGAGTCAGTAACTTAACTGCACAGCGAACTCCTATGCATCCATCAAGATCCAGCTCTTGGCTCCAGGCCATTTGCAGAAAGTGTGAATTATCTGGATTCAAATCCAGGCCCTGTCTTGGCTTTGCTGGGAGGTCTTGGGTGTGCCCCTCCCTTCTCAGGGCCTCAGCGTCCCTTCCGCAGCCGGTAGGTGTGCAGCCCCGCTAGGCACTCACCAAGGTGGTCAGCCAACTGCCGGCCACGCTCCGACGACACCACACGTTCATCCTCCATATCGCACTTGTTCCCCACCAACAGTACCTGGGCGTTGTCCCAGGAGTACGTCTTGATCTGGGTCGACCTAGGGGAAGCAGCGACAGGTGGGTTAGGCCTGGCAAGATCCTAGCTCCACTGACCTCTGTCTCCCCCTCCCTCACCACCCTCTAGCCCCCCACCTCCCAATTATTGCTTGAACTTGGCAGGCTTGGTCCTTCCTCCCGGCCTCTGTCCTGCCAGGAACATGGTCCCACGGCTCCCTGGTCTTCGAAATCCCTTTCACACGGGCTTGACCGCCCTTCCCAAATCCCCATCCCCCAGACACAAGAACTTCCTCTGCCAATTCAGAAATTTCCCTAAAATGTATCACTACTTTGGGCAGAAATGTAAATGTTTCTGTCCTTTCATCCAATGCAAACCGTCCTTACATTTTCTGCCCCTTCCCTGATTTTTTTTTTCTAACCTATAAATTTACAACAAAACCCTTTTTTCCCCCTTAGTTGGAGCCTATGCCACGTTTTTGTTATCACAGACTAAGAGCAGGTCAGAAACCAGCTCCGAAGACCATCTGGGAGGGGGCGAGGCTGTGCTCACCAGTCCTGCACGGCGTTGAAGGACTCTTCATTGGTAATGTCATACATGAGGATAAAGCCCATGGCACCCCGGTAGTAGGCCGTGGTGATGGTCCGGTACCGCTCTTGCCCTGCTGTGTCCTGCGGGGAAGAAAAGACAGGGGTCAGAGAGGCCCCACACGTGAGCTCCTCAGAGTGGAAACCAACTCCGAGATTGTCCCGTCCAGCCCCCCGTGAGGACCAGAGAGGAGCAGGGGCCGACCCAAAGGCACAGTGGGTCAGGGAAAGCAGGCTGGTCACCTGCACGGAGAACACGGGGCTCAACCATCCTCCGGAGGCAGGTACCTACAGAATCATTCTGTCATTCATTCAACTTATCTGGGCGTTGACCTGTGTGTGCCACAACCCATGCTGGGCACTGGGGACCCAGCTGTTAACAAAATGGACAAGACTCACTGCCTCGTGGAACCGACTGCCCAGTAGAGGAAACAGACAATAAACACATAAAAAGGAAGAAAATGTATCCCGTGTTGGAGGGTGATGAAGACAGAAGGAGAAAAAGTTGGACAGAGAAGGCCAGGCGGTGGGTTTTAGAAGCTGAAGGAAGTGAGGAGGGAACCATGTGGGGATTAGGGGAAAGACAATCCGGGCCAAGGGCACAGCAGGGGCCAAGGCCCTGAAGTGGGTCTGTGCCTGGTGCATCTGAGGAACAGTGAGGAGGTGGAGGTGGAAGGAGACAGACCAGGCAAGGTCTCCCATGCCAGGGGATGGGTGAAGTAGCCATGGAAACACAGTGAGGAGGGACAGCTCTGGCTTGGGATTTAACAGGTTCCTTCGGGCTTCCATGGGGTTAAGGGAGGTGGTCAGTAGACCCTACAGAAGGTGCTTGCTCCCGTCCCAGAGAATGATGTTGGGGGCCAAGATCCAGATGAAGCCTCATAGAGACTCACATGAAAGAACTTAAGAGAGGGGAAACAGATACCAAGCCAAGTGATGCTCTCGATAACAGCAGGCAGAGGAGAGGACCCAGCCTTTGCTCCTTCCCCACTTCTGGAGAGCAGTGATGAGGCACCCGTGGGAAAACAGGGCACCGTCTTCTGGGCCTCTAGCCCTGATACACAGTAGGCACCCAATAAATGCCCAGTGTGTGAATGGATGAATCCAGACAGTAAAGAAGCAAAGCCGGGGCTGCTTTTCTGGGAAGGTAAACTGAATGAGACAGGAGCTCCCCACCAGGACCCACCCAGATCTGCAGCTTGATCCTCTTGTCGTTGCGGTAGATGGTCTTGACCTTGAAGTCAATGCCCACAGTGCTGACGAAAGCAGGCGTGAAGGAGTCGTCGGCATAGCGGAATAGGAAAGATGTCTTGCCCACGCTGCTGTTGCCAATGATGAGGATCTTGAACATGTAGTCGAAGTTCTGGTCTGAGGACTCCTTCTGTCCATAGCGTGAGTCTGTGGCAGACGCCATCTGAGTGTGCAGGGTGTAGGTAAGCCTAAGAAGTCCCCTTCTGACCCGCTGCCCAAGCCCCAGGCCCAGGATAAAGAGAACTCCAGAGCTCCTGAGAGGGACTAGTGTTTGGAGATTATCCTCATTTCGTTAGGAGCCCCAGTACTAATAGTGGGGCTCACGGCAAAGGGCAGGCCGTGACCTTGAAAGGCCGGAAGTGTCAAGGGAGGAACTCATAGAGATGGGGATGGGACACCCCTGTAGCCCCCTCCAGCACGCCTTCACCCCAGGTCTGCTGTAATCCTAAACCTAAAGGCTGAGCGGGTAGGGGTGACTGTGGCCGGCCCCGCCCCCCATCAATCATTCATGTTGCTCAGAACGGAGCCGCGCGGGCGCAAGTGCACACGCGTGTACGTTCCCGCGGGGACGTGCGTTGCAGCACCCACTTCCCCCAGACTCGCAAGCTGGGAGAGATCGGGCTGAGACAGCTGGTCATGTGATAGGGGCGGGGCGTGCACACGCTCACGTGCACGCAGTAGAGGACACACCCGTACACGCGTGTGCACATCGGAGTCGAATACACTCGGTGCACAGGAGAGAGACGCAGACACTTGTCCGCACGCCAACACGCATTACACAAACGTGCAAAACCACCGGTGCTCAAAGCGCCCTCCACCCATGCAGGCGTGTAGTCACCCACGCGGACACGTATTCCCGTGCACGTATGCACGCGGCGTGCACGCACACGCAGAGCCCACGCGTCTCCATCCACCCGCGTGCGGCACGCACTCACCGGGGTCGGGACACCCACAGGGTCACACGAGCCTACCCCGGTACATAAGTAAAAGCGTATGCACACAGACCCGCTGGCACAGGCGGGCGCGCACACGCGTGTTCGCACCACACGCACGCGCACGCACAGAGCCTCCCGCGCGCACAGCTTCCCGCAAGGCACTCGCCTCCCCTCCCCCTCCGCCGCAGAGGCCAGGGGTGGGGGGTGAGGGGTGGGGGTGAGGAACGGGCAGGCAGGGGGAGCCAGGGCCCTACCCCTACAAGGGCTGTGACTGCCGCATCCTTCCCCCCATTTAACCCTAGCCAACCTCGTCCTCTACTCCGGCAAGCCCATCAGTCAAATGAAGGTTATGCAGGTGTTCGAGAGGCGGCGAACCAGGCCGCCCGGGAACTCACCTTGCCCTGCACCGATGCGGTGGTGACCCTAGCGGCAGCGAATTTTTGGCGGCGGTGGTGACGGGGCCCCCTGCGTTAATGTGGGGCTGCGCGACAGGGGCAGCGGCGGCGGCAGCAGCGGCTCAGGCCCCTGCAGTCCGCGGTGACGTCCTGCAAAGAGTGAGGCGGGGCCTCACATGCAGATACAGTCGTGACGCCATCCTGGGGCGGAGCCGCGCCTGGAGAAGTAGCCCGCTGACGCACGTAGAGCCGGGAGGCGGGGCTCCCCCGCAGATTGACGCACAAATGGGGCGGGAGTCAGTGTGCTCACCCAATAGTGCGCGGGGGAGGTGCCTACCTGCTCCGCCTCCTGCCTGTGTCAGGGAGGCGGGACTGAGTGGCACCCTCTCACTGGCTTAAGCGCATGAGCGACGGACTGAGGAGCCAATCAAAGATCATCACCTTTCTGTTCTTGTCCAATGGTGGCTCCCAAGTGGTCGCAGGGATGAGAGGTTGAGGCCTTCGCTGAGCCTGGGTCTTCGGGGGGCGTTCCCTTTCCCCGCCCCCTCCCACCTTTGGTCTGAGACTTCCGCGGTCCCCGCCCTGTCTGGGTACCACGACTTCTTGTTAAAAACGCTCCGAATTCGCAATCTCAGAAAAGAGGAACGGACATCTGAGAGGCGCTCCATGCCCCCTAACTATGGGCTCAGAATAAGTGCAAATGAAGAAAAAGCGAAAATAGTGGCCAAGAGAGACCCTTTCCAATTTGAGGTGTAAGATCCTCAAAGAGGACCGGGTTGGTGGATGCCGGATCCTGTTTCTGAGATGAAAAAGAAGAAAAATTAGGGATCAAGGGAACTAATTTCTAGAAAAGAAGGAAAGGGCTAACCGACACAAGAACCCCCTCCTCTCCCTACGCCCCACTTTCCGGAGAAAAATTCGAAGATAATGCTGAAGTGGGGCAGAGAAACGGCTTACCTCCTAAATCCCCCCAAAACCCGCAGAAAACGACAACGGGAAACAGGGAAGGTCTTAGCGAGGTTCAAAGACCCCAAAATAAAGATGGAGCTGGGAGATGCTTTTTCCGACCCTGGTTCCTGACTTAAATGACAGGGGACCCATTCCCCCCATCCTGGGGAAACAAGACTCAGGGAGTGGAGACTTTGGGGTCCGAGGGGCTCAGTCGTTTATTTCCCCAAATCTTGAGGGGGAAATGTCAGAATGACGGAGGGGGGCGAGAGAATGAGATCCTGTTCCCCATTTTGGATCCCTGCCCCTCAACTCCGGTCCCCAGGGCCGGCAGGAGGAGCGTGGCCCCCAGAGAATCCTGATCTCCTTGCTTCCTCCCCAGGCGCGGGGCGGGGAGGTGGTGGTGGTGGTGGTGGGGGGTGTTCGTCCTGTTTATAAAAAGCTCGCCAGCTGCGGAGGCGCCAGGAGACCAGAATAACTTAGCGCCTCGAGCTCGCCCCCCCACCCCGCCCCCTGGAAGTGCGGGACGTCCCTCGCTTTTCCGCAAGCGTTTGGGAAATCTATTTTTATGAGGGGTAACATTTTTGTGCGTCTCCTCCACTCGGGACTATGAAAGTATTACAAACCTACTGCGGAGAACTGAAAAATTGAGAAAAACATAAAAAATAAATAAAAATAAATTCACCCCCAATCTCCCCTTCTGGGGACACCGGCAGTCGGTGGCGCCCTAAACACGCTGGCCCAGGAACCGGCCCGCACCCAGGCAGAAGTGAGGACGTGTAAGGCTGCTCAGCTTTCTCACTTCCCAAACGCATGTTTTGGGCTTTGTGCATGCGCGTGGGACTCAGAAATACCTGTTTGGGTTTTTTTCCACCCCCAAGGGGGAAAGGCCTACAGCAGTGTGCGTCAGCTGCTGAACCGAGGGATTTGGGGGTTTTTTTAATTTATTTATTTGAGAGAGAGACAGAGAGAGAGAGAGAGAGAGCACAAGCAGGGGGAGGGGCAGAGGGAGAGGGGGAAGCAGACTCCCCACTGAGCAGGGAGCCCCACCCGGGGCTTGATCCCAGGACTCTGGGATCATCTCCTGACCCAAAGGCAGACCCTTAACTGCCTGAGCCACCCAGGCGCCCCGGGATTTGTATTTTAAGGTAAAAAAAAAATGCGAGCATTCCACTTCAGAATTAGGGATGGTTGAATGGGGAACTGTTGTGCAGTGGGAGACACCAGAGCTGGTGAGAGAAAGGCATTAAACCCTTCCAAGTCCCATCCCACTCAGAGTAACGTCCAGACTCCACCTCACAGCCCAGGCTTCCTAGCCACCCACTTCCCACTAGCTACCTCCCCATCTCATCTTTCTCTTCCAGTTAGATGCTCCCTTTGTTTCCAGGGACAATCCTGCCTCAGGGCCTTTGCACCTGCTGTTCCCTCTGCCTGGAGCACTGTTCCCCAACCTCCTTCTAAACCTGGCTCTCTCATCCCCTTCAGATCTGTGATGGACACCCACCTCCTTCTAGAGGTTCCAATTTCATGTCACCTCCTTATCACATTACCATATTTCTCCTCCCTGGCACATCCCCTATCAGAAATAATTATTTGAGGGGAGCCCGAGTTAAGTGTCCCACTCGATCTCAGCTCAGGTCTTGATCTCAGGGTCGTGAGTTCAAGCCTCACATTGGGCTCCACGTTGGATGTGGAGCCTACTTAAAATAACAAAGAAAGAAAGAAAAAGAAATAGTTATTTGACTTATTTATCCATCAGCCATCTGAGAGCTCTGAGAGTCAGGAATTGGTGTTCCCAACACCTAGACCTGTGGACGTGGTAAGTGCACTGTGATGGTACACGTATGAATGAATGATTGGAGTGAGGGTGACTTTGGCCAGGGAGGTTAGGGGAGACCTTCCTGGAGAAGTGACATTGAGCAGAAACCTGAAGGAGGAGGAGCTGGCCAGAGGGAGAGGTGGGGAAACAACGCTCTGGAAAGGGGGCAGCTCAGTGTCTGGCTCAGGATACACTCTTCTCAAATATTACCTGTTGCAATTACATGACCCTCACAAAGAGCCCATTTTACCCATGGAACAATAAATGCTCAAAGAGGTTAAGAGACTTGAAGTTGTCAATATCCATCTCTAGGGGATACCAAGGATGGTGTGGTGGACCTGGACCAGACCTATGGGGATTAGGGTGTGGAGAGGGTAGTGGACATGAATTAAGGAATCCCTGAGAACTTCCATTAGTGCCAGCCTGGAGTGGGAGTGGGGGTCAGGGAGGACTTTGCAGGGGGGCAGATGCTGAGCTGAGACCCAACAGGTGAGGATGAGGGTGGAGGAAGAGCAAGCCAGGCAGTGGGCACAGTATGCGCAAAGGCCCTGAGGTGGAGCCACAGCTTGGGGTATGGAAAGCCAGCATGGGTGGAGTGCAGTCAGTAAGAGGGAGACGGACAGATGCCTGTGGGTCAAATTGAAGGGGCACGTATGTTCTTATAAACGGGTGGAGAAAGAAACAGGGAAATAAGGTGAAGTGCTGAAGGCTGATGATCTACAGGGAGGCTATAGCAGAATTTTTTTTTTTAAGATTTTATTTACTTATTTGACAGAGAGAGATTACAAGTAGGCAGAGAGGCAGGCAGAGAGAGAGGAGGAAGCAGGCTCCTTGCAGAGCAGGGAGCCCGATGCGGGCCTCGATCCCAGGACCCTGAGATCATGACCTGAGCCTAAGGCAGAGGCTTTAACCCACTGAGCCACCCAGGCGCCCTATTTTCTTCTTCTTTTTTTTTTTATCTGTTTGCATTATTTCCAAATTCTCTACAGTAAACACGTATTACTTGTAACTAAAGGCGGAGGGAGAAAAAATTATAAATAAAAATATAAATCTCTGCCTTTTTTTTAAAAGCTTTTATTATTTATTTTGAGAGAGAGAGCACGGGGGGTGGGAGGCAGGGGAGAGGCCGAGGGAGAGAGAGAATGTCAAGCCGACTCCATACTGAGTGTGAGCCCGATGCAGGGCTCGATCCTAGGACCCTGAGATCATGACCTGAACCAAAACCAAGAGTCCAACGCTCAACCGACTGAGCCACCCAGACACCCCTAAACCTTTGCCTTTTAAAAGTCTGGAAGGAAATGCACTAAGTTCGTGACCCAGATCAATTTTAATTCTCCTTCTGTGGAATTTGATCATTACGTGCGATGACGATGAATTATCAGTGGAATGGAATTAGTGGAATTATTCGGGAATGAAGCCAGCTGTTCTTGAAGCTGTGCTCGACGACTTGCGTCCCGTTATAATTCTTCAGGCACGGGAGGAGAGACGGGTGGGGGAGATACTGAGGCTTCTGGAAGCGGGAATAGAACGGGATACTTAAGCAGAGACGCCTCTTTTGCTGCGGGCGCGGAAGGCGCCCCCAGCGCCAGCTCGATCAGGCCAGGAGCCTGAGGAACAAGCGGGTAAGGCAGGGAGAAGCCCGGCGTTCACCCCGCCTCCCTTCCGTGCCTCCCTCCAGCAGGGGGCGCCGCTGGCTAATGTCCTGCTCCCAGCTGCATCGCCTCGAGCAGGCAACAGGACCTATTGGCAACTCAGTTTCCCCTCCCTGAGGTGGGTGGGCATGGTATTAATTTTGGGTAATAGGGTTTGTTTAACCCCGGAGACATGTCCAATGCCCCCACATTTCTAAGGTATTTCGGAAAGGTCACCACCCTCCAACCATAATGTACAAGGATCAGGCCCTAGAGGAGAAACTGAGGCTCAGAAGGGGCTATGACTCAGAAGAAAGCCTCAGAGGCCTCCCTCCGCCTGTCGGGAGTCTGGGGTCAGCCTTGGAAACAGAGACCTGCCATGGGGGAGGGGGGAGAAGGTTGTGCTTTTGTTGCTGTTCTATAAGAGAGAGAAAGTGTGGGGGAGGAACCCAGCAGGGGGTCCTGGGGCTAGGGAGAACAGAACCCAGAAACCCCAAGACAGAAACTACAGCAAGCAAGAACCACAGGCAGCCACAAGCTAAGTCAGTCTTGAGAGACGGTTGCCGACACAGAGCTCTGTCTTTCCTGCCCCTTCCTGTTCCCCGTCCGAACTCCTGAGCCAAGCTCAGCTCTGGACAAAGCTTTGGTGCTAAAAATTCTCCCATTCAAGTTTCCATTCTCTTGCATGGAGCTGCCTGGCAGAGGAAGGGGAGGCGCCTGGGGGGGGGTAGGCCTCCTGGGGGCTAACTTGCCATCCCCTGGTGCAGGGCTCCCCTAGAAGCACATAGCAGGCGCAAGCCTGGCACATAGTAGGTGCTCAATAAATACGCAATCAAGAGTGAAAAGACAAAGTGAGGGATGTGCCTCCAGAATGACCACTGGAGAAGGTGGACAAGGGGCCTGGCAGACACCCTCTTTCCACACTGAGGGTGGAAGCCCGGGAGGGAGATCCCAAGGGCGCTGGAAGAGGCTGCCCCCAGCCCAGCCCCTTGGAGAGCTCTCTTGGCAAAGCCCGGGGTCAGGCTGGCCCCCAGCCAAGTGCCTCCAATTTGACCCTAAGGTCTGCCTCTAACTAAAAGCCTGGCTGTCTCCCTCAGTGGGGAGGGGGATGGAAGGGGGGAGGCAAGGCAAGGGCCACCTAGGACCTCTTTCTAGAAGGTCCACCCATCCAGCAGGAGCCATTAGGTGCCAAAGGGGTCGGCCATCACATTGGCCTCGTGGTCCACGCAGGGCTTGCCCCCAGTCCTCTGGTTGTCCAGGAATAGGGCCCCAGTGTCTGGGCTGGCTTCAGGGACTGGAAGCTCAGTGTCAGGTGACTCCGAGACCTCCGTGTCCACAGCTCCTTCCTCCTCCTCCTCTTCTTCCGCCTCCTCCAGAGTCAGCTCAAAGCGGAATCGGTCAGGGCCCCCCTGCTCGGAGCTGGTAAGAGCCACAGGACTGCGGGGGATCTTGCTCTGGTACCACTCACGGTTGTCCTCCAGCGTGTCCAGCAGGTCCTGTGCATCTGGGTGCACCAGATCAGCCCATGTCTCCCACAGCGGGTGTGCAATGTAGTCAATGAAACCCACCTGCAGGTTGACATGGGGGGTGTAGCTGTGTGGTGAGTCACCGTGGAATCTAGACCTAGTCCAGCCTCCAGGCCTTTGCCCAGCTTGTTTCCTCTGTCCGGAATGCCATTTCCCAACTCCTACTCATCCCTCAAAACCCTCTGCAAGCAACCTCTCCTCTAGGGAACCTCCCCGGCCCCTTCTGGACTCCCCCAACTGCTAAATCTTTCCTTCTATCTCAGCCTTGACCCCCATATCACCCAAAACAGACATTTCCAAACTCCACGAGGGCAGATCCCTCTCCCTGCAGCCCAGAAGAATGCGTCCCAGGCCTGACTCCACTCAGCCCAGTGCAGACCTCACGCTGAGATCGCTTCCCTTCCCTGGCCAGCTGTGGTCAAGCCAGGACTCCTGGGGGTCGGCTCACCCGCGGTTTCCCTTCCCTATCCCCCCCATGGCTGCTGGTGTCTCAGCCTGGGGGCCCTCAGACCTGGGACTTCTCCACCGAGGCCGTGTGCTTATCACACATGGGGCTGATATCCAGGCCTGCTTCGCGCTCCCGGTCGCCCTGCTGGAAGAACTCGGCCATGATGCGGTCCGTCCACCGGCGGTAGAGCTCCAGCGGCTTGGTGGGGTTGCTGAGGTCCGCACAGTGCACCAGGTTCTGCAAGACCTGGGGAGACCAAGGCTCAGGAGGGCTCTGGCCGTAGAGCCCCACCCCCAAGAGGCTGGAGCCATCAACACACCCATCTTACAACTGAGGCTGGGAGGGGGAAAGAATGGCTAAGGCATAGGCGTTCGACTTCAGGTGCCTCCATTTCTTCAAGTTTGGTGCACAGGTGGTGTTTCGGAAATAAAGTAAAATGAAAGCTATGGACACCAGGGGAGGGGGGGGCAGGGGCCACCTGGCCACACACCTGGATGCGGTCGGAGTAGTTGTCCAATAGCAGGACTCCAAGGCTTGTCACTTTCTTGGTCTCCACCATGGTCTTGAGGTCAGCCAGGAGGTTCATGTGTTTGGACATGTCTGTGGCCAGGACCTGGGGGGCAGACAACAGAAGATGACAAGTGTGAGGACTGCGCCCGCTCCACCCCTCACTCCCCACCTTCCAGACACCACACCTACTCTGACCCTTAGCCCTCTGAGCCTCAGTTTCCTCATCTGTGAAATGGGGGGATGTAACAGGATCTGCTACAAACCCAGTTCACAAGGGGAACTGAGTCAATGGTCCCTTCTCCAAGGTTGTTGGGTTCACGGGGGAGCATCCCACATAGGGGACAGGGCAAGGGGGAGGCAGATTAAACTGGGGACTGAGGTGAGCTGTGCCTGATGGCCAGGGTGATGCCCAGCAGAGGCTACAGCCTGTGCAAAGGCCCTGAGGCTGGATGTACAGCCTGTGCAAAGGAACACAGAGGGGGCAGCCGTGGCTGGAGCGAGTGCAGTAGTAATGGAGGGTGAGGAGTACAGTGGGCCTCAGGGAGGAGTGGGGGGCTTACCCAGAGGGCCCTGGGAGCTGCAGGTGGATCTAAAGTCAGAAAGGGCCTGCCTTGGTGTTCCCCAACCACCCCCATGTGGCCACCACGTGGCCAAAAGGGCTGTTTTCAGCCATTTGGAAGGAAGTTCAGCTCTGAGCACAGTTTAAAAGTCAACTGGAAAAAAAATCAACTTAACTGGACCCAAGCAGAGGCAACCAGGGCTTCTCTGAGAATCAGATAAAAATCTCAAAAATTCTCCTCAATCCACCCATCTGCCTCAACGATGCATCCACCAGGGGTACCTATTGCCCAAGCCCCTAACTCCACCTCATCAAACTTTTAATTCCTCTGCACACAGAGCCTTAGTTTCCTCTGAGCTACCCCCACATGCTGTTCCCTCTGCTGGGAACACTCCTCCCCACCTCATGGCCCTCCACACCCTGCAGGCCCCACTGACTTCAGTGTTCCCTCCTGGGGAAGCCCTCCCCAGCTATGAGAATCCCTGCCCCCAGCTCTGTCTCCAGGTCTCCCATCGTGACTCTGCCTGTGAGTCCAACTCCCTCACAGACCATGAGTCTTATAAAGGCCAGAACTCTACTGGTCACGGGCACATGGCAAGCACACAATAGGGGTCCAATAAATGCTTGTTAAATTAATGAATGAGGGGCACCTGGCTGGCTCAGTTGGTAGAACATGTGACTCTTGATCTCAGGGTCGTGAGTTCAAGCCCCATGTTGTGCGTGGAGCCTGCTTAATTAAAATACTATTATATTACATTATAATAATATATAATAAATATATAATAATAAATATATTTTATTATTATTAATGAATTGAGGCACAAAACCCCAAAACTTACTCTTGTTTTTGAATCTGAAAATATCAAATGGGCAGACTTATCTTTCAAAAAAAAAAATAGTACCTGAGGGCACCCGGGTGGCTCAGTGGGTTAAGCCTCCGCCTTCGGCTCGGGTCATGATCTCAGGGTCCCGGGATCAAGTCCTGCATCAGGCTCCCTGCTCAACGGAGAGCCTGCTTCCCCGCCTCTCTCTGTCTGCCTCTCTGCCTAATTGTGATCTCTCTCTCTCTCTCTCTGTCAAATAAATAAATAAATAATCTTTTTAAAAAAATAGTACCTGAAACCCAGAAACTTGGTGTGTGAAGGGCAGCCAGGACCTAATTCTGGTGACCCTCGCCCAGGGCTTGGATGGTCATTACCCCATTTTATCAGAGGAGGAAGCTCAGGTTCAGAGAAGAGACATGGCCAGGTCCAGCTAAACCTGCAGCCAGGCCAAGATCACCCTGTCGCTTTCCTAGCTGTGGTCTCACCATGTCGATGACCATCCTGCGCAGACTCAGTCGCTGCTTGGCGCTGAGGTTCTGGAAGATGTCGCAGTTCTCAGCCTGCAGCAGCTTGAAGCCCACGGCCAGGTGGTGGTTCTCCAGCACGGAGGCATCATTGTACATAAGGGCAAGCTCTGAGTCTGCAGGGGAGGCAGAGAGCCTCCAGACCTGTCCAGCTGCCCACTCCACCCAAAGGCAGGTTTTGCAAGCCCTCAGCAAACTCCTACTCATCCATGGAGGCCCCACCTCTAATGCCTTTCTACTCTGGGAAGCCTTCTAGAATTCTGTCTTTCCCCTTAGACCTGCCCTGCCTGCAGGGCTGGGGGCATCTGTGTTTGGCTTCACCTCCTCGAGACTAGGGACTTCTCAAGGCCTTGGCATGGCCAAGGAGACAGCGCACACTGAGTGCTGGTTGATTGAACAACTGAGTCGTCATCTTGTCAGACTCTGGGATCGTTGAGTTAAGAAGGCTCTACTCTCGGCCCCAGCTCTCCAAGGATGTATACAGGAGGCACCCAATAATTATTGGATTGAGTTCTTCAGAAACCTCAAAGGACTCTGAACTTTAAAATCTTTGTAGCCCCAGGTCCATTCTGCTGTATATGTTATTTTCTCATTTATTGAGCACCTACTGTGTACCTGGAACCACTCTGAGCACCTAAGGGAGGGATGGTCTCTCAGCGCTTTCACCAAACAGGGAAACTGGGCTCCGAACAGGAATGGGTGGACCTGAGATCACATGAATGACAGGGGGAGGCGGGGCCCCACCCCCCACCCCCAACTCACTGGTGTTAATGAGAAACTGGTTGGAGACACCAGGATGGTCCACATCATGGATGGCACTGGCAAAGATGGCAGCCAGGATTTCCAGGTCTGTGAAAACAGCCTGCGCAGGCGCGAGGCATAAGAGGTAAGGGGTGGGCTCTCTGCCCCCTGCACCCACCCTGGCTGCCTCTAGCCTTAGGGTAGTACCTCGAGGGCGGGTGTGGCCAGCAGCACATGCGTGGACTGGGCCACATCAGCGGCATGTAGGCTGTTGTGGTAGGCCACGTCAGCATGATAGTGACTCTCCAATGTCAGAAGGTAGGTGACAAGTGTGTCCGCTGGGATCTGAAATGTCTTGAGCAGGTCCCGTTCCTGGTCCATCACAGGCCTCCAGTCAAGGCCTTGGCCTCTGGGCAGCAGCACGCACTATGCCTTCTCTCCTTCGGAACTCCTCTCCACCCCTCAAATACCCACTCCTCCAGGAAGCCTTCCCATCTCTCCCTCTGAACTCCCTTGGTCCCTGTCCTTCCCCTCTGGTCTATCCCTGACCTCACAAGGCTGGGAGTATCTT
Source organism: Ailurus styani (assembly GCA_002007465.1). Lineage (NCBI taxonomy): Eukaryota > Metazoa > Chordata > Mammalia > Carnivora > Ailuridae > Ailurus > Ailurus styani. The sequence continues at coordinate 8,603,229 of LNAC01000008.1, read as the reverse complement.
TGTCCAGCTGTTCCCTCCAAGACTAGGTCTCTTCCGGGCCAGACTACGGGCTGAGGCTTGTGGACAATGAATTTTTCAGCCCAGTGACCTCCTATCCACCCTTCAATGCGCAGCTCAAATTATGCCATTCGGGGGTATCAGGGAGGATTTGAAAATGAGTGTCCCTGGAGGTCTTGGGGTAGGAAGACGTGAAGGAAAGAAACTCCAGGCGCCCTGGAAGCCGAGGGCAGGTTAAGTACCTGAAAGATGCTGAATATGATGGTTGTGAGGGGCCGGTTTCCACTTAGTTCTGCCACCTTGAACACATCGAGCCCCCACTTGTTGGTGTCTTCCATTTCCTAGAATGTGCAGAACTGGAGCTTAACTCCAGCTCCCCTTCCTCAGCCCCTGGACCCTTGACACCCCCCACCAGGCCCCAGGTCCTACACTGAGCCCCACCTGCCCAGTAGACAAGAAGGCAAACTGAGGCCCGAGACAGGGTATCCATCCAAGCAGAGCCACGACTCAGACTCGAGTCTCAGGATTCCAGTTGGGGACCCACCTTGGCCAGCTGCCCCTCCTGGTCAGTCTGGACCCCAAAGCGTGGGACGGTGGCTGCAGAGACGCTGGCCCTGTGGGGGAGCCCACGCAGGCTGCTGATCTGGGACATGGGCCTTGGGGTCTCCATGGGGGTCACCCTGGGCAACTCCATCTCAGTCTGCTGGTCTGTAGATGGAGCAGGGTGGGGCTCAGGGAAACTGATTCAGACCTGCTGGGGTCATCCTGCCTAGCCTCAGTCCCAGACCTTGCCAAGCCTCAGAATCAACCTATTTCCTTTTTACCTAGATCAAAGTAAGCTGGGAGTAGAGTCCCTCTTTGGCCTGTAGCTACCTTTCTCCTCCGTTCATGGCCGATCTCAGGGACCCCCTTCTGTTCGACATTGCCCTTGAGCAATGCTACCTGGGATTCAGTAGTTTCTACCCAAACAGCCAAATGTCCTTTCCATCTCCCAAGCTGGAGACCTAGCTATCTCCATGTTCACTCCATGTCCCCCTTGGAAAACTTCTACATATGCTTCAGAACCCTAGCTTTAATGTCCTCCTCCTCCTGAAAGTTCCCTCTGTTCTTCCCTGTGGCCCATCTCTGACCCCTGGGGTTGGAGGTGTTCATGTCTGGCTCTGTCTTCCCCAGATTGAGGTCTGTAATGCAAGTCTTTCTTTTTCTTCCTCCTTCCTACCTCTATGATCTTGCCCAAGCAAAGACCCATCACAGCTCACCCAGGAAGGTTTGAGAGATGTACTCGGACACCTGGTTCCCAGAGCGGCTGGTTTCAGACAGGTGAGTTAACTCCCGGTTCAGCATCCGCTTGAACTGCAGGGGAAGGTGAGGGCAGTGATGATGGGGGCACTGTGGGCAGAGGCAAATGATCTTGGCTATCTGGTCCTCCTCACCTTGTTGGAGGCCATTTCCCCCACTGAGTGCCGTGTCTGCAGTGTCTCCAGCTGATCCAGACACCAGTCCAGCTCGTCCAATGTCTCCAAAGCCAGCTTCTGCCCAGTGTCCTCTGGGGGCCAAGCTGGTCAGGGGCTGCCTCAACCCCCCTGGGGGACCCTGTGCCCCTCATGCCTCTATATCTGGACCCTGGAAGCCCTCCCCAGTAAGGCCATTAAGGACCCCAAGATCTGAGTGACAGATCAGTCCCCAAGTAGCTGTGTGACCATGAGCAGGTCTCTGCCCTCCCTGGGCCTCGGCCTCCCCATCTGTAATATGGGCGTGGAAGACTCCATCCCCAAGGGTGTTTTGGGGACTACAATTAGCAAAGCCTAAGGACTCATGCGCGGAGTAAGTCACCATGGAGAGGAAGTTCACAGCTGTCCAGCAGTGGGAGGGAGTGGGAGCAGGCACATTACCTGTAGGTGGAGGGGGCTGACTGCCATTTAAGGGGTTCTCAACCGATGCCTGCCTGCGGTAGGGATGGCCTCCGTCACTCATACAGTCCCGCCTTTAAGTCTCCCAGGCCCCGCCCCCACCCAGCATATCCCACCCCTTCCCCCGAGAGTTGCTGGCCGAATTCTTTCGGGTCTGGCCGGGTCTCAGCCGGCCCCACCTCGTCTTCAGGCCTCGCCCCTCTAGGCCTGGTCCCGCCCCCTCCGCCAGCCCTGCCCGTCTCTCCCGCAGGCCCCGCCCCGATGTCTGTGCTTGTCGGCCCCGCCTCTCTCCGCCAGGCCCCGCCCCTGCCTCGTCCCCGGCGTACTTGGCTGCCCCGCGACCTTGCAGGTGGGCAAGGGCTGCAACGTTGCTCCGAACTGTCCTCAGACTGGCTAGGACCTGTCGGAAGGGGCGTGATCAGCGTTGGAAAGCCGGGGTCGGCTCTCCCTGCTTGGCTCACGGGAGGAGGGACAGAGGGTGGGCACCCACCTGGGCAAAGGGCGTCACAATCATGTCTTCTCCGTGTCTGCGGGGAGACGGGACATCAGGAAGGGCGGTCAGGAGAAGCCCTCACGCTGGTTCCCATCTTCCAGCTTTTACCCATACTATGCCCTCAGCTGAGCGTGTCTTCCCCTCATGACTTCTCCTTTGGGTGTCCTTTTGGTCCCTGAGTTCCCCTCACCTAACTCTTGTCTGAAAGCAGCTCCTCTGACCAATCCCCATCTCACAAACAGGGAACCAGGGGCGGCAGAGATCTTAATAGAGGCAGAGCAGAAATTATTGTATTTCTCTTTTCATTATGGCTACCAGGAATCTCAAATCAAGGTGTTTGTTTGGTTGCTGCTAATCAGATTTAATGTCTCCGGATTGCCACCCAACCCCAGCCGCAAGTCAAGCACAGAGAATTATCGGATATCATTGTCCCCATATTCCACTGCATAAGTGAGCTGTCTGGAAAACACTTACTTAAACCTCAAAGCCCAGTTCAAATGACCACTTGAAGGAGGTGTGCTGAATGGAGGAATTAAGGAAGGAGGGAGGAACGAGGAGTCATCCCACCAGACTTGGACTTACAGATCGCTAGCCACAGAGGAGTTCCGAGACATGGCTTTGGGCGAGAGTTCATAGTCGCTGTCGGAGCGGTACAGGAAGGACTCTCGTCTCTGGCTGTGCTGAGCAGGGGCTTGGATGACCCGGCCAAGGCCAGGCCCAGCCTGAGGGTCCAGGGTGCTTCTCGCGCACGAGAATCCATTTTCCAGGTCAAAGCTGAAGGCAGATTAGGCTTGGTCAGAGCCTCGGGTCCTGGCGTGCGGATGCCTGGCTGTGGTCCACACCCCTTTTGTCATATCCTCCCTGGGGCTTCGGTGGGTTGGACAGAAGTAGCCTCCAGTTTGTCCACCTGGCCCACAGTCACACCCCTACCCAGGGACCCTTTGCCCATCATTCCTCTGTCTCCACATCTGTACCCCAGAGCCCTTCCCACTGGGACCAATCTGGACCCCAGGACATGAGTTTCAGATCTGTCGCCAAGTGGCTGTGTGACCGTGGGTAGGTTTAGGCCTTTCTCTGGACATCAACTACCTGGTCTCTAATATGGGCGTGGTATACTCCCTCCCCGACAGCGCATTTAGATGAGCCAACTGCCGCTGTGGGCCTGTGTACTACTAAGGAGTAAACCTTAAAACCTAGGTCGCATGATAAATTCCCCAGGACTGGAAATGACTTCCTGGGCTTTCCTTTCTAGAGGGAGCCTGGGTCCAGCTTGGATCTGACATGCTCCAGGGCTCCCCCAGCCAGCTTTGGCCATGTTCCCGATCACTTGTCCTCTCCCCCAGCTTCCAGGCCCCACACTCATTCCAGATGGTCCTGTCCCAATCCCATCGACCACACACCCAGCTCACTTGGCCTTGACCTCAGTTTCCCCACTCCTCTGCTTCATTGTAGGCCCAAAGGATCTGCCTGTTATCTTTCACCTCCCGGGCCTGCCGCACGCCCTGCCCTCTGCCCGCAGCTCCAGTCCCAGCTCCCAGCCCTGTGTCTCTTTCAGGCCAGAACTGGGACTGGGTAAGGGGGACTATACCCCTATCCTTTGGGATTACAGATCAGAGAAAAAGTGGGGGGAGCGGGAGGAAGCAGAAGTTCAGGAGAGGAGCTAGGAGGAGAGAGAGGAGTTAGCAACAGGGGAGAGGGGCTGCCTGTGTGGGAGTCACGGGCTTTTGAGAAGAGAGAAGGGGATGGACAGGAGAGGCGAACCCAGCAAGACACCTGGGACCGCCCAAGACACAGGGCTCCTGGCCAAGGGCCCGTGTCCACCTAGTCCCCTGTCAAGTGACCCCATCCCAGTCAACCGGCCGGGATCAGCACCTGCCAGAAGACGGGGCAGGGGGTTCGGCTCCGACCGCAGCCGGGGTGGGGGATTCGACAGGATTCTGTCCAGTTCGTCTGGATTCGGTCCGGCTCGGTCACGTACAGCCACGTTTGACCTGAGCTGGGGCTGATCACACATGTTTGGGCCTGGTCCAGCTAGGTTCGGTCGCGCGAATTCGGTAAGGTTCGGTTACGTCCGACTGCGCTCAGGAGGGTTCGGATGCATACGGGCAAGTTCGCCGGAATCCGGCTGCGCTAGGTTTCCGAGCAAGCCCGTGTAGCCCTCGGCCCGAGTCGGGCATATTCGGCTTCGTCCGGGCTCACTCGGGTATGTTCGGACATAGTCGGCTATGTCCGGCCGCTCTCGGAACTTTTCGAATTCGGTGCTTCCTAGAGAATCAGACCGCCGGGGCTCCGAATTCCCGCTTCCTGACGTCACCCCGAGGGGCGGGTGCCTCTTAACCCTACCCTGCCCAGCTCGGGGCTCGGAAGCTGGCAAAGAGACACTCAGGAGGGCTAGCGGCGGCGGAGACCCAAACCTGCCCTCGGAGGGGGAGCCCTGGGAGTGGCGCCCCACTACGCCTCCCTTGCCTCTCCCCAAAGTTTCTGGAAGAGCAAACCTATGGGTCAATAGGGAAACTGAGGCCAGGAGAGGCAGCAGGGTGCTGGATTAGAATCCAAGTAATGGGTGCGGAGGGTTAAGGGCTGGGCAGGGATTTTCGCGCCCGAGAAAAGCTGTTTTTCTTTCTGCTCTAAACTTAGCCCGGAGCGATGGGGTCAGACCGCGGTTCCATGACGCGGGCGGCGCGGCGCGAGGTCGCCCGGACTGTGGGAACTGTGCGTCTGTCTATCGCTTGGATAGGTAAACTGAGGCAAGAGGGCCTCCGAGGAACCCACCCTCCTCCGGCCTCACCTTTTGGGACCGAGGACTTTCCCTCGACGCCCCTGAACTCTCTCCGGAACCCTCCGCAGGGACCCCTCTTCGCAGGCGTCTTTGCAGGTGCCCTGGCGGCGCTCTCCGGGACCTGGGACACCCAGCCCCTCCCGGTCTGAAAGGGCACCATCAAGGACCACGGTCACGGCTGCCTCCACCCTACCAGCTGTCACTGGCCATATGACCTTGGTGAAGGGACCTTCAGTCCCTGAGCCGGCAGGTGCCAAATTATCAAGCGAATGCTAATGGGGCACGAATCCAGAGCAAGGTGCCGGCCACGGTCGGCGCCCACAAGCCCCCCCCTCCGACCCGAGCCTCGCCCCCGCGCCCCACGAGGTCACAGCTTCCTGAAGGGGTCGGGATTAGAACCCAAAACGGTGGATGGAGGCTAGTTTCTAGGACGCAACTGAGTGGGGCTGCGAGGAACCGGCTCCCAGGCAACGCGGGTCCACTTTCTGCGTGGGACACGCAACTCGCCCTCTTACGCTGCGCACGCCCTGCTTCGAAGGCCCCCAGTCAAATCGGGTCTTCCCCTGCAGACACCGAAGGCTTAGTGTTTGGCCCCCGGGCCATCTCTTTGCCGGCTCCGGGATTGACCCGGGAGCGAGAACAAGGGGAGGAGTCACTCCCTCCTCCCCTCACTCGCGGGGCGTTCAGCCCGCCGGCCCCGGCTGGCTTGGGTCAGGAGGAGACGTGAGCCTCAGCCCGTCCCGCTCTGGGCCACACAGCTGGAAAGGGACAGACGCTGGTCCCCCGGGCATTTGTCCAAGCAGCGGGTGGAGGGAGACCGAGATAGAGAAAGACGGAGTCTCCAAGTACGGGAGACAGAGACAGGGCAGAGGAAGAGAGACACCGAGAAAGAGAGGGCAGGGCAGAGCGTCCCTACCCTGATTCGCGACCGGGCTCCAGCTGGCCCTGACTTTGCCCTTCCCACCTCCAGCCTAGCTGTTCTGGGGACCCCCGCCGGGCCCTCCGGCTCGCCTCACCACAGCGGATGGGCCACAGTGAAGCGCCGCTGCAGGCGGATGCTCTGGTTCACCAGGAGTTTCCTGAAGAGCCCGGGGGAGCCGCGCGGGGAGCCCCGAGGGGAGCTGGGCCCGGGGGCCGGGCCGGGCGCGGGGGGTCCCTGCATCGCCAAGACCGCGTGGAGGCTGAACCCAGCGCAGGCTGCGCGGGACTTTTTCTGGACGGCCGCGGGGGCGGGGCCCGGCGGGGAGGGGGCAGAGGGCGCCCCGGCTCCGCCTCGCCGCTGGACCTCTCCATGATGCTCCTACCGGGAAAAATGGGGAAACTGAGGCACTGAGCTGGACGCGACTCTTTGCTCCCTCCCGCCCTCTGGGGGTGGCCCCGTGGGTCCCAGAACCCGGATCTTAGACACTTTCCTCTGTCAACATGGTCCTAATTAGGGCAGCTTGTTGGGTCGAGAACTTGGCTGAAGAGTGAAATGCGGAAGTCAGAAAGGGAAGTGGCCTCCATTGCGAGAGGGTCACCGAGGCACGGAGTTTGTCAAGGGGCTGCCCAGATCCCACGCGGTGTTTCCAATACCCCTCTGCCCATTTTCCATATGGAGAAAACGAATGAGGCCTGAAGCCGCCAGGGGCTGCCCCCCCCCGCCCCCCGAGCTACAAAACCTTAACCTTTTACCAGGTGGGGAAACTGAGGCTAGGAGAGAGACAGTAACAGGCACGTAGCTTTGCTGCAAGACAGCGGGGTTCGAACCCAGCTCCCCCCTCCCAGGCCCCCTGCACAAGTCCTCACGTGACCCCCCACCCGCTCTGACATTCCCCAGGCCCTGTCTCTGGATCCTTGTCTCTCTCCTGCTGTCTCTACTGAACAAACATCCGCACTCCACCCCCGCCAGTTCTTCCGTCTGTGAAGCATCAGCTGCCTGTCCCCCTGCCCCAGGAACAACCTCAGAGGGCCTGGAAAGGGAGATTCTGGAAGGTTTTCAGGGGTCTGTAGCAGGTGCTCTATCCTCTGGATGGCATTGGGGTGGCCCCATTCCACAGAGAAGGAAAGCAAGTGTCAGGGTGTCACACCTGGAGGCAGGACCTTGAGTGTCCATGTCTTAGGCAGAGGCAGCTGAGGCCCAAGGAGGCTGGGCCTCTCAGCTGAGGCCACATAGAAGCTCTAAGTCCAACTGTGTCCCTGCTGTGGGTTGACACCCCCTCCCTTGCCTGGGCTTTGTCCCAGGGGACTTCACACATTTTGGGATCCCTAGGCAAATGGCACCCACATTTCTGACACTCTGAGAGGAATGTGAGATACAATGGGGTGATTGGAACTTCAGTGGGGGAACCTGAGGTCCCACAGGGAGGAGACTCTCTCTTCTGACTCCCAACCATCCCACTGTCCCCATTGTACAGATGAGAAAACGGAGGCTCAGAGAAGGGGAACGCTGGGGCCCAGGAGTGCAGAGAGTCTCAAGGACCTGACTGGGAACCCCCTCCTGCCCCCATGGCTCTGCAACTGGACACCTGGTGGGAACCAGACTCGCTGTCCCAAAGTCAAAAATACCATCTGTAGTTGCTGTGGCCGGACCTAATTATAGCCAGTCCCCAGGGGATAGAGGCTGCCAGGATCAGCCTGGTGGAGGCACTGGGGACAGGGTCAGAGGAGCCTCGATACCACCTCAGCCCCAGGGGAGGGGCTTGTAAGGGTCCCATGTCCCCAAGGAGAAACTGAGGCACAGAGAGATTCAGTCACTCCCCAGAAGTCACAGACATGAAATGGAAAGCTAAGATGAAATGCATCAATACAGACCGCTTCCTACTTGCCTGGAGCTGAGCCAAGGGCGGCACATGTAAAAGTCATTTGATCTTTTCAGAGCGACTCTACAAAGTGGGGACTATCACGCTCATTTTGTGGATGGGGAAATTGAACCACAGGGAGGTGGTGGTCACTTGCTCGAGGTCACATAGCCCTGAGTGGCAGGGCCAGTGTCATTCCAGCCTAGGCTGGAGGGCTCCCTAGCCTGTGCCCTCTCCCACTTAATGCTTAACTGACACCATCCCCTCTGAAGTCCCAGAGGCTACTCTGACACTCATGTTTTATCAAGAGTTTTAATAGTTTAATGGTTTGAGGGCGCCTGGGTGGCTCAGTGGGTTAAAGCCTCTGCTTTCGGCTCAGGTCATGATCTCAGCGTCCTGGGATCGAGGCCCGCATCGGGCTCTCTGCTCAGTAGGGAGCCTGCTTCCTCCTCTCTCTCTGCCTGCCTCTCTGCCTACTTGTAATCTCTCTCTGTGTGTCAAATAAATAAATAAAATCTTTAAAAAAAATAGTTTAATGGTTTGAAACATTAATAGATACAACTTTAAATATTTTATTAACAGTTTTAACAGCAATGCTCTATTAATAGGTTTTGGGATGGAGAAAATGAGCCACAGAGCCAAGACTCAGCATTTGAAGCCTGGTCCGCTTGACTCTGGGAGGCCCCAAACCCAGCCGGGTAAGGGGCTGAGGCTGAAGGAGGGGTGAACAGGAGGGCCCCCGTCCTGACTTTGTCCGTGTCCTGCCTGACCTGAGGAAGTGCCCAGCAGTAGAGTGCCCTTTGCACTGTCTCTAATTCCCCCACTGAAGCAGTCCTTCTTTTGGCAGACGCTTTCCTCCTCTGCCACCAGGTGGCCCCAATGAGATGGGAGGTGAGTGTTACTATGCCCATTTTACAGACAAGTAAACTGAGGTCTAGAGAGATGACTTGCCGAAGTCCCCATGGAGAATCTATTGTTTTTTAAGATTTTATTTATTTATTTGAGAGAGAGTGAGAGAGAGAGAGGGGGGGGAGAGAGAGAGAGAGATTGAGAGAGCATGAGCAATGGGGAGGTGTAGACAGAGAGGGAGAAGGAGAAGCAGACTCCCTGCTGAGCAGGGACTGGATCCTAAGACCCTGGGATCATGACCTGAACTGAAGGCAGATGCTTAACTGAGGGAGCCACCCAGGCACCCCACCCCTGCCCCCATGGAGAATCTAGACAAAGAGGGGAGAGCAGGGGCTGAGGCAAGTGCATAGATGGTCACATGGGTCAGATCTCACCCTCCTCTGCTCCAGACCCCATGGCTCCCTTTTGCCCTTCTGTCTCAATCCATACCTCTCTGAGGGCCTTGTTTTGAGGTTTTGAGGTCTGAGCCTCCCTGACGCCTTCCTCCTGCTCACTCTGCTCCAGCCTCATCCCCCTCCTTACATTTCCTTTAACCAGCCAGGTTCACTCCCATCCCCTGCCCTTGCCCAAATGTTCTTCTCCTGCTGACTCTTCATGTTTCAGGTCACAGCTGGAGCATGACCCCTCCAGGAAGCCCTCCCTGACTAGCTGGGTAAATATTCTCAGAGCACCCTTCTCTCATGGGTACAATTTCACATTTCCTTGTCATGATTACCTGACCTGGATTTGCCTGGACCACTAGGCCCTCTGAGGCAGGACCTGCATTTGCGCCCTCAGTGTCTGACACACGGTAGGTGCTCAATAAATGCTTGGAAGTAAACAGAGAGCCTCCTCCTCCCACCCTTCAGCCATAGTGATCTGTAGTCAGCTCTTTATTTACCTGATCCTCCTGATTCTGAGTCTTCGTACTTTCTGTTCATTCTGCCTGGCACATCCTTCCCTTCAGTCCTCCTTGTTAAATTTTCCTTGTCCTTCAGTTTAAGCTTAGATGCCACCTCTTTCAAGCCATCTTTTCCCACCTCCTCCTCGCCCAGTGCTGGATCAGAAACCTCCTCTGGGCTCCCCCGGTACCCTGAGCTCTCCCCGTCACAACACAGATCACACTGTGCTATCTCCACTTGGTAGAAGTGTCTCCACCATGAGCCTGTCCGTACCTGCTTGCCCACTGCTGGGTCTCCAGTACAGGGCCTGGCACAGAGTAGATGCTTAATAAATGCTTGCTGAACAAGATGCTAGGATCCCAGACCACATGATCTGCCTGGGCCGGTGGGGAGGGCAGCCAGATCTGGGAACCAGGCTCCCACAGAAAGTTCAAGACAAAATGTAGGAAATACTGGATTCATGTTGCCATCTCACTGTCAACACTGATGTTCAGAGAAGCACCCTCACTTTTTCGGGACCGCACAGTAGGTTGTCCTTAAATCCAGCTTCTCTGAGGGCTGAGCCCCTCCCCCCACACCAGCATACACATGCACACGCACATGTGAGCACACTCACAGGAACACGATCTCCTGCCTTCCAGAGTCACTTGGGGTCTCCCCCCAAGACAGGCGCAAACCTGTCTGTTTGTTCTTTCTTGAAGATGGAAAATCATGAGTCACTGGGAGTGGGGGCAGGAGGAGCTGAGGGATGGGGGGGCTGGTGGGGGCAAGAGGCCTGCTGGGTCACCTGGGAACAGCTCCAAACCCTTTGGGCCATAGGGCCCATCTGCCCCAGATGTATCCCAGGGCTGCTAGGGGACCAGGCTGGGAATGTAAGGCCAGGGTTGTTGATTCAGTAAGAAGTCGGTGGCCCCAGGAGGTCCATGGACCAAGATGGGAGAAAATGAAAACCTAGATCCGGAGAGGAAAGGAACTTCCCTGATGTCACCCAGCCTAACCTCAAGCCCCAGACTCTAAATCTGGCCCAGAGTCAGGTGGCTCCCCCTCCTATCCAAGGAGGGCCTGGGGCTCCTAGAACCTGCTCCTCAGTCCTCCAGCCCTGAAACTCCCACCTCTGGTCCCTCTGAGGCCTCTGTTTCCCCTTTCTGTGTTTCTTTTCCGTCTCTGTCTTATTCCCCTGCCTGCCTTCCTGGGTTTATATGAAAAAGGAGGAGCAGCCCTCCCCCCTACTCCCCCCTTCTCCGTTCCATCCCTTCTGATGTGGAAAAAAGATCCTGTGCTCAGGCTCCCCAAGAGGCTTCCACTCCTCCCCAGGTGACAGGCGGCCAGAGAGACCACATAGAACCCTCCTTCCCCAGTGCTGTGGACAGCCTGCCCTGGTCCTCTCATACATACTCCCCAAGGTGCCCTCAGATACTCATGGTGGCCACAAAGCCCACAAACATCTCAGGACACTCCAAGATCTGGACACCCAACTGGGTCAGAGTGAAGTAACGCCCAATCACACACCCATGAGCACCACAAGGCGGAACACATAGGCACGTACACAACTGGTGTACACAGCCAAACACATCCAGTCACCCAGAGACACAGCTGGCTGCGGACACTCACACAACGGGTCGGAGTACACACGGGCCGCAGCTGCTCAGACTCACAACACACTCAGAGGCGATAGCACCTTAGCACACCCAATCACAGACCCGTAAGCAATCGTGACACCACCACCCTCCAGCTCCACCCATAAAAACAGCTTTTTTTCCTCCAAAGAACCGGCTTCAAGACAAGCGGCTGAGACCCCCCGCCCCGGGAGAAGCAAGGACCCTCCCCCACTCCCGCCAGGCTCCGCGCGCCCCTCCCCCACGGCTCGGGAGTGCCCTGCCTCCGCCCACCTACCGCCTGTAGGAGGTGGGCCAGGAGCGCCGAGACTTCTCGAGCCCCGGCCACGGGCTCCGGTCCCGCTCACTGCGGCCCGCGGACTTGTCCGGGTCCGAGTAGAAGCGCTGCTGGATGCGGATGGGGCGCCGGGGCTGACGCCACAAGTGCTTCGGAGGTCTGGCTATGCCTTGCCGGCTGCGAGCGCGACTCAGCTCGCTGGATGCCTCCGCCCCTTCTTGGACCCCTGGGGTCTCCATGCGCCAGGAGAAGGGAGCGGGGAGAGCAGGGAGCACAGAGAACAGGGCGCGGGAGCCGTCCCTGGGAACCAGGAGTGTCTGCGCCGGGGTCGGGCCAGGGCCGGGGGTGGAGGCGACAGCGAGGAGCTGTCCGCGCCGGAGGTGCTGAGGCGGGAGAAGGTAGAAACAGGGGCTCAAGGTGCGGCTGACGCCGAGGAGCTGTCCGTGCCCGATGGTGCTGAAGGGTAGCAAGGGAAGAAGAACTTGGGGTGGGGGGTTGGAAACAGGGGCTGGGGACACCCCCAGAGCAGAGAACGGTTTGCTGTCCCCTCTAGTGCTGAATGAAGGAGGGTCAAGGCACGAGCTTGGAGTGGAGACGACGGAAATTGTCCTCCCTGTTGCTGCCGAATGGAGAGCAAGGAGATGGGGGCTCTGGAGACCCCCAGCGCTAAGGCTCTGTCCCTTCTCCTGGTGCTGAAAGGGAAGAAGGTAGTAGATTCAGGGGCTCCGGGTGGATGAGACGCGAGAAGCTAGCTGCAGGAAGCGCAGAGAGACAGGGGTTCGGGAGCACCTCCACACCAGAGCGTCGTCTGCCCAGGAGGTGCTGAAAGCTGAACAGCGGCGGGTCCTCAGCCCTCCCCAGTGACCGTAGCAAGGAGTCTGGAAGCAGAGTCAAGGGCTCTGGTCTTCAGAGGTAGGCACAGATGGTGTTTCTCTGCCAAGCTGTGGAAGGTAGGCTTAGCGGTTCAGTCCCTGATGGGGTCTCTTTGGAGTCCTAAAACCCCCACTCACACAGGGAAGGGATCCAGGAAGGGCAGAGAAATGGGGAGGGCTGTAACAGGGCCCTCACATCCCTAGGGTGGACACACAGAAGCTGTATCTAGTCGGGGCTGCCAAGAGTGGGGGTGGGTAGAGAGGGGCACCCTTTTATAGCTACACCAACGCCCAGACCCTCAGCGGAAATGGTGGGATCTCATTCGTCCCACTATGCCTTGGGCCCCACCTCACAGCCACGATTCCTGCCCTCAAATCCCAGGCTTGCCCCTCCTTTCCCCAGTTCTAGAAACTCAAGGCCCTGCCCACCAGGAATCCTAATCTCAGGGGTAATTTCCTGGTAAGTGGCAAAGGGAGGGTGAGAACATTTTCTATTATGGTTAACAGAAATAGACATGCACAGAGCAGGCGGGTGGGTGTGGACACTGGGCTGGGGCAGGGAGGCATTTGGAGCCACTTGGTGCAGTAGGTTTGGGGACAGGAAGAGCCACGATTTCAGAAGGATATTTCAAGGCTATTTCTCATGGAGACTATCCACTCTCTACCCTAGTTGTGTCCCCAGGTTGGAGAAATGGGAAATGTTTGGGTCATGCAGACTGAGCTCAAGCCCTAGGACTGCTGCATCTTGCTGGGTGATGGGAAACAAATGACTCTTTTCTATCCTTTACTTTCATGGCTCAGTCACTGCCCTTCCTCTTAGCCCCCTGTCCTCCAAAGATGGCAGTGGGAGACAACTTGGTCCACTAGTGGGGAATATAGGTTCTGCCATTGGCTGGCTGTCACTCCCCCCTTCTAATTCTGTTTTCTATTCTGAAAAATGGGAATAGTGATGGTGTCCCCACATCTTGGCATTGTTAGAAGGATGAAAAGGGATGTCACAGCTGAAGGGTCAAAGACCAGGAGCTGTCCACAACAGTGCCCCCTCTCTTCACCCCCTGCTGATGCCCACCAATGCCTGCTGTATCTACCTCATAAGTAACTTCTAAATCTACCTACTTCTCTCCACCTGGATCCATGTACCACCACCTCCTGTGCAGAACCACCCAACCCTTGACAATTCTACTCACAGTAGTCACAGAGAATTTTTTTAATGCTAATCTGATCAACTCACTCTCTTGAAAGTCTACCCATGGCCTCGTATTGCACCCCATGAAGTCTTGTGTGGTCCAGCCCCTGCTCACATCCCCAGGCTCCCCTCCAGTCACACTGATCTGTGTTAAGTTCCTCATGCACCTTATCTTCCTGAGTCCTAGGCTTCGTACCATCTGTTCCTTCTAATTGGCAAAGGCTTCCCTGCACTTCTGTGACTGACTTATCTTCATCCTTCATGCTAACCTTAGATGCCACCTCTTCCAAGTAGTCCTTTCCTCACCTTGTACCCCCCCCCCCAGTGCTGGGCCAGAAGTCTCCTCTGGTTTCCCAAGGCACCTTGATCTCTCCACCTGATAAGAATCTCTCTCCATCATCAGCCTGTGAGCACCTGCTTGCCCATGGCTGTGTTTCTAGTACAGGGACCAGCACACAGTAGGTGCTTAATAAATGTTTTCTGAACAAGTTAGAGAAAGGTTCAGCTAGACAAGGCACTCTTTCTCCTGAGACTGTCCCCCTTGGTCCCCATCTGCCTCCTCACCTTCCTGGGTCTGGATTGTGGCTTTGCTCTGTCCCTTGAGACTCGATGGTGAACACCACAGAGGCACTGGGCTCAACATCTCCAGGGGTTTCAAGGCGGCTTGACAGCGGTGGCAGCAGCGGAGTCCCTGAAAATCTTCTCCGGATGACACCACTGCCAAATGGGCTCATGGGGACCAAGCCAGAATCCACCGACTCCCGGATCCGCTGGGGAGAGACAGCGGCAGAGACATAAGCAAGTTCCCAGGCAGAGAGCCTCTCTGGGACCCAGGGGACCAGGAGGAAGCTCCAACATGCCCTCACCCAGATTCCTTGTCTGGACCAGAGAGCTGTATCTGAGTCCTTTCTTTCTTTCTTTCTTTCTTTCTTTCTTTCTTTCTTTCTTAAGATTTTATTTATTTATTTGAGAGAGAGAGAGCATGAGTGGTGGGAGGGAAGAAAGAAAATGAGAAGCAGGGAGATCCACGTGGGTCTTGTGGGGCTCATGGGGCTTGATCCCAGGACTGTTGCGATCATGACCTGAGCCAAAGGCAGATGCTTAACCAACTGAACCACTGAGGCACCCCTGAGTCCTACTTTCTCCCGGAATGAATTTACCTCTTTGAGCCTCAGATTCCTCATCTATGAAGTGAAGATGTGGATCTCAAACTTGCAGGATATGAATAGTCCCTGCAGAATTATTTATTAATCTGTATGTAGTATATTCATATTTATAACATTATATGATATATAATCCTATTTATTACAATAATATTCCCTCTAATGTTATTGTATGATATTAGATTCTTATTAAAATATAAAAATAAAGTATGCAGTATGTAAACAAGTGAATAATAACAACAGTACCAATAACTAACCTTTCTTCCACACTGAACCTCTATCAGTGCTGTTCTAGGGAATCCATCGTAGATTAGGTCATAAGGGCACAATAAGGCTATTTTATACCATTATCCTCATTTTATTAAAAGATTTTTTAAAGATTTGATTTTTAAAAGTAATCTCTATACCCAACGTGGGACTGGAACTCACAACCCAAGATCAAGAGTAACATGTTCTATCGACGGAGCCAGCAAGAGATTCCCCATTATCCTCATCTTATAAATAAGGAAACTGAGGCTCAGAGCTGAAGAAGTTGCCCAGGTTTGCTGTTGGTAAATAAACCCTGAATTCTGAGCTTCAGTGCCTTTTGTTGAAAGAAGAACTGAACAGGAGAAATTAAATAAGATGGTGTTGGCAATCATGCTCTGAGTAAACACTTGAGACATTTGAAAATCAAACAGAATCAGGATGAATTGATGAGTCAGCAACATGACCTTTCCAACCCAACAGAACTGGGTTCACCCCATGCTGTGTGGTGTAGGAAAAGCCTGCCTCCGTTTTTCTATCTATGAAACGGGATGAAAATGGTACCAATTACTTGGGGTTGTTAGTAATAAAAGGACAAACCCACATGTTCCAGCCACAGGCTGAGAGCTGTCAGTGGTGCTGACCTCAGGACTTATAATTCACTGCATTGGGGAGCGGGGAGTGTGTGTGCAGGGGTGGGGAGGGTTGCTGGGGGCAGTCAAAGGAGCTAATGGGATGTGGGAGAGGTGGACCTCAGAGGGGCAGGCCCACCTTCTCTTGCTCTGCCACTGACCCTTACAAATTAATCTGTCTCAGTAATCAGAACATTCAGATGGGAAAACCGAGGTCCAAGAAAATATGGCTAATTAGGGCCAGAGCTAGTGCAAGGGGGTTCAGCGAAGAAGGTATGAGGAACACACGTCAGTTGAGCCTCCACGGGGCGTATTTCTACAGGGCATTTCGTCACAGAAGAAGAGGAAATGACCTGCTGAGAGTCACACAACTGAGGGCTGCTTAGTTCCCTGCAACCCCACTTAGCTCTTTGTACGGATCTGATCCTTCTAGGACCCAGGATGCTTAGCCGGCCCCCCCACCCCCAACCTCTTATGAGCATAACCCTCTTCCAGGAGTGGCTGAGTTCTAATGTAGAAATCCAAGTGTTCAACACTGGGCTTCCCTTGGGAGGGTTCCCGGCAGCTGGGAGGGTGTGCAAGAAAGCAGAGGGTGGGGTGTGTGGCCCCAGGGGGCCCCTCCCAGAATAGGAGGCCCACTGAGCTACCAACTGCCTGCTGTCTTCTTTTTTTTTTATATATATATACTTTTTTTTAAAGATTTATTTATTCATTTATTTCACAGAGGGAGAGAGATCACAAGTAGGCTGAGAGGCAGGCAGAGAGAGAGGAGGAAGCAGGCTCCCTGATGAGCAGAGAGCCCAATGCGGGCCTCGATCCCAGGACCCTGAGATCATGACCTGAGCCGAAGGCAGATGCTTTAACCCACTGAGCCACCCAGGCATCCCTGGACTGAGAGCTTTTGAGGGATGTAATTTGTTTTATAATTTTAAGGAGCCTCCTGTGTCTGTAGGGGGCTTTAGGGGGCAGGGTAAGGGCTGGGCCAGGATCTGGGTAGGTCATGGGCATGGTGGGGCCCATGGGTGGACTTGGGATATGTTTTGGAGGCTGAGAGATGGACCATGGCCATGGATGTTCAAAGAGATACAAGGATAAGTCATGGTTATGATGGGCGACTAGTTGTTTACCAGATCACTAGTTGCCGCATAGTTATCTAGAGCCGCATGGTTACTAGGTGGGGCTACTTGGATGAGGAAGATTTGGCAAGAGAAAGTACCGACATAATGAGGGCTTGTGGGGGGTGGGGGTGGGGCGCCTGGGTGGCTCAGTCAGTTACGAATCTGCCTTTGGCTCAGGTCATGATCTCAGGGTCCTGGGATCAAGTCCTGCATCAGGCTCCCTGCTCAGCAGGGAGTCTGCTTCTCCCTCTCCCTCTGCCTTTCCCCCTGCCCCTCCCCCCCACAAATAAATAAAATCTTTAAAAAAAAAATTAGGGCTTGGTTTAAACATCACAGGACCCCCCAACAGAGTCAGCGGAGGGAGCTGGATGTTTGAGTCTGGGCTCATGGGGGGCCAGGTTGGTTTTAGGGTGAAACAGACAAGACAGGCCCTGTGGGGAGCAGCTGACCGACCCTCCCCCATCTGGACCAGGGCTGGGGTGAGGATGGGGCGCTCTCAGAGCTGCAGGCAGTCCTCCCCGCCTCTCAGCTGCAGCATTAATCAGCCTGCCACTGCAGACTGATTGCTTTCTCTGTTGAGAGGTTGGAGTGGGGACAGAAAGCCGGGGCGGGTGGGGGGGCAGGAGGGGAGGAGAGGGAAGGGCTTGGAGGGAACTGAGCAGCTGCCTTTTGATCTGTCCATCTTGCCTGTCCCCGAGATCTCCCTGTGTGCTAACCCTGGTTGCACCCCCAGATCCAGCCTCTAAGACAAACCCTAACTGTGTCCCATCCCCACCCGCAGCTGCCTCTCACCTTCCTCCGTCTTCCCTAGCTCAACCTGCCCCAGCCCCAGCCTGTACTTGCCTCAGGGCCTTTGCAGGGGCTCTGCCCTCTGCAGGGAAAGCCCTTCCCCCAGCCCTTCCGCCTAGCTGGCAGCTTGTTTTCCTCTACTCTTTTAAATGTCACCTCCTCAGAGAAGCCCTTCCTGCCCAGCCCGGGTAGCCTCATTCCCACTCACCCATCCCCAGATTTTATCTTTTCCCTTAGTTGAATGTCTGTCTCCCCTGCCTATGAGGCTCCATGTCCCCCATGCCCAAAGCTGGGCCCCAAACACAGTGGGCATTCCATGCACAAGTAGAATGACTGATGCTGTAAATTAAGTGTTTGGGGGGAGCTCTAAGGGGTCCCCGCTTTACAGAGGGAGAAGGTGCGGCTCAGAGAGGATCTTGGGTAGTTGAAGCAGTGGGGGGCTCAGCAGTGGGGTTCAGAGCACAGACAAGGGTCCTGAAGGCCCAGGCTCAAACCTCAGTTGGCCACTCACTTTGAGGGAGGGCTAGCGTCTCTGTGCCTCAGTTTCCTCATCTGTAAACTGGGACTGCCCTCATCCTTCTTCCCCTCCCACAGACAGCTGGGGTGCAGATCAATGAGCCAACGAACATGTGGGAGCTTGCTGGCTGCAGGGGACCAGCACATCCCACCCTCCCTCAGCCCATACAGCGTTAGCCCCTTGTTCTTCATACGAGCAAACAAGGCCCCAGAGATGTCATCAGTCACTCGCATTGGTGAGCGGCCTGGACCTCATTTAAAGTCAGCTCCTGCTGGGTTCTCTGCTTACTACCCAGTTTTCCAGAATGAGGCCATTGGCTCTGCCCCAAAGGTGTGACCTCATGCCCTCCCTGGACTGAGGGCATCCAGGCCGCCTCTCCTTGGGCCATCAAAACCTTGTATCCAGACCCCAAAGGGTCGCTGCTGCTCCCTCCTCCTCCACTGGTGTCCCCTGCAGCCCTGGGCTGGACAGCAGAGTGGGATTGAGTCCCAGACTCCTAGTAACCTCTCTGGGCCTCAGTTTCCCCATCTGTAAATAGGTCCCCAGACAGCTCTGGATGTTTCCACTAGAAGAGGTCCTGTGAGCCCCTCCCCCGTACCCCCCCATGGCCTGGATGGCCCAGCCGGCCCTCCCCACCCCTACCCCACTCACCTCGCTTAGCAGGAAGGAGAGGGCCGTCCCACTGCGCCTCATGCTGCAGGCATCTCGGAGCCCGGGGGTGGGGGGGGACAGATGTGAGACCCGTCAGGCCCTGAGAGCCAGCTGTACCCCCGTGAGACTCCCCCTACACAGGGAGCTCATCTCACACCCTGTACCCTCTCCCGGTGCCCACGGATGTCCAACCAAGGTAGCCTGGGCCATACCACAGGCACCGGTGTGGGACAGCCCCCCCACAGCTCTGCAGGCTCCACCCGGGGGGAGCAGCAGACCCCGGTGCCTACGCACACTCCCCAAGCCCCCCTGCCCCCTCCCTGCCAGGGTCCACAGCCTTGGGGCATCAGGACCTTCAGGAAGAAATCCGCTGGCCCCAGGCCCCGTGGGGGGTCCATTCACCTCCCAGCCCAGCTCCAGTGGGTTCAGGGACCCCAGTCCACTGTCGGAGAACCTCTGCCCCCACCCCCAACTCATACAAGCTCTGCTTGGCTCAGGCAGGCCTGGCACTCCCTGCCACCGCTGAGTCCTGTCTGAGTCCCGTGACCTCCCTGGGCGTGGGGGAGGGGAGGACTGGACCTGCCCAAGTGGGTGGCCCAGGGTCCCCCACCCCTTCCTCCACGGAGCCCCTTAACTACCTGAGTGCCAGGCTCAGACACACCCAAATAGCACCCCTAGTTCAGAGTGATGGGGGAGGGGGGAGGGTGTCCCCTGCATGGGTGCTGGAGAGTGGCCAGGAGCGTGACTGAGTGTGTGTGCAAGTGCGGGAAGGGGGAGGTAGGCTCAGGGTGGGCGGGCGTTAAGTTCAATTGTTACTGTGCTGGTAAGAGAGGGAGAGAGGTGGAAACACGGAGAGCTAAAGAGAGAAAGGAAGAGACACTGAAAGACACAGAGAGAGAGAGAGAGAGAGAGAGGGAGGTGCAGATTTGCGGTAAGAAGGGAAAGATTTTACCAGCTCAGGGTCTGGGACACGCGCTTCATAGGACAGCCCGCGAGGTGTGGCCTCAGGAGTTCAGGGGTGGCCGTCTGGGGCCTGTGGAGGCTCCAGAAAAGTTGGTCACCACGCTGTGCCTCTCTAGGCAGATCGATGACCCTCTCTGGTCAATCCACTCATCACAAACAGTGGGGAGTGGAACCACAGGGGGTGGGGTTATGGGGGCGCGTCCTGTGGCCGGAGGAAAGGGGCTGTGTGGCTCTGACCCCTCCTGAGCTACTGAAAGTTAATGTTTCACTAGAATGGCTGCCTGCCCGGGAGGCCCCGCCGTCCCTCTGCCCTGAAAATCATTAGAGCATGACACCCACCCACCCCCCGCCACCCCAGCAGGCTTCATCCCCATGTGCTGTGTGACCTTGACCCCCCACCTCTGTCACCACCCGTTTCACTGAAGGGTAAACCCAGCCTTGAAGGGGCAGCTCCAGGCTGGAGTCCTGGCCAAGACACAGCCTGGAGCCTCCACGTCCCACTCCTCTGGAAAGGCCTGGAAGGTTCCGGGAGACAGGGTGGGTGGGAAACAGGAAGAACCCGCTAACCCACCAAAGGTCCCCAGACAGAGGCTTGCTCCTCCCTGCACTATTTTCCCTCCTACGCGATGGGACGGGAGAAAGTGGGGGACCCGGGCTCAGACCCTGGGAAACAGGACTGAGACAACAAGGTGGGGGAGCCATTTGACTCCCTGTTCTCTGCGTGCTTCTGGTGCTTTCCCTGCCTCCTGGAATGCCTTCTCCCCCTGCTGACTTACCCCGCTGAAGACTTAAAGAAAGATCTACTAGATTGTGGAATTTGCTGGCTGGAAACTCCCCTGTGATGTTTGGGCTAAAACTCACACTCTTTCCCACAGCCAGTGCAGCTCTCCACTCACCAATCACTCACCCTACACTGACTCCACTCATTTCTTTGTTGTTCCCCAAACATCTCAAGTTCTTCGTACCACAGGGCCTTTGCACTTGCCTGCTTCCTGGGATACCCTCCCAGCTTTCTCCAGGGTGGCTCCTTCCCACCTTTCAGGTCTTGGTTCAGATATCACCTTCCCAGAGAGACCTCCCTGCCTTCTCAGAAAACCTGGACATATGGGCCCTTGGGATTCAGCCACAGCCCTAATCTGTGACTCCATGACCCTCCGTGCCATCTGAAATGATGTCATTTGATCCCCTGGCTATTGTCTGTCCCCACTTTTGAGACTGTGGGCCCCATGAGGGTGGAGAAATCATCCCTACTATGACCCCAGCACAGAGTAGCCACCCGGAAACATTTGTCAGGGGAGCCCATGACTCAGGAGGCCACAGAGGACCAGTAAGGGCTTTATTAGGGCAAGCATGGCCCCTCCTCCAGTGCTCCTGCCCCATCCAAGCCCCCTTCTCTCTCAGCCCCAGGGAGATCACTCTGGTGGGCGATGGGCCAAAGATGACGTTTGGTCCACAGCTTCCTGGAGGGGGAACACACAAGAGGACATTTAGGCACCAGCAGAGTTTATAGACGGGACTTGGGAAGGCAATCCCTCCAGCCCAGCCCCCACCTCATCGTGGAGACGTCATCCAGCTTCTAGAACTCAGACACACCCCGGTGGCGGCACCTCACAGCCATCAGCACAGACCCGATGAGCAAAATGGACACCAGCAGACACACAGCCACCACCACACCTGGGTTCCTGTGCAACTCGGGGGCCCCAGAGTCACCTGGAGCTGAGAGGAGGAGGCCTGAGTCAGCCGTGGACCCCACCCCTCCCAAGGCTGAAACACCCACCAGGGCCTGGAGCTTTTTTTTTTTTTTAAAGATTTTATTTATTTATTTGACACAGAGAGAGAGATCAGATCACAAGTAGGCAGAGAGGCAGGCAGAGCGAGAGGAGGAAGCAGGCTCCCCACTGAGCAGGGAGCCCGATGCGGGCCTCGATCCCAGGACCCTGAGATCATGACCTGAGCCGAAGGCAGAGGCTTTAACCCACTGAGCCACCCAGGCGCCCGGCCTGGAGCTGTTTTGAGTCCCTTCCCAGGAAGCTGTGCTCGCCTCCCTCTTCCTGCTGCTGCTGTGATTTTTTTTTTTTTTGTACAGCTTTGTCCTTTTCCTTGTGAATATCATCCGTCTGTAAGGAATTCATTTGGTTCTCTGTGTTTTTGCTGCCCTCACTGGCCACTCACAGGGGTTCTTGCAAAGTGAGAAAAATCTAATCTAGAATTCTGTTCCCAAACACAGTAATGCCCTGAGGATGCACTTGAATACTGACAGTTCGGGAAGGTGGTTCGGATCCTGTGACTTGAATCAGGTCGTTACCCTTTGTATTTATGCTGTTCTTTGAACATTTTGGAAAAGATGTATTATTTGGAAGGACAGATTTTTCTAAACTCCCTAACAATGCTTGGCTTCTACTGAACCCCTGAGGCCCTGTGTGGTCACACTCTGCGCAACTACCCTACCCTCACTGTCCCCCGCTCGTATCCCACTCATCCAGTCCCAGCCACCTCACTCTCCCTCAGATCCACCAGGTATGGTCTGACCTCAGGACCTTTCTGTGGGCTGTGCCTGGACTGCTCTCCTGCTACATATCTGTGTGACTCTCTCCTTCACTTCCTTCAAACTGAGACATTTGCTGACCATTCTTTAAAAATTTCAATCCTAGGGCGCCTGGGTAGCTCAGTGGGTTAAGCTTCTGCCTTTGGCTCAGGTCATGATCCCAGGGTCCTGGGATCGAGTCCCACATCGGGCTCCTTGCTCAGCAGGAAGCCTGGTTCTCCCTCTACCTGCTGGCTTGTGCGTGCTCTCTCTCTCTCCAAATAAATAAATAAAATCTTTAAAAAAAAGTCAATCCTGCATCCAGCTCCTGATCTCGGGGTTGTGAGTTTAAGCCCCATGTGCAGGTAGAGATTACTTAGTAAATAAAGGTTTAAAATATTTTTTTTAAATTCAATCCACTTGTATTGGCATTCTGACCCCTTATCCTGTTTATTTTGTCCTTTTATAAACAAATATATAATTTACTTATAATCTGTCTCCCAACAAAGCTCTCTCTTACAGTACCTGAGGATACATACTAGGTGCTTAATAAATGTGCCTAGAGGGCGCCTGGGTGGCTCAGTGGGTTAAGGCCTCTGCTTTCGGCTCAGGTCATGATCTCAGCATCCTGGGATCGAGGCCCGCATTGGGCTCTCTGCTCAGCAGGGAGCCTGCTTCCTCCTCTCCCTGTCTCTCTGCCTGCCTCTCTGCCTACTTGTAATCTCTCTCTCTGTGTGTCAAATAAATAAATAAAATCTTTTAAAAAAAAATGTGCATAGAACGAAGAAGGTCTGAAGGGCTTTAGGTGAGACCAGGTAGAGACTGGGGAGAAGTCCTTCTCTACATATTCTCAGGTCTGTGTCTCCCTCTGGTGGCCAATCTCAGAACTGCAGCATGGTACCCCCAACCGCTTCTCCAATCCCTAAACCTCTCGATACTCACCAGGGCGGGTGGTCACAGAGGTCTCATCAGTGGTGGCTGAGGGCATGGAGGAGGGCTCTGTTCTGGGGCTGGGAGAGGTGGAGCTCCAAGGCAGGGTCAAGGTGGAGGAACTTGGGGGGCTGGAGTGGGAGGTAGGGGTAAGTTCTGAACCAGGGGAGCCAGGACTCAGGTGAGGAGGTTGTGAGGAGGTGGGCGTCAACCCTGAATTTGTGGAGCTGGGGCTGAGTGGGGTGGAGGAGGTTGTCTCTGAATTTGAAGAGTTGTGGAGGCTTGAGTTTTCCCCTGACCTATGGGTTCTGGTCAGTTGAGTCTGTTAAAAAAGAAACGGGTCCAAAATGGAGTCACTTGTGCTAAGCCCCGCATCAGCAAACCAAGACTTAATACCCGATCTAATTGCAGTTCCCACCCCTCTCACAGGAGTGTGACCTCTATCCCGTCAATCTAGAATGACCTGGTCAGGATCTGGGAGATAATTTGCCTGATAGACTCCCTCTCCTCCACTCCCTCCCCACCCCAGGAAGGTAAACCTGCCTGAAACAATCCACCCTTTGCCAGAAACTTCCTTTCTCTTCCCTCTTCTGCCTATAAAAGGATTCCATTTTGTACAGCTCCTCACAGCTCCTTTCTATCTGCTAAAATAGGCCACTGCCCAATTCGTGAATCATTAAATAAAGCCACTTAGGGCGCCTGGGTGGCTCAGTGTGTTAAGCCTCTGCCTTTGGCTCAGGTCATGATCACAGGGTCCTCGAATTGAGTCTTGCATTGGGCTCCCTGCTCAGCAGGGAGCCTGCTTCCCCCTCTCCTCTGCCTGCCTCTCTGTCTATTTGGATCTCTCTCTCTGTGCCAAATAAAGAAAATCTTTTAAAAAATAAATAAAGCCATTTAGATCTTCAAATTTACTCCATTGAATTTTGTGTTTTAACAAGCCTGCCTCTACACTCAGGTTCTGGGATGGATGGTAGAGCCTGTCTCTGATCTCGGGGAGCTGAAGTGGTCGGTGGAGGTTTCCACTGAACTGGGGGGGAAGGATGGTTAGGAACGAGGGTGTGCGGCCCCAGCCCCAGCCCCTCTCTGGACGTCAATTTCCTTATTTTTTTTTTAAAGATTTTTTATTTATTTATTTGACAGAGAGAGAGAGATCACAAGTAGGCAGAGAGGCAGGCAGAGAGAGAGGAGGAAGCAGGCTCCCTGCCGAGCAGAGAGCCCGATGTGGGCCTCGATCCCAGGACCCTGAGATCATGACCTGAGCCGAAGGCAGAGGCTTTAAACCGCTGAGCCACCCAGGCGCCCTGTCAATTTCCTTATTATCCCAGATAGTAAACACCTGCCTCTCAGCAAGACTGGGGAGATTTAGGGCACCACGTGAGTGCTCAGTGGGAAAGCGAGGCACCCTATCTGAAGTCTCACAGCCCAATTTCCCAGCCAGGTCAGACCCTCCCAGCCCCCATTCGTGCGCTAGGGTTCTAGAAGCCCTCTGAACCCAGGCAGCATGCTGGGGAGCTCTTTCTCTTTCTTTCTTTCTTTTTTTTTTTTTTAATTAAGTAAACTCTACCTGCCACGTGGGTCTTGAATGCATGACCCTGAGATCGAGTCCCGTGCTCCACCAACGGAGCCAGCCAGTCTCTCCCACCCCCCGCCCCAGGGAACTCTTTTAAATCTTCGGGGACTCAGTTTGTCTGTAAAATGGACAACACAGTAAGTCAGAGCCTCTGAGCGCTCACACAGGTCCGGGGCCCTGTGGGTGCCCGGTGATGCCCAGCGGTACAGATCCAGCTCCCGGTTCCCTCGGAGAATCAGCCCCTAATCTTCTTCGCCAGGTACCTGGGGTCCCCAAGGCTAAACTCAGAGCCTTAAATGAGGGCCTGGCTCAGAGGCCTGGCTCTGGGAAGAATCAGTGGATTGGGTCTCTGGAAATCTACCCTGCTTTGTTCCAGCCCCTCCCTGGCTCCTACCCCACCCCAGGCACTGAGCCCGGGAGTTAGAACGAGGGTAGGTAAATGTTTTGTGGGCCACCACCCACAATTACTTCCCAGTTCTGGGCTCCCAGGCTCCTTAACCGTATGCCAGTTCATTCATCCACCGCTCCCTGCCCCACCCCATCCACCCTGCGCTGGGCAAATCTCTGTGCTTCCTCCCTTGCCTTACCCCAGGTATGGGAAATGAGGAAGTAACATCCAGTGCTCGCCCCAGGAGGGAGCTGGGTTTACGCACAGACACCCCCCCACCCCCACCCCAGTTCTCTGTCCAGTCTCCCAGGCTCTGTGGGGATGACAGGGAAGTCTAGAAGAGGCATCGTGCACTGGCCTGACGTCATTCCCATTTTACTGATGGGGAACTGAGGCTCAGAAGGGAGTCTGGCCCCAGGTGAAATCAGAAGATGACTCAGGGCCACAGTGGACCCCCGGCTGACCCAGGACCCTGGGAAGCTGAACTGAGGACTAGCAGTGGGCCTTGAAAGAGGAGGCGGGGAGGACACCATCTCTGCGGGGTGCCAGTAGGCAGGCGCTCTTGAGCCGCTGGAGACTCAGCCAGAAAGTGAAGTGGGGCTCTTTCCATGCACTGTACCAGGAGTTCGCTTTGCACAGAGAGTCCTAGACCAGGAGGCTGGCAAGAGCCAAGTGGACTGGTTCCAATCTGGCCTAAGCCAGTTTCCCGAGCTCCGCAATGAGGGTAAATGTGGTGTCTTCTGAATGCAGCTCTTGACTGCAGTAAGAGTCCCGTGCATGGTGGCTCCCAACTCATGAGAATCCAGCTTTGGGGCTGGGGCATGGGCTCAAAGAGAACAATGACTTGGTGGGAGACCGAGGGCTAGGGGAGGAGGGTCCAAGTTCAACTCTTCTGCACTCTGGGAACTGTCTTACAGGGCGGCAGACGGAAATTAAGTCAGGTGCCAAGAATGTCTCCTGGGAGCCATAAATAGCATAAGTGGCCGGGAAGTGAGCCCTTGTGTCCCCCCCCCCGCCCCCGACCGTGGCCCTGGGGTCCTCACTCCTCTCCCTGTGGGGGCTGGCTACAAGAAACTGAGGTTTGAAACAGAACCTCAGACTGGGTGTGGAGGCCCCTCTAGCTGGAGGCTGGTCCAGCTCACGCTGGGATGACAGAACTGACCGGGGCAAGGGGCTGCGGGCCTGGTGGTGCTCCAGCTCTTCCCACCAGCGCCTCACCTTGCTTCTGGGAGAAGCGGCCCTCCGAGTTTCGGGGGGGGGGTGAGGCGGGAGGAGGGGCAGGCCGACCAGTGCGGCCTGAGGGAGGGGTCCAGAAGCCAGGTGTGCAGCTCAGCCAGGTGCCCCGCTCCAGCTTCCTGGAAGCCAGGCCTCCTCTGGACCTGTTCTTACCTCTACAGGTGGCAGGGAAGAGAGATTCCCCGACAGCAGCACCAGAGCCAGCAGCAGAAGTGGCGGGGACAGCTGGGAGCCTGCCATTCCGGGGCAGGGAGGGCCGGAGGCGGGCTCTGCACAGGTGTGCGGCCAGGTGCCGGCTCTCCACACCTGCGGGCGCGGGCGCACCCTGCTGGCGGCCCACGGGACTGCACGCAGGTGGGGCCTCCAGACTCAGGGCCTCTGGGGGGCTGCTACTTAGTGCTCACGGGGCTGTCCCTGGTGCCCTCTCCTGCCGCCCTCTCCACCTGGATCCCCCTACCTCTCCTAAAAACCGCATCTAGACCGTGACTCTGAAGCCCTCAAACTCTCCCTCTCCCCTCAAGACACTCCTGCCACTCCCTGCCCCGTTCCCCTCCCCCTCCATTCTGTGGCCCCCTCCACAGCTGTCCCAAACCCATGCCGCCACCCTCCTCTGCCCCTCCTCTGCTCTGGGGTGGCTCCCTCCCTCCCTCCCTCCCTCCCTCTCTGCCCTGTTCCTGCCCCTACAGGCTGGGTATAAGGCAGGGTACACCTCCCAAATCAGGAAGTGGCTGGAACCCCCTAGCATCTCCTGAACGAGGCACCCCTGCACGCCACCGTAAGGTTTTCCAGGGCCAACGAGCTCATGATGGCCATTTTAGGCCCTGGACACTGGCTTCTGGAATGTGCTGGGGACAGCTTCCATCTGGGACTGACTGGATCCCACCCCACTAGCGGTGGAGAGAGAAAGCAACATAGTGGGGCCACATGGTCGGCCATGACCTCCGGAAAGGGCTTAGGGTCCCCATCCCAGCCACGGACCCCATGTACCAAGTGCATGGTTGGAGCCTTCCATCCAGGCTATTCCAGATCCTCCCAATTCCACCCCCGCTCCCCGAACCAGGCCCCAGACACCCCCATGAGCACAGATGGACCAAGATCCAGGCTGTGGAGGGCTTTATTCGTTAGACCCCGAACGCCACACTGCCCCTCCCCGGGCACCCCCCCCGACCCCCAACCAGTCAGCCAATGTCCTAGACGCCCGGCCACTGCACGTGCTGCGGGTTGTCCCACGCTGCTGGGCCCGAGAGCACATCCGGAGCGAGGGAGGCCCGGGCGTGGTGGCCGCGCCAGTCGGTCTGAAGCATCCTCTTGGCCATCTGCTGCTGCTTCAGGTGGCGGCGCACGGCAAAGCCCCTCCAGGCCGACTGGATGGCTGTGGCTGCCTTATTCTGGCGACGGGACTGCTGGGGGCTCCGGGAGACCATCGGGGTGCCGCGGCTCCACGGCATGCCAGCCTGGACCCTGGCGCCCCGGCCCATGCCATGCACCACCCGAGTGGGCAGGGTGTGGCCGCACATGTGGCACGTGCGAGGGCTGGAGCCCACGAGCATCACCACACTGGGTGGGCTCCCCAGCCGGGGGCTCAGGGACTGGCACAGGGGACAGATGTGAGGCTGGCAGGACTGGAAGCAGCGGTGGTCTGACGTGGACCTGATCCTGCCGTCCGCCTTGGTCCACACACTGTGGGGCAACAGCAGCTGGGTTTCATTCCGGCGGGTGCGGAAGCCTCGCCACATAGCCTGGATGGTGGTGGCCGCTTGAGAGAGCCGGGCCAAGTCCCGCCGCACACGGTAGCCGCGCCAGGCGGCCTGGATGATGACGGCCCACTGGTGCCACACCTTGACGGTTCGGCGCACCAGGTAGCCGCGGCCGCACGCCTGGATGGTGACCACAGCACGGGTGATGGTCTCCTCCACCGCCTGCACCGACGCCACCAGCTCCCCCGACTGTCCGGGGTCCACCGCTGCCTCTCTGCCCGCGGAGTCCCAGGGCCCCGAAGCCCTGGCCAGATCCCATGCGCCGCCGGGGGCTGCGACGCTGGTCATGGGCCTGGCCGCTCCACTGGGGACGGCGGCAGAGTTCCATGCTTGGCCACCAGCTACAGCAGCGTCCACGGGACCCTGGAGTACAGCGGGAGTCAGGGATGCCCTGTGACCATCTGCGGGAGCCACGGCGCTTTGGAAATCCCGTGACCCCGGCATCGACTCCGGGGTAAAGAGGGGCCTCCGGGAGCCACCAGGTGAAGACTCGTAGCCCAGAGACACCCTCCGAAACCCGGGGGGCAGCCTAGGGGCGGCCGCATGGTGGGCCACTTCCGTGGTGCGGATGATGGGTAGCACAGCCGGTGGGGCGCTCTTGGCGTGCCCGGGGCTCTCCTGCGAGGACCTGGGGGCCTGCTTCTGCACGTCGTGCAAGGGCACCACCCTGGCGACATTACTCTCTAGCACGTCTGAGACAAGACAACCATGCATGGACCTATAGGATTTTCTAGAGCCAAGAGACTTGTGGCTGCTCTGAGCCAGGTCCCCAGGTGCTGGCTTCTCGTGGGCCCTGGAGACTGCTTCTGCCCGGAAGCCACCAGATGCCACCCCGGCAGCCGTAGGCGGATACAGCACATGAGACGCCTTGTAGGCGGTCGCTGACCTCTGGGAAGTGCTTGGGGTCCCCACCCCCACTCCAGCTATAGACTCTGGGCGAACACCGGAGGCCCTAGGAAGGCTATGGGCCAGCTTGGGGGACCCTGAGACTATGGGAAAAGCCCCCATCTTGTGGGCATGGCCCTGGGGCGCCAGGTGAGTCACCGAGGGGCTCTGGAGCCCCATGTGAGTCACCAAGGGGCTCTGGGGCACAATCTCAGACACTGATGCCTGTCGAGCCAAGGGGGCCCCAGTAGCTTTGACAGACTCCATGTGCACACTGGGGACCCTGCTAGCAGTCACGAAGTGGGAACTGGGGGCCCCCCAGCTGGTTGCTGACCTTGGCGGCAGAGTTGGAGTGGCGCCACCAGCAGAAATTTGCTTGGCAAAACTCAGGGACTGGGGCAGGACAGGAGCCACGCCACTGGTCAGAGACTTAGTCTGGCTGGGAACCAGCCCCAACCACGGCTTTCGGCCGTCGGGAAGGAATTCCTGGCTGTGGCCGTGGCTGACGTCAGCCGACAGGGGATTCTGGAACATCCACGGGGTTGCATCAAGGACCATGGACTCTGCACTGGATACGGACACCTGGGACACAGACTTGCTCAGGTCCTTTGGCTTCATCATGGCCTGGTCATCTGTGGTCTCAAATGGCATCATCTCAAGAGCGTGGCTCAACTGGGTGGCTCTTTGTAGAACCATGGGCATTCGGTGTAGCCTCCTGGTTGGGCCACTGGCTTCCAAGGGCTGGGGATGCAGCTGAGCCAGGCCAGTGGCTTGGGATGCCTGGAAGGGGGATGTAGCCCCTTGCCCAGCCAGGGCTCCGTGGTAAGGACGGGGACTGATCCCAATCAGCATGGACCCCTGGGGAAGGCTCTGGGGCACATTTCCCACTGTGGACGGCAGGCCAGCTACATTATCTATGGACCCCAGAATCAGGCCCTGATTCAGGCCCCCAGCATCTATGGCTGGAACCGCACTAGAGGTCACAGACCCAGGAGACATACCTGGGCCCATCGCACTTGCCACTGAACCTGAGATCACTGGAACAGTGAAACTAACTGAGGGTCTTATGAAGCTTTGTCTCTTCCCACCAGCCCCAGATGTTGCCATCAGACTGGGGGGCACCCCACTAGCCACAGAACCTGGAGGAAAGTTCTGGGCCACAGCACTGGCCACGGAATCTGGAGGAAGACCCTGGCCCATGCCGCTGATCACGGATCCTGGGGGAAGGCTATGGCTGATACCATAGATCACAGACCCTTCGGGAAGGGTCTGAGCCACACCACTGACCATGTAACCGGGCGGAAGGTGGGGAGGCACGCCACTGATCACGGACCCCGGAGGCAGGCTCTGGCCCACGCCCGTGATCACAGACCATGGGGGAAGACCGGGGGCCACACCACTGGCCACGGTACCTGGGGCCATGGCTTTGGTTATCCTACTGGCTACAGAACCTGGCACCAAGCCACTAGCTGTGTCCACTACGGGCTCCTGGCTGAAATCATTTGCTTGTTCGTAAACGGGTTCTATGATTGTGGACACAGATGGATGCTGCTGGTTCAAAGACACAGGGAGATCAACATTGACCTGAGACATTCTGGGGCCTGCACTGGCCCGAGAAAACTTGACTGGACTCGTCCCCAGTCTGTTGGGCACTGAAGCCCGAGAGAAACCAGAGCCCACCTCTGAGGCTTGCTCATGAATCAAAGGGGCACCTGCCACCGAGGCCGGGGATGCGATGGGAGCCCCGCCACTGGCCACCTGGAACTGGTTTGGGCCCATACCAGTTGCCGCACTGCTCTGGCACACACTCCCTGTCACGCCTGGAGACATAGGTCCTGGCGACACACTTAGGAACATACCAGCAGCCAGGGTCCCCCGAGACATATTTGGGAACATGCCAGCAGCCATAGTGCCTGGGGGGATGCTTGTAGCCACGCCCCGGAAGAGAGCCCCGGGACATACACTGGTTTCTTGGTCTAGACAAGAGTCCTCGCCACTGGCCCCAGATGCCTGGTAGAGATTCGGAGCTGCGAGAGCGAGAGCAGAGTGTTTGGTGACGCTCGGGCGCCCCCCACTGGCTCCAAGTGGCTGATGAAACGCCAGGGACACCTGGCTGAACTCGGGAGCCCGGGGGTTTAAGGCCACCCCACCGACCGTTAGGGCATCCTGAGAGGGGGCCGTCCCTGTGGCCACGGGTGGTTGGTTCAGGTCTTGGCCCGTGCTGCCGGTGGCAGAATAGGATGTAGTCAAGGGGACTTCAGTCACAAATGACGGATGACACACACTGGGCGCCACTGCATTTACCCTTGATGGTAGATTTGAGCCCACCTTAGGGGCCCAACCTGACTGACCAGCTGCACAACCGGTGCCGGCTATTACCGATGGCTGGAAGAGGCTGAGGGGCCCCCGATTGGCCACAAATGGCTGGGCGAGGCTGGGGGTCACCCCACCAGTCCCAGGTGGCGGGCCTAGGTTGGAGACCACCACACAAACCATTGATGGCTGGGGTAGGCTGGGGGCCACCACACAGGCCACTGATGGCTGGCCTAGGCTGGGAGTCACTAGGCTGGGGGCCACCCCACCGGTCACTGATGGCTGCACCACGGTGGGAGCCTCCCCATCAGTCATAGATGGCTTAGTTAGGCTGGGGGCCATCGCGTCGGTCACACATGGCTTAGCTAGGCTGGGGGTTACCCCACTGGTCACAGACCCCTGGGCTAGGCTGGGGGCCACCCCATCGGTCACAGATGGCCCAGCTAGGCTGGGGGCCACCCCACTGGTCACAGATGGCCAGGCTAGGCTAGGGGATACCCCACCAGTCATAGATGGCTGGGCTAGGCTAGGAGACACCCCACCGGTCACAGATGGCCAGGCTAGGCTGGGGGCCACCCCACTGGTCACAGATGGCCGGGCTAGGCTAGGGGACACCCCACCAGTCATAGATGGCTGGGCTAGGCTGGGGGCCACCCCACCAGTCACAGATGGCCAGGCTAGGCTGGGGGCCACCCCACTGGTCACAGATGGCCGGGCTAGGCTGGGGGCCACCCCACCAGTCATAGGCACCTGGGCTAGGCTGGGGACCACCCCACTCGTCACAGATGGCTGAGCTAGGCTAGGGGCCACCCCACTGGTCATAGACGCCTGAGCTAGGCTGGGGGCCACCCCACTGGTCACAGATGGCCAGGCTAGGCTGGGGGCCACCCCACTGGTCACAGATGGCCGGGCTAGGCTGGGGGCCACCCCACCAGTCATAGATGCCTGGGCTAGGCTGGGGACCACCCCACTCGTCACAGATGGCCGAGCTAGGCTAGGGGACACCCCACCAGTCATAGACGCCTGGGCTAGGCTGGGGACCACCCCACTTGTCACAGATGGCCGAGCTAGGCTAGGGGACACCCCACCGGTCATAGATGCCTGAGCTAGACTGGGAGCCACCCCACCAGTCACAGATGGCCGGGCTAGGCTGGGGGACACCCCACTGGTCATAGAAGGCTGGGTTAGGCTGGGGGCCACCACAATAGTCATAGACGCCTGGGCTAGGCTGGGGGTCACCCCACCAGTCATAGATGCCCGGGCTAAGCTGGGGACCACCCCACTGGTCACAGATGGCCAGGCTAGCCTGGGGGCCACCCCACTGGTCACAGATGGCCAGGCTAAGCTGGGGAGCACCCCACTGGTCACAGATGGCCAGGCTAGCCTGGGGGCCACCCCACTGGTCACAGATGGCCGGGCTAAGCTGGGGAGCACCCCACTGGTCACAGATGGCCAGGCTAGCCTGGGGGCCACCCCACTGGTCACAGATGGCCGGACTAAGCTGGGGGTCACCCCACTGGTCATAGATGCCTGAGCTAGGCTGGGGGCTACTCCACCCATCACTGATGCCCGGGCTAAGCTGGGGACCACCCCACTGGTCACAGATGGCCGAGCTAGGCTAGGGGACACCCCACCAGTCATAGAAGCCTGGGCTAGGCTGGGGGTCACCCCACCAGTCATAGAAGCCTGGGCTAGGCTGGGAGCCACCCCACTGGTCATAGATACTTGGGCTAGACTGGGCGCCACCCCACCGGTCATAGATGGCCAGGCTAGGTTGGAGGCCACCCTACCAGTCACAGATGGCTGGGTTAGGCTGGGGGCTAACCCATGGGTCCCAGATGGCTGAGCTAGGTTGGGAGCCACCTCACCAGTCACAGAGGGCTGGGCTAGGTTTGTGGCTCCCCCACCAGTCATAGATGGCTGGGCAGGGCTGGTGTTCATCCCACTAGCCCACGATTTCTGGCCCAGACCAAGGTTCACCTTACTACACACAACTGGCTCAGTTAGGCTGGGCATGACCTTACCAGCCATTGATGATCCAGATGGGCTGGGGGTGACCTTACTGACCATAAATGGCTGGTCTGGGTCTGGGGCCACCTTACTGACTACCGACGGCTGGGATAGGCTTGAGGTGAGCCTCAAGGCCACGGATGGTTGCTGATACATGGCGGGGACCACATTATCCAAGGACAGACTTCTGGTCAGTCCCGTCCTGTAGGATTTCTGGGACACCCTTTCCGTTGGACCCATGGAGCATTGGCTTGAGGACGTATCCCTCTCCTCCTGATCATCTGAGCCCCAGTGGACACTCAAGGTCACGCGGCCCAACACCGAGCTGTGGTGCAGAATGGGGATCAGCTCTGAGCCTGCAGAGGGCTGGGGGTAGAGGTTTGGAGTCGTATGTCCCCAGCCTCCTCTCTTGGTTTCTTCCCTGTCTCCAGGCCTCTGGGGATCCCCCACAACCTCTCCAGAGAGGAGGGTGTCAAAGCTGGCGTCCCAGGACTCCTCCTCCACCAGGTCGACGGCTGTCAGACTGGCCACAGACATAGTGGAGGGGCTGAGTGAGCTGCCGCTAGGCAGTGAGCTCTGGGAATTACTCACATTTGGGCCATAGTCTGTGGAGCCCTGGGAGAGACTTCTGGCCACGTCACTGTCTGGACCCTGGGGCAAACTGTCCACCAGTTCATCAAATATCTGGCCAGTCCCTTGCTCCGGTGGGCAGCGCACCCTGGAACCCATGCCCAGGGTTCGCGTCCTCTCCTGCCTGGCGACAGCCGCACGGGAAAGGGCACGTGCCGGCCTGCTGCCCAGGGAGGCTGGGGACACGCCGGCATCTGCCTGAGTCTTGAGCACCCAGTGAGGACCAGGAGCCATGGAGTCAGGCAAGAGACCCAGGGTTATGTCACCGGCCTTGGGGGTCTGGGGTTGACTTAGGGACACTTTGCTCCCACTGGCAGCCCTCAGTGTACTGGGGGTTGCCTTGCTGATCCTCTCCCGAGTGTCCACGGAGGCCCGTTTGTGATTTGGGGACTGCGTTTTGCGCGTGGTTTCCTCTCGGACCACGGATGGCTGTCGTGGGGCTTTGGTAGAGGCTCGGCACATGCCGGTGGGTGCCTTGTTGACACCAGAGGACTGACACCAACAAACGGATCCCCCATAGGCAGCGACGCACTGGTGGGAGTGCACGTCCCTCCCCCGACCCGAAGCGCGGCCAAGCGGACCCGAGGCCACCCGGCCCTCCCCGGACAACGCCCACGGACGCGGGGCCACCCTGCTGACCGCATGTGGCTTATGGGAGCTCGGGGCTGTGCCACCAGCCACCACCGACCGCTGGCTGGTGCTTGGGCCCACACCATTGGCAATGAGCGGCTGCCCCGGACTGGGGGGCGGCTGCAGGTGGGGTGGCTTGAGCACACTGGGGCCCGTGTCACTCTCCACGGGGTTGACATCTGATGCCAAGTCACTGGCCCCTGGGGGCAGGCACACTTTCCCCTCACGGACCTCGGGGCTCAGATGTAGGTCTGAGGAGCCTCGGCTGAGGTCCAGGGCAGCGAGCAGGGGATACCGATGAATGGCGGTGATCACTCTACTGGCCAGGGAGGCTCCCATTGAGGCCACCGGCGAGCAGGGTGACCCCCCGAGCATGGCCCCATCCCCCATCTCTT
Source organism: Ailurus styani (assembly GCA_002007465.1). NCBI lineage: Eukaryota > Metazoa > Chordata > Mammalia > Carnivora > Ailuridae > Ailurus > Ailurus styani. Next base: position 8,568,182 of record LNAC01000008.1, on the reverse strand, counting down.
CCAAGAACCCGGCAGGCCAGCCTGTGAAGAAGCCCTCCCAGGCCCCGTCCTGGGAAACCCTGACCTTGCAAGGCTGTGGTCTCATGGGGCCTAGGGCGGGCCCCCATGCGGCTGATGGGGTCCCCCTGTAGTCCACCTCCACCGGGGCCGGGATCACAGTCATCCTGCTTCCTGCTGTTTTCGAGGCGGCCTTGGGGAGGCCAGTCCTCAGGGCCGCCTGAGACAAAGACTGGCTCAGGACAGCGCCCAGCTCCCCCTGACACAGGGCCTGGCTCCAAGCGGCCCACTCCTCCTCCGTCAGGGCCTTGCTGAGCACATCCGCCAGCTTACCCTGCTTGGCCTGGGCGAGTTCCTCCCGCAGCTCGCCGGCAGAGAGGGTGTGGGACAGCGCAAGACCCAGCTCGCCCCAGGAGAGCACTTTCCTCAGCGCCGTGCCCAGCATGCCCTGGGGCAGGGCCTTGGCCGTCGTGGAGCCCAGGACTTTCTTGGACAGGGCCTGGTTCAGGGCTGCCCTCACTTGCCCCTGGGAGAGGGCTTTGGCCAACAGGGCGCGGAGGGCCTCCTGGGAGCCCAGCTCGGCGGCCAGCTCCGCGCACAGGGAGGCGAGCTGGGAGGCGGCCAGCTCTTCTGGACAGGGTGTGGCTGGGCCGGGCATCGGTGACTGGGCCCCGGTGGCCCCACTGTCACCCCAGGATTCAATGGTACAGGCAGGGTGTGAGGCAGATGCTGGCAGAGGCACCAGCATGCTCTGGGTCTCGGAGGCCCCCTGGCGAGGGCCCTGGGTGGCTTTGCCCCGCGCAGAGCTGTGGGGCTGGATCTGGGTCAGTCTGTCCTCTGGCTTGGCTTGGGGCAGAGTGCCAAGGGCACCGGCGTGCTGGCAGGGCTGGGTGGAGGTCTTGAACCCGGCCAGGAGTGGCTGCGACTGGGTCTTGCCACTGAGCTCAGCGGCATGGTGGGCCGTGTGGAGGCACTTGGCTGTTTCTGTGACCAGCTGCGCCTGGGACTGCACCTTTGTCAGCCCGGTGGCCAGATGCGCCTGGGACTGCGCCTTGGTCAGCCCGGTGGCCAGATGCGCCTGGGACTGCACCTTTGTCAGCCCGGTGGCCAGATGCGCCTGGGACTGCGCCTTGGTCAGCCCGGTAGCCAGATGCGCCTGGGGCTGTGTCTTGGTCAGACACGTGCCCAGATGTGCAAAAGACGGGGCCTTGGTCAGCTTGGTGGGCGGATGGGCCTGGGGCAGGGTCTTGGACAGACACGGGCCCGGATGGGCCTGGGGTAGAGCCGCCGTCAGTTCGTCCAGCAGCTGCCCCTGGGATGAGGCTGCAGTCGCACAGGTGGCCGGCCGCTCCTGGGGCAGCACTTTGGCCAGGCAGGTCTGCAGATGTGTCCGGGGCGGGACCTTGGCCGGACACGGGGCCAGCTGTGCCCGGGACAGGACCACGGCCGTTTCCACAGGCATGCACACCTGGGACTGAACCTTCACAACATCTGTCCTCAGGTGTGTCTGTAAGGAGGACTTATTCCTGTCCTCAGGCATTTTCACCCAGGGGGAAGCCCGGGACATTTCCATGGCCACACTGGTACTAGACACTGTTTCCGTTTTCACCTGTTTCTGGGAGAAGGCCTTCATTCTTTCGGCTTCCAAAGGAGACCTGGCTGGAGCCTTGCGGGCCCCAGCTCCCAGGTGTGGTGCGTTAAAGTATTTGACCTTGCCCTCAGCCAGGTAGGAATGAGAAGAGACCCTGACCATCCCCGCTGTCTGCTTGGCATTCACCATGGCCTTGCCCTTCGGGCCATTCAGACACGTGTGGGATGAGGCATTGGGAATTCCGGGTGCTACAGCTGCCGGAGGTGAAGACTTCAGATTCCTGGCCGCTGAAGGTGGCAGGCACAGGGTCTTGAGGATGGCGGCCATGGAGCGAAACTGGGCTGGGGTTTTGGTGACCATGGCTGCCAGACGTGTCTGGGGAGGGGTCTTGGTCACGGAGGCCGCTGGGAGCATCTGAGATGGCGTCTTGGCCATGGCAGCAGCCGGACACATCTGCTGCGGGGTCTTGGTCATTGGGACTGCCGGGCGCATCTGGGTTGGAGTCTTGGGCATGGTGGGCACCGGGCACGTCTGGGGTGGAGCCTTGCCCATGGTGGCCATGGGCCGTGTCTGGTTTGGGGGCTTGATCATCGAGGCCAAAAGGCATATCTGCGGTGAGATCTTGGCCATCATGGTTGCCGGTCGTGTCTGGGGCGAACTGTTGGTCATTGAGGCTGTTGGTCGCATCTGGGTGGGGGTCTTGGACATCGGGGCCACTGGGCATGGCTGGGGTGGGGTCTTGTTCACCATGGCCCCCAGGCAAGACTGAGGTGGGGTCTTGGTCGTGGTGGCTGGCTGGGATGTCTGGGCTGAAGCCTTGGCCATCGCAGCCACTGGGCACATCTGGGGTGGGCTCTTGGCCATCGGGGCTGCCTGGTAGGTCTGGGGTGGGGCCTTGGTTATTGTTACCATGGGCGCTGAGCATGGCGGGGGCGACGTCTTGTTCACCATGGCCGCCAGGCATGACTGGAGTGGGATCTTGGGCATCGCGGCTGCAGGGTACGGCTGGGTTGGGGTCCTGGTCATCCGGGCCGCTGGGTATACCTGGGGTGGGGTCTTGGCTATTGTTACCGTGGGCGCGAGGCATGGCTGAGGCGGGGTCTTGGTCATTCCAGTCACAGGATACAGCTGGGGCGGGGTCTTTTTTATCATGAGTGCTGGGCCTGTCTGGGGGGGTGCTTTGAGGACCTCTGTCTCCACGTGGGCCTGGGTCTGGGTCTTGAGTGACCCGTGAACTGCCTGGGCATACCTCCCACACGGGGGCGGCCCCGGGGCTCCTGCCTTGCTGGCTCTGGTGGTTACTTGCTTGGTCTTCACCATGTCCCCTTCTACGTGGACAAGGCAAGCATTTCTGATGGTTCTCGTCAGCAGGCACGGGTGGTACTTTGCATCTAGACTCACCGGACATGGCAGTCTGATGGCGACGGTCTGATGGGGCAGGAAGGTGACGCTGGGGCCCCCAGTGGAGCAAAGCGCCTGCATGCCAGGCTGGAGAGCACCCTGGGCCCGGAGCAGGGCCAGCTGGTGAGTGCAGGTGGCCAGGCTGTCCGAGGAAGGGAACTGGGTCTCTTTGCTCACCATGACGGGCTGGGCCACCGGGGGCTTGCCCTCTTCTGGATGCTGGAACCGCACCTGCTGGGGGGCGTGATAAGGGATGTCGCCCTCCTCCACACTCACTTTTTTTTCCACCGGCTTGCTGGACCGGAGGAGCCACCTGGTGTTGAAGCGTCGCCAGGCCTCCTGGATGGCCTTTGCTGCCATCATCTGGGAGATCAGCTTTTGCCGGAGCTGGTAGCCCCTCCAGTTGGCTTGGATGAGGGTGGCTGCCCGGGACAGCATCATGTCCATCTCGTCTACCAGGACGTTCTTGAAGGCCTGGCTCTCAACCACAGCCCGCAGGTGTGGGATGTGACGAGGCACCATCATGTCCTTGTCATGCTGTTGCAGAAGGCTCTCCCTGGATGCAAGTGACTTGTGCTCAGGCTGCGGACTCAGTGTCCCTGCTTTGTCTTGGAAAGTGGAGACGGACTGGGGCTGGCGGAGGTTCTGCCCATCGGGTGACAACTGTAGTTGTGTTGCTTCCTGCATTGTCTTGGTTCCTGGGCGGGTCAGCTCTGCCTGCGGAGGGTGACAGGGACAGGGACAGAGTGTGGGATCATACAGACAAGAGGTCTCCTGGCTGGAGGAAGCACTCTATGGACCTACAGCTTCTCGTTTCTGACACCTTGCAATCTTCCTCCTCTCCTTTGCAGGCCCCCTCTTTCCCAGCCACCTGCCTGGGTGGTCTTTGGCACCTATGTGGCCACTTTGATGCTGGCAACAGCATGCATTCTTAGCTGAATGGCCAACCACCTTCTTGCTTTTTGAATTTCCTTTATGTCTGGAGCATATTATGAATATAGCACTGATCGCACTGTTTGGGAAATTTCCTGTGTGTGTGTGTGTGTGTGTGTGTGTGTGTGTGTGTGTGTGGTTATTATTTGCCTCTCCCCATTTACTGTGAATTCCTAGAGGACAGGAATCAGGTCTTAGTCATTTCCTTGTCCCCATCTCAGTCATAGGGCCTGGTTGCAGGCTGGGAAGAGATGAGTGTTGGGTGGGTGGCTAACTTCATAAGTGAGTGGCTCAGTGGATTGGAAGTTGGGTAGATAGATGGATGAATGACTAGATACTGAATGGATAAATCTGGATAAATGAATGGTAGATGGGTTGGAAAGATGGGTAAAGGGTTGTGTGGAAGAATAAGTAGGTAAATGAAGTTGATGAATGAATTGATGAGCAGATCAATAAGTAAGGAAATGGACACATGGGTGGATGGATGGATGGATGAGTGGGTAAATGAATGAATGAGTGGATGAATGAATAGGAGGGAGGGGGAAAGGAGGGAGGAATGGATGGGTGGACAGATGAGTGAGTAGAGGACAGATGAGATCTGAGTAGATAAAGGAGTGTGTGAATGGAGAGAGATGAAGGAATGGTGAAGAGATCAATGAACAGGAAGTAGACTGATGAGTGGCTGGGTGGATCAGTGCATGGATGGTGGATGACTGATAGATGATGGGTAGATCACTGGCAAATGGATGGGTAGAAGAATGAGGGGTGAATGTGGTTTCCAGAAGCACCTCGGTTCAGAGGGAATTGGGATACCGTCAAGCAGCGCTGATATGTCATCTGGAGCATAACATCTTGCTGGGCAGAAGTTCCCTCCACGCTGACCCCTTTCTGGCTGAAACGGCTGATTCCTTTCCCAGACATCTTCATACCTTGGAGGGCCGTAGAGTTGGAGGAGGAGCAGGAGGAGAAGGTACAATCTCAGAGGCCAGCTTGCAAGAGGAAGCAGCCTTCATTCAGCCCTTCATCCCATGCAACGTGCAGCAACACTGCCCTGGGATGGCTCTGTCCTCAAGACCAATGTGAGAAGAGATGTTAAAAGAGAAACAAAAACAAAAACAAAAAACCCTAACATCTCAAACCAAAACCCAAAAACTTTTAAGTCCATAAAAATGAATGTACAAAGAAGTTTAGACTCATATTCTTTTGTACGTAAAAGCAAAACAACTAGAAGTAACCACTGTATTGTTTATGAAGAGTAAAAACTGAAAACAACTCAAACGCTTCTACACAGGAGGTGGCTTAAATTAAACAGAACGTTCATACAGTGGTATGTTATCCAGCCGTTAGAAATGGTGTTCAGATCCACAAAAATTGTTAAAATTGAAAAGGTGGACACATCATGACCAACTGGGGAAATTGTCAGTGTCTTGAAGACAACTTTTCAATTCCACCCTAATATTAACATTCAAGAAGAGCAAGTGTTCATACTCACCCCAAACCAGCAACCATCCAAATGTCCATTGACGGAAGACTTAGATTCAACCATATCAGTAACTGACATGATAATAGACTAAAAACTTCAAGACAAAAGTGATCAAAATAGATTTGTTTTCAAAGACCCATGCGCTGCCTCTTTTCACGATAAGTCTTCTAGCTTCGCCTGTGTGACAGCCTGAATGTCCTGCCCCCACCCAGTCTTCACCCCAACCCCAGAATGGGCTGGGCTCATTCAGAACAGACATCAGTGTGAACTGAATCTTAACAGCAAATGGGCCTGAGGTGGGTTCTCCTGGAGATGGGCAGAGTCATTGTCCCCATTTCACAGAGGAGGAACCTGAGGCCCAGAGATGCCAACATACCATATTTCTTACTTCTTCAAGTTATTTCTGATTTGCCTCCCCCATTGAACTATGGTAGGGACATGTGTAGGGATATCTGTCTCTTTTGTTTGCTGTTGAATCTTCAATGCCTAGAACAGTACACACAATAGGTGCTCAATAGATGTTTATGGATAGATGCATGGATGGGTGGATGAGTGGATGGATGGATGGATGGATGAGTGGATGAATAGATAGATGGATGAGTGGATGGATGATAGATGGATGAGTGGATGGATGGATCGATGGATGAACAGATAGATGGATGAGTGGATGGATGGATAGATGGATGAGTGGATGGATGGATGGATGGATGGATGGATGGATGGATGGATGAGTGGATGGATGGATGGATGGATGGATGGATGGATGGATGGATGGATGAGTGGATTAATAGATAGATGGATGAGTGGATGAACAGATAGATGGATGAGTGGATGGATGAGTGGATGGATGGATGGATGGATGGATGGATGGATGGATGGATGGATGGATGGATGGATGGATGGATGGATGGATGGATGGATGGATGAGTGGATTAATAGATAGATGGATGAGTGGATGGATGGATGGGTGGATGGATGGATGAGTGGATGGATGGATGAATGGATGGATGAGTGGATGGATGGATAGATGAGTGGATGGATGGATGGTTGGATGAGTACTACCCAAGCCTCAGATCTGAGAGAGAATAGCTTCAGGATCTGAACTGGCATATCCCAGATTCTGCAGTTTCACCAACCACATGGTTCAGCCCTTTCAACGAACTCAACCAGAATGAGCAAACAAACAGACAGCAGAATGAGAGCAATGTGATTACAGGGGACAGGAAAAAGGAATAGGGGCCCCAGACATGTAAGCCAAGTGGCTGGGTTGGCCATTTTGAGTAAACCCCTCTGAGTCTCAGTATACTTGTCACACAAGCTAAGACCACTTTCTCAGCTTCCCAAGGAAACATCATAAGGCTCTCCAGGCTGGGACCCCAGGCAGACAAACCCACCATCAGGTTTTGGGGGGCCCTAAATGCCCCTGCTCTGAGGGGCTGAGAAGCTGACCCACTTCTTGAAGTGGCCTGGAGGGCAACAGGAGCCCTGAGGATGCTGGGGGTCAGGGGAGAACAACCCAGCCTCCGTGTACCCCCCATCAAACCCTCCACCAGCCCCACTCACCTGCCCCTGAAGCTGAACCCACCAGCCTGAATGGTCAGCCTTGGGGCCCTGGCGCCACAATGGCTTTGTGACTCACAGCCAAGTTCCAGCCAATCCCCATCAGCTCCTGGGGGAAGGGGGGTGTTCTAGAAGGCTGACCCGATGTGGGGGGCAGGACATAGATCAGCGCTGAGGGTCATGGCAATTGCTACCTATTACCTGCCTGTCCTGAATAGAAAATTAGGGCTCTGAGCAGAGAGGGGGCCCCAAGTTCTTCCCCTACATGTATCTCGAGACAGACTCAGTTTCACATACCTTGGGCATTTGCTGAACACCTCACTTTTTATTTTTGTCTTTTTTAAAAGATTTTACTTTTAAGTAATTTCTACACCCAACGTGGGGCTCGACTGACAACCCCTCGATCCAGAGTCACGTGCTTTACCAACTGAGCCCTCTGGGTGCCCCAGAACACTTAACTTTGTAATGGGACCTGATCTAGGCCTGGGGACACACACAACTCAAACAATTTGGGGGTGTGAAGTGGCTAGGAAGGAATCAAAGAGGGGGTGGTTGGGCTGAGTGCCATAGGAGGAGTCATAGGGGAGCTGGGGGAAGGGCATCCCAGGTGAAGGACACAGCTCAGCAAGGTGAGACAGGGAGGCTGGTGTGGTTGGAGGCAAGGAAGAAGAGGGCCAGGAGGCCTAATACTGAAGAGGCGGGCCCTCAGAGAAGAGTACAAGAGCTTGGGTTTTGTGACGCCTGGGTGGCTCAGTCATTAAGCATCTGCCTTGGGCTCAGGTCACGATCCCAGGGTCCTGGGATCGAGCCTCACATCGGGCCTCCCGCTCGGTGAACCTGCTTCCCCCTCTCCCTCTGCCTGCCGCTCCCCCTGCTGTGTTCTCTCTCTGGGTCAAATAAATAAATAAAAATCTTTAAAAAAAAAATAAAGGAGGTTGGATTTTATCAAGAAGGCCCCGGGGAGCCACTCGAGGCTCCAGAGCAATGGAGGCACAGTTCGTACTCTGATTCACATCCTAAAAGTCCAGGAGGGTATCTGGTCTGGCTTTGAGGATGGGGGCTCCTTAGGGTGGAACTGGGCCCAAGGTCCCTTGGGATCCCCATATGGGCCTGGCAACAGTGGGTATTGACTCTGAGCCACAGTCCTGAAGGGGAAAGTGAGGCCACCATCCCCATCCACCTCCTGGGGCTGGGCTGATGCCTGGTATGAATCACTGCTGGCCGGGCTAAGGCTGACACACTTCTTGGCCTCAGTTCAGCAGGGTCCTGCCAAAGCCACACAGCCTGGCCCACAGCCCCGGCCTTGCTTCCCTGGGGAGCCACGGGGAGGCACCAGAGCAGGAGGCCGCAAGCAGGGACACCCAGGCTCACTTGGCAGAACTTTCCCTCATCTTCTCCACGCTGTGGCTGTAGCTCTGGGCAAAACCAGAGACATGACAGTTGAACAGGACTTAGGTTCGTAGTTTCAGCAATGACCCTCTGTGAGCTAAACACAAATCCAGAGTGGGTCAGGGCAGTAATGATGGGAGCACAGAGCACTCTGGGAACCCAGTAAGACCCAGCCTGGGGCTCGCTGGGGACCAGGAGGGCAAATGCAGCAGAGTTTGAGGGAAGGTCAGTTGGGTAGCTGAGGGAAAAAGTGTTATCAGGCTTGTAGCCATGCAAAGGCCCTGAGGCCACAAGGGAAGGACGTAGAGTTTGGGTAGGGAGGTGCCTGAAGCGACATTGATCTTTCCAGGGCCAGAAGCACTCAAGGACTTTTTTCCCTAAAGGCTTCAAGTAGGGAGTCAGATCTGTGGTTTCCAAAAAGCCCCATGTCACATGCTAATGAGAACATAGGGCCTCCACTTAGACCCAAGGCTCCTGGTATTTTTTTTTTTTTTAAGATTTATTTATTTGAGAGAAAGCACACATGAGGGCGCCTGGGGGGCTCAGTGGGTTAAAGCCTCTGCTTTCAGCTCAGGTCATGATCTCAAGGTGCTGGGATCGAGGCCCGCATCGGGCTCTCTGCTCAGCAGGGAGCCTGCTTCCCCCTCTCTCTCTGCCTACCTCTCTGCCTCCTTGTGATCTCTCTCCCGCTGTGAAATAAATAAATAAAATCTTAAAAAAAAAAAAAAAGAAAGCACACATGAAAGTTAGCACAAGTGGGAGGCGTAGAGGGAGGAGAGAAAACCTCAAGCAAACTATGAGTGCAGAGCCCAATGTGGGGTTTGATCTCATGCCCCTGAGATCATGACCTGAGCCCAAACCCAGTTGGACGCCTAACCAACTGAGCCACCCAGGTGCCGTGGCAAATAGCTTTTCTATGCTAATAAGATGAGTGGTGGCTGGGGACCAGCAGATAGCTTCGGGATGGGGGCTGGTCTCCAGAAAGACGGAGGCATTAGAGGGTTGGAGGTTTCAGCCGCACCTCCCAGATCTCCTGGGAGAGGAGAGGGGCTGGAGATTGAACTAATCACCAAAGGCCCGTGATTTAACCAATCACGCCTATGGAATGAAACCAGGCAGGTAGGGCCGACAGCTTCAGTTGGACCGACTGTGAGGGAATGGAAATCCAACAGCCCTTCCACTGTACCTCGTCCTCTGCATCTCCTCCACCTGGCTGTTCCTGAGTTGTAGCCTTTATAATAAGCCAGTAATAACAGGCGCCTGGGTGGCTCAGTCAGTTAAGCGTCTGCCTTCGGCTCAGAGCATGATCCTGAGGTCCTGGGATCAAATCCCCCAGCAGGCTCAATGCTCAGCGGGCAGACTGCTTCTCCCTCTCCCCCTCCCCACCACTCATGCTCTCTCTCTCCCTGTCTCAAATAAATAAATTAAATCTTAAAAATAAATAAATAAGCCAGCAATAGTAAATAAAACACTGTCCTAGTTTCTATGCGCTGTTCAGGAAATTATCAAGACTGGCATGGGGGTTGGAGGAAACCCTTGGTTTAGGGGTTACTGTTCCAAAGTCAGGTGGCAACGGGGACTTCCAAATGGCATTGAAGTGGGGGTGGTGTTGTGGGACGAAGCCCCGCGCCTGTAGGGTATGTGCTAACTCCAGGTAGTATCAGAACTGAATTGCAGGACACCGGGGTCGTGTCCAGAAAACGGAACAGATGGCGGTGGGGAAATCATCCCCCCCACAACACATTTGGCATCAGGATTATGAGTAAAACAGGTCAGGGGGCCTCATACAGATCTCCCGACCTCCTGGGCCTCCCCTCCCTTGTAGCTTGGGGGTGCACGGGGAGCCCTTGAGTATCATTATTCTTCATTCACCAAACTGATACGGGAGATGTCGCCTGGACGTGAACCTCCCCATTTCATAGCATAGGAGGTAGACGGGGGCAAGGGGAGAGGACCTGGTTGAGGTGTCAAGGTGGCAACTTGGCACCCAAGTGCAGAGTGGAGCTCTGGCCCCAAAGCATAGTTCTTGGTCTCCTGTGTCAAGACACCGTCACCTCGGCTTCAGCCAGGAACTGCGGGCCCCCTCCTGAAACATGGGCCTGAAGGTAGTGCAAGGTGAGGTCACGTGGTTAAAAACCAACCCCCCAGGGCGCCTGGGTGGCTCAGTGGGTTAAAGCCTCTGCCTTCGGCTCAGGTCATGATCTCAGCGTCCTGGGATCCTGGCCCGCATCGGGCTCCCTGCTCGGCAGGGAGCCTGCTTCCTCCTCTCTCTCTCTGCCTGCCTCTCTGCCTACTTGTAATCTCTCTCTCTCTCTCTGTCAAACAAATAAATAAAATCTTTAAAAAAAAAAAAAAAACCAACCCCCCAGGGAGCTCTCGAAGCCTTGAAAAGTAGGCAGCCAGGGTGATCAGGAGGAAGAGTAAACAGGTAGGTGGCGAGGCCCCACTCTTTCAGTGGCAGAGGAATGGTGGGGGTGCTGTTCCTTCTTCGAAGCTCTGTTCCCCCATCTGTAAAACAGGCACAATTCACCTGCCTTCCCTAACAGGGCTGGGTATACAGCTGGTGCTCAACACATGCCCACCAGCTTGACTTGCCCTGTGTCCTTGAACCTGATGCCTAGGTCCCCCCAGGCGCCAAGTGAGGCAGAGACCCAAGGCCTGGGGTCTTTTGCCCACAGAACAGCAAGGGTCAGGGTAGGCAGGGGATGAAGGCAGCCCAGCGGTCAAGGCTCTGGAGGTGAGCAGTCTAAGGTCCAAGTATTCCTGCAAACTCCCCAAAATTTCAGGCTGTGTGACCTCAGATCACTCAACCTCTCTGAACAGGAGTTGCCTCAAAATGGAAAAGTAGAATGATGGGGAGAGGTCTTCAGGGAATACTTGGAAAATCCTGATTCCAAGTCAGTGCGCTAAGAGGAAGGTCCCACAGAACGTAGCTGCACCACCCGTCCTGGAGGTAGACTGCCCAAGTCAGATCCCACCTGGGCCACTTTCCTTCTGGTCCCGAGACTCGGCATCCCCCTTCCACCAGACAATAATAAAGGCTTATGCTGACCACCAAGTGTAAGCCAAGCACTGCTCCGTGAACAGTTAATTCTCCAACTTTATGGGGCAAGCTTACAACTGTTCTGCCCATTTTACAGACAGGGTAAGAGAGGCCCAGAGGTTCAAGTTTCTGCGTCTTCCTACCTGCCTGGGATTTCCATCTTGTAGTCTCTCTTTCCTAAAGGAGACACCCGTGGGCTCGCTAGTTCCAAACGCTGGCTGCAGATCCCAGTATCCCTCACCTAACCTGGATGGACATCGGTCGGCCTCCAGCCCGGGAGCGCCTAGATGGCGCTCGTTGAGCGCCAGATGTGCACGGCCCCTCCCGGACTCCGGCTCTCCTCCTCCGAGCACAGGCGGAGGGAGGAGGGGGAAGGAGGCAAGGGAGGGGGGAGGGGAGCGTGCGAGCCAGGCCCTGCCCAGCCCATCAGGCCCCGGCGGGGGAAGAAGGAGGCAGAGAGCCGAGCTGGCGTAACGAGACTTTACTGAAAACAGAAAACCGGGCGAACCAAGGATTACAAACAGGAATGTGGACTCGTAGCAAAACAAAACAAAACAGAACAAAAAGGGCGGGAGGAGGGATGTCGGAAGGACGGAAGAGGGGGAGCAAGAGCCAGGAAAGGGAAGGGAGGTGTTTTTTTTTTCTTCTTCCCATTTCTTTAAAAAACCAACACAAGAAAACACACACACACACAACCAACGTTTGTTCCCAAGTAGAAACATAAATAGGGCAGAATCGAACACTCTGTTCTTCTCTCTTCCAAAGGCAAAAAAAAAAAAAAGTAAAAGGAAAGGCAGGGTTTGAGGCTGCGCCCCCTTGGAGCCCCCTTCGGCGGCGGTGTGTACAAAGGGGCTGCCGGGGCGCGCGGGTTTGTGCAACACTGGGTGGCCGCGCTCGGGGAACAGAGGCAGCGCGAGGGCGGGGGGGTCATGCGCTTGCCCCCAGGAGCAGGGGGTCCAGCTTGTCGAGTCCGAGGCGCCCTCTTCGAGTCCTGGGCACCCTCGGGGGGGGTCCTCAGGGACCGCGCCCTCTCGGAATCCTGGCACCCTAGGGGTGGGGGGGTGTCTCCGGGGCCGCGCCCTCTCCGAGTCCGGGGCGCCCACGTCCCCCCCCCACACGCGAGCCCGCCTCTCGGGGAGGGGGGCCGCGCATGCGCCCCGCGCGCGGGCTCAGTACGCGGACACCTGGTGCTGGGGCAGCAGCTGGCAGCCGCTGTTGACGTGGCTGAGGACCTTCTGCTTGAGCTGCGCCACCTGCTCCCGCAGCAGGCTCGCTGTGGACGCCAGCTCCGTGTTCTGGCTCTTGAGCGTCTTCACTTTCTCCTCGAGGCGCGAGATGCGCTCCAGCTTGCGCTTGCGGCACTTAGAGGCAGCGATGCGGTTGCGCAGCCGCTTGCGCTCCGCCTTAATGCGCTCCTGCGTGTCCATGTCGATGGGCGACAACGGCGGGCTCTCGCCGAAGCTTGGCACGTCGGGCACCGTCTGCGGCTCATCCTTGAGCGCGGTCAGGCGGGGAGGCCCCAGCGCGCCTGGGGGCGGCGGTGGAGGGAAGGGCACAGGCTCGGCGGCGAAGGCGACCGTCGCTGCACCCCCCGAACCCCCGGTGCCGCCCGCGTAGCTGCTCAGGTTCGCGTAGACGGGCGCCTCGGGCGTGGCTGCCGCCGGGGCCAGTTCGCCAGGAGGCGCGGCGCCCGCGGCCGTGCTCGAGGGTCCCCCGGCGGCCGCGGCAGCGGAGGCCGCGCCAGTGCCCAGCTGGTTCTGCTTGTGCAAGTCCTCCAGGGCCTTGACGAAGCCCTCGGCAAACTCCTGCTCCTCGCTGGCCGCCACCTTGGGGTAGAGGAACTGAGTGCTCGTCGGCGTGGTGGTGACCAGCCCGTTGGACTGGATGATGAG
>LNAC01000008.1:8513948-8554548 GCA_002007465.1 Ailurus styani | reverse complement strand
GCCCTGCGCCCGCCCCGGCCGAGGCCGCTGCGCCCGGCCTTCGCTGGCGGCGGCTCCTGCGCCGCGCACTTCGCGCGCCCTCTTATAGCCTCGGCCCAGCGCGATGAGCTCACTGCCCCCGCTCGCCATTGGGCGTGGGTGACGTCGCTCATTTGCATGCTGGGGCGGGGCTAAGCCGCTGACAGCCCCCCCCACTCCCCTGGCTGCCGTTGCCCCGGTGACGCGCGGTAAACGGCACAACACCGCGCTGCCTTGTGGGTTGACGTCATGGGGGCGGGTCCCGCGCCCGGACCCGGTTACCCCGCCCCCGGAGCGCACTGTACGACCAATGCCCCCAGCGCTGCCTCCCGCCAAGGCACGTCCCGGGTGGCGTGATGAGCCCGGCCACCAGCCGCCTGCCGGTCCCTAAGCCCCGCCCCGTATCCGCGCATGGGGCCCCGGCTGGGCGGAGGCGGGGGCGGTGCCGGCCTCCGGGGACCGGCGGGGGATGGGGCCCGGATGGATAAATAACTCCAAGGCACCTCCGCTCCACTACGCCTACAAGTGCCTTCCTTAGCGCACCTCTCTCCTGGCTCTGTATGGGCTGGGGGCAGAGGTTCTTAGGGAGCTGTTCCCGGTGGCTCCCTGGGCGTTTTGGCCAGATCTGCCTCTGTCTCACCCTCACCCCCAAATCTCCGGTGGTGTGTTTGCCCCCAGAAAGACGAGGGAGAGCTCCCAGAAGTTACTGGAAGCGCTTTGAGCCTGATACTTTTCACTGAGGAGTCTAAAAGTCCGGAGTCCAACTTCCTGACTTTACAGACGGGAAACAGGCCGAGCAAGGTGTGACCAGGCCAGACCTTTTATTCACCCGGTAGAACTCTGCCTCCTGCTCCTGGGCAGCCTCCTACATTTTTACTCTGCATCTGCCAGGGCCTGCTGTGGGTCTTGAGGGGAGGGTGGTCGACTACAGGCCCCCCCAGTTTCCTCCTTAGCGGCCCTCCCCATCCCAGCTGCTAAGGCAGGAATCCCAGCTGGTAATTGTTAACCATTTAATACTGTTTTGTTATTGTCAATGCGCAATGGGCCTCCCTAAAGGCTGGCTGGAGATGAGATATGAGAGAGGAGGGAGGGAACAACCTGTCCAGGACTCCCCAGGGATTCTTGGGACATCTGGGTCTGGCTGACAGCCCCTTCACACAACCCCTCCCTGACTCCCACCACACTCAGGATGGAGCCAATTTCTCAGCCAGATGGTAGAGGCTAAGGACCCTTCTTCCACTGACCCCGTCCACCCAACCTTTCACCTTCTCTGAGCCTTGGCCTCTCAGCCCATTTCTGCCTCAGAGCCTTTGCATATGCTATGCCCTCTGTGTGCTCCCTTCCCAGTGCAAACTCTTAGCCTCAGAGAGGCTCCTCCCACTCACCTTATTTCCATTATACCCTTGGAAGCATTCAGAATGACAGAGTGGACCAAAAGTTCCCTGAGGGCAGGGACCTTGTCTATCCTGAACCTGCTGGGTCTCCAACAACCCGATGCAGCACCTGGCTCTCGGTGTTAAAAGGAGAACGAGGGGGCGCCTGGGTGGCTCAGTGGGTTAAAGCCTCTGCTTTCGGCTCAGGTCATGATCTCAGGGTCCTGGGATCCAGGCCCGCATCGGGCTCTCTGCTCAGCGGGGAGCGTGCTTCCTCCTCTCCCTGTCTCTCTGCCTGCCTCTCTGCCTGCCTCTCTGCCTACTTGTAATCTCTCTCTCTGTGTCAAATAAATAAATAAAATATTAAAAAAATAAAAAAAAAGGAGAACGAGGGGGCGCCTGGGTGGCTCAGTGGGTTAAAGCCTCTGCTTTCGTCCCAGGTTGTGATCTCAGGGTCCTGGGATCGAGGCCCGCATCGGGCTCCCTGCTCAATGGGGAGCCTGCTTCCCCTTCTCCCTGTCTCTCTGCCTGCCTCTCTGCCTCCTTGTGATCTCTCTCCCTCTGTGAAATAAATAAAATCTTTAAAAAAAAAAAAAAAAGGAGAACGAGGCTTGACCTGGTTGCTTTGGCAGTTTCTGGCCTTGGTTTGTCTGACTTGCCTGTGGGCATGAGCGTTCCCAGCCCTGAACCCCCAGAGTTCTACCTCCCTGCCCCATTGGCCCTACCCCTAACTGGGCTCTGGAGCAAAAAAGCTATGAAGGAAACTGTCACCATGAGCAAGAGGCGTGGCCTGGTAGGCAATGACCCGGGGGTGTATGAGTCTGTGTACACACAGGTGTTTGTGCTCGTGTGTGTTCATGTATGGATCCCTGTGCCTAGGCGTGTTCACACGCGAAGGTGGGTGTCTGTGTGGGTCCACACATAGATCTCTCTGCCTGTATGTATACACATATACATATTCCGGTGGCTATGTATGTGTCCATTTGTGTGTTTCTAGGCACATAGGTCTCTGTGTCCTCCAGACCTGCCCTCTCAGGTTCCAACCTGAGCAAAGGGGCCCCTGATGGGAGGATATGCAGCCCCCAGCCTGTTCCTAACCTTGCTCTGAGACCCCCACTCTGGGCCTGTCCAATGGGGCTAGATTGGAGGAAATGGGGCTACGCTTCTCTCCAAGGCAGGACGTGAGTGGGTGGCCTAGGGAGTCTCCACCCTGACCTTGGGCCTTAACCTTGACAAGTGGGTGAATGGTCTGGTAAACTATGGGCAGAACCTGCCTGAGCTGAAAGACTGACCAGCAAACAGGCCTTGGGGAATGGAGGCTCAAGGAGCCCAAGGCCTGCTACCTTTCCGAGTCAAGGCTTCCTCCACGCAAAATGGGAGTGAATAATCTCACCCACCTCATGGAGTCTTGCGGTTGTCGTGTTATTTTTATTTATTTTTATTTATTGTTTTAATTTTTTTGTGTTATTTTTATTTATTTTATTTATTGTTTTTAATTAAGTAAACTCTACCCCCGTTATGGGGCTAGAACTCCCGACCCTGAGATTCAAGAGTCGCATGCTCTACTGACTAAGCCAGCGAGGTGCCTTGAGTATCGTCATTTGCATTGGATTTGAAAAAAACAGTAAGAACTCAATGTTTTCTCTAAGTATTTTCCATTATGATTATTAGGCCAACCTTAACTGTTTGCTCTGGAGTTCCCTCAGCCTGGAGTGCCCTTCCTTATCCTCCAGGCAAATTCCTGCTCCTGCTTCAAAACCCAAGGTCTCCTCCTCCAGGAAGCCTTCCGTAACCTGACACCCAAGGAGTCCCCTAAGTAGCCACCCCCACCGTCTGGCTGAGTCTGCCCACCATCTTTGTTGAGCTCTGTCTGCCCCAGATGGGGGTGGGGGAGGGGAGGGTCCTTGAGGCTGGACAGAGAGGACCTGTCTTGGTCCCTAAGTGTGGGGACCGGCCCTGGGCCGACTCTGTCAGCGCTGCTTTTCAAGGCCTGCTTCCTTCAGTCTCCACCCCTGTGCACTTGCTGTTCCCTCTGACCCAATAATTTTCTCCACCTTCTCCTTCCTCCTAGCCCGGGAGCCCTCTGCGACACCTTAGTTCTGCTCTTCCATTTGGACCAACCCTATCCCCACCTAGTCAGCAGGTCAGGGGGAGCCCTAAATCCACCAACCAATCATACACAGTGAACTAGGGATAACTCCCATCCTCTCATTCATTTATTCATTCCCTATACACTGTCTGAGCACCTACTGTGAGCCAAGTGATGGGGACACACAGGAATGACACAAACACCCTCGCCTTCCCAGCACAGGATCTGAAGGAGGAACGTGTCAAACACAATTTCAAGGTTAATGGTGCCCCCTCCGTGGATGGGGGGGTATGTTTTAGAGTTGGGTAATTGGGGTGGGGCGCCCCAGGAGTTGATGCTGAATGAAGGAGGAGCTGGAGATAATTTGAAGGCCAAACATCCCCCGACAGTGGGAACAGGCAATGCCAAAGCCCTGGGGCAGACACCAGCTGGCCACTTTGATGGAAAGAGCTAGTGGGGCTGGATTGGGTGAGCCAGGGGAAGCCAGAGGGAGAGAAGGAAGGCAGGCTTCCAAGGGAGTCTGGGTGGTATATGTCCTGTATAGTGGCAGTGGCCCTGCAGGATGGGATTGAGGGAGAAGTCGGTCACAGGGCTCAGCCTTGACCCTGATTTTTCCGCCTTTACTCTCCCAGCGGCTCCACGACATCATCTCACTTTCGAGAGCAGCGACCAGGGAGGGTGCGGGACCTGCCCCCGGGTCACACAATCCAGGCCCAACTAAAACTCAGCCCTGTCCCCAACCCCTACCCCGGGTTGGGAAGGAAAGCTGAAACTAACCCCCCACCCCTCTCCCAGGTGGGGTTCGAATCTCCCCCACTCTGGGGCCTCTCTCTCCAGCGAATTACCCTTCTTGTTTAAAGCAAACTGCATCTCGGTTTAATGTTTAGTCTTTATTTGAAGACCCAGGGAGCTCAAGTCTACTTGATAAAACGGAAAGCCCCAAAGAACCAGAAAAAAAGGAGTTAAGCAGGAAGCAGAAAGGGGTGAGGCGGCCGGAACCTCTCAAGGCGGAGGTATGCGGGAGGGATCGCTCAGGACCCCGCGGGTCTGGGTAGGACTCATGGGGAACGTCCTCCCGCGCTTAGGACCCATGGGCTGGTGGGGGTGGGGCTTGCGGGGACAGTCCCCGGGTGGCGGGACCCCTCGAGGGGGCCGGGGAAGGGGTGTCGTCTCGGGGCCGGGGGCGCGTCTGGCCTCCGCGCATTCCTTAGGATCAGGTTACCGGCCAAGGCGGTGGCCCCTCCCCTCCCCTCCTGCCCGGCTTCCGCCCTCGCCGCGAGCAGGAACCACAGTCACCTCCCCCGTCCTGTGCAGGTGCTTGGCCGGCGGCGGGCAGGGGACCCACACCCAGGCCTCCGGGCCCGCACTGGCGCTTTCCAGGCTCACAAGACCATTTTACGGACGAGGAAACTGACGCGACGTCAGCTCCCTTAAGCCCTGATGGAACCAGACCGACAGCCGGCTTTACGACCGGTGGCCCTGCTGCCTGCACCCGGAGGCCGCAGTGTCCCCAGCCTCCCGCAGGCCGGGATGAGCGGCTCAGCCCCGTGTGCCCTGATTGACCGGCCAGAGTGAGCCCGGAAGGGCGTGCGCACAAAGGAGAAAAAACTTCTCACACCACCAGCTTCCCCCAACCCCAGGATGGACGAGATTCCCTGTGCTCATCCAGCGAACATTTAATGTGCATCTGCTGTATACCCAGGCTCGCAAAGTTAGGCTCTTTTCCAGGCAGACCTTGGGGAAACCTGAAGGTGTTGGGTCAGAGGGTGGTGAGCTCCACTTCGCCAACCAACTTGAGAAGCTGATTTGCTTTGATTTTGTTTTTCTTTCGGCCAACCTCCAGCACCATCATTCAGCCCTTCCACCACCCTCTGTTGAGCACCTACTGTGTGCCCCGCCCTGTGTGCTGGGCCAGGGTTTTCCACCATCCCTCATCACCCCCTGAGCTGATACTTCCATACAGGACAGGAAATACCCACCATAAATGAAGAAGTACGCTGTAGGCGGATGTCACTATTTCTCCTTTAGGTCGACCCCCTTTTCTGTTTTTACTTCAGTAAATATATTTCAAAAGGGAAACTTCATGTCACCACCAAGAATGGAAAACCAGTTTCTCTTGCCATAAATAGAAACTGAAAAACGATGAAATGAGAGCAAAACCCAGGAATTCCTTCCTCAGGGGCGCTCTGGGATGTCCAAATATCCAGAAAGCATTAAAGGCAGGAAGCCCCAAGCCAAGCCAAGAAGGGTGTAGTAGGGGCCACGGGGATACACTTGGTGTTTTTGTCCTTGAGGGCCCCAGTGCACAGTAGGGGCTCAATAATGTGCCAAACCTTGGCAGTGAGCACCTATGACTCTTGGGGCTTGCCTGCAACCCATACCATCCTTCCGGGGCCTTTGAGTTTACAGACCCATTTGGGGGGACAAATGATGGTGGTGATGACAGGTAGCAGCTCCTTGGGTGTGTGTGGGGGGGACCCACAGGGCCTCTCTGGGGAGACTTCAGGTTGGTTAAGTAGAAGCTCCCGCTTCCTCCTCAAGACCTTGGGGCTGTCCCCACCCACGGTCCTGTGGCCCCTGACAGCCTTCTGCAATGAGCTGTGGGGCCCCTGACGTCCTGCCCAGGCTGCCCAGGGATTTGGGAGGGGGGGAATGTGTCAATCAGTAAGTATGAATTAAATAAGTAAAGGAATTACTGCGTGGATGGTGTAATGGATGATTTGGGGAAGTAATGAATGGATGAGCGAATTAATGGATGGGAGGGAGCATCCATGGCTCCAAATGGGAAACCCGCTCCCCACATTTTTCCTTAATAGCCCCACGCCAGCACTGCTAAGAGGGACATCTGTCCACAGTTTTCAGAGGGACAAACAAGCTCTGAGCAAGCAGGGCTCCATGCCCCCCATTTTCAGAGGACAGATTGGAATACAGGTGGCCTTGCTCGCTCACCGTGAGCTGCGGGACAGAGGGCCCAGTAGAGGAGCCGGGGCCCCAGTGAGGGAGTGGATTGAATGGGGGGCGAGGCAGGCTGCAGACAAGAGCAGGGAAGCGTGGCGGCGGGGCCTCCGGAGCAGGGAGGAGCGGGCAGCGTCCCAGTCCATTAGGAAGGGGCTCCAAGTTAAGAGCAAGTCTGGGGGGCCTCCCGGCACGCGAGACACATAAACACCAGCCTTGTGTCTCCTGGGCGTGGGGAGGCAAAGACCCCCCTCCCGACCGGCCCCACAACACTCGGAACCTGAGGCCGCCACCGTGAACTCCTTCGCCCGCCCGCTTCCCCCCTTCCTCTGCCACCGCCTCTCCCCGGGAGGAAGTGGTGAGGGTGCGGGGGAGGGCCCCCCATTCTCACTTCCCCTGGGACAGGGCGGGGCCTGCAGGGTCCCCTCCCCGCCGCGAGGACGGGGGGGGGCGACAGGAGTGGGGGCTGGGAGCCCCAAGAGCTGGGGCTCGGCCAGGGCGGTGCGGCCCCTCGTTGGGTGACCTCTCTAAGTTCTCTGGGTTTCGATGGTTCTCATCTGAAAAGTGGGGGGGGGGGAACCCGACCTTGAAACAATGGGTTGCCGGGTGAGAGGACTCCGCCCCAGGCCCAGAGAGACCACACCGGGCAAGGACACTCCCAGGCCCGGAGGGGTCAGGGCCGGGCGGGAGGGAGAGACGTCGCTGTAAACATGGACTTGGACCGGGGCGGGAGGCGCATTCCAGGCGGAGGGAACGGCGCAGGCAGAAGCCTGGAGGCTGCTCGGGACCTCCCGCCTCGCCGGGCGACTGGGCCTGCCCAGGACTGCCCCTCGTCTTTCCCCCCAGCCCGGCCCCTCCTCCGGCGGGGGTGGAGGAAGGATCTGGAGGGCCCCGGCGCCGCCAGCCGCCGCCGCCGAGTTAACCCCGAGCTGCGGCCAGACCCCGTGGCGAGGGGGGCGGGTGGCGTCAGCGCCGACGTCAAGGCGAGGCGGGGCCGCGTAGACTCGGGCGCCGGGCCCGCGCCCCACGCCGCGCTGGAAGTCGTGGGTGTGGTGGTGGGCAGCGTCCGCCCTCCAGCTGTGCCGACGCTGCGCAGAGGGGAAACTGAGGCACGGAGCAGCGAGTGGCCCAGCCGAGACTGAAGCCGGGCCCCGGGGCTCCAGGTCCCCGTCCCTCGGCCCCGGGCCGCTTCTGTCCCCCCCCGGTCGCCCTCTCCCAGGCTTTCGCCAGCGCTGGCCTACGCCGCCGTGAGAGCCCCAGGGACACTCGGCTGCGACGAACTGGTGTTTTGTGTTTTGTTTTTCTCTCCGGCACGTAAGACAAATCCCTACAAACAACCCTCCCCCCCCCCAGTTAAGCGCTGGGCGTCCCAGAGCTGTGCCCTGGCAAGTCACCCCAGCTTTGTGGGCCTCAGTTTCCTCCAACGGACCAGTGAAGGAAAGCTGACATTTAACTGCGGGTTCACCGCTTGGCCTTCGGGCCTTCGGGAAGGGGTGGGGTGGGAGGGGATCCCATGCCGAGGGGCAGGGGACAGCCTAGAGGAGAGAGGTATGGGGGGGCGGGGACACTAGCGAGGCGGGATTCGAATCCACAGCTGGCTCCCGGTCCCCCTTTTGTCCTCGCTACCTCCGCCCTCTCTCGTGCCTCGGCCTCCACGTCTAACCCTCCACTTTCCCTGATCCCCTCGCTCCCCTTCCCCCTCCCTCTCCCCCACTGGCCCAGCTCCGCGCCCCTGCGAGGCCGCTAATTAAATGCAGAGCTGGGGGGAGGGGGCGGCTCGCAGTTAACCCCTTCCCGTCGGGCCCTGGAGGGCTTCCCGGAGCTGAGGAAGGGGAGAGCCAGCGCCGCTCAGCTCCTCTCCGCCCCTGAGTCGGGGCCCTGGGACAAGCCCATTTGATGGGCAGGTGGTAGGTCGAGGGCGAGGGGCCAGCTGTAAGTCACCCCAAGTCCCCACCCTGTGTCTGTCTATAGTTCTGGCTCAGGTGGAGAGGACCCAGAAACAGCCGTCCCCGTCCGCGTCCCCCCCCCCACTTCCCTCCACACACCGACCACTGGGCCACAGTGGGGCTGGGCCAACTGAAGATCTGAGAGGCACCCACTGGAACCACTTCGGTTGGGAACCACTGGAAAAATAGGTAATCTAACCTCAAGCCGCGGCAGGAGCTATGAAGGAATCTCGGGGTCGGGGGAGATGTGCAGAGGGCCAGTGACTACTCCCTGCCTCAGTCTCCCCACCTGTGCCCATGTTCCAGAGGACGCAGTGGAGTCTCGGGGGCCTAGGGGCTGCCCAGAGTCACAGGGACCTGTCTTCTGCCCTCTGTGGGTGCCACACTGGCCTCTCCTCACCCTCTGTGGCTCCCCATTACCCCCTAGCTCTTCCCGTCCTATTGTCCAGACTCCCTAACACTTGCCCATGATGTTCCTTCACCAGCAGTACCCACCTCCTGAGACATTCCGGGGGCCCCCTCCAGACCACTGGGCCCCTCACTCAGCCTCATCTCCCCAGATTTGGCTACAAGCTCTGCAAGGAGTGGCTGGCTCAGGAGACAGGGCTGCGGGGAATGGGGGAAGGTGGGCAGCGTGGTCCCCTCTGCCCCTGCCGCCTTGGAGGAGGCATGACGGTGGCTGCGGGGATGTGCCAGGAGGAGCATCCGGCAGGGCCCGCGTTGTCATGGCGACGCTGACTCAGAGGCAGAGGCAGAGGCAGGTAGCAGCATCTAGTCCCCGAAGCCCGCCCCTGTGCTCCTGGCACCCCGCCCAACACCCACCCTGCAGCTTCCACTCCGGTGACCTCTTCTGAAACTGGGGAAGGGTGGGTGAGACCCCAGGGCGGCTGGATCAATTCCTCCTCCCACCCTCACCCACCCAATCACCTGCTGGAAGGTGGGAGATGCTATTTTATCACACTTATCTGGGTGCCACATCTCCCTCCCACCTTCAGGACACCCATCTTCCCATTCATCTGTTTATAGGTCCATCCATCCATCCATCCGTCCACCCACTCACTAGTCTGTCCATCCCTCTGCTTACCCATCCACGCATCATTCATGGATCACCCACTGTGCACCCTCCTTGCTCTCAGCACCGGACAGTTGTCCTTTGCTCCAGCAGTCAGGGTATCAGTGAAGGATCTGGACTGAGAGATACAGATGAGGACAAGGCCTCTGTGGCCCCTTGGGTCCAGGCCTTGAGAAGTTGAGGCCCCTGCTCTCCCTCCTGCTCCCAGTCTCTGTCCTCTACCAGTGTCTATTTCAGTGTCTGTCTCCATCTCAGAGTACAGCCCAGACCCTTCCCCAGCTCCACTGCCGGCCCCAAAGCCACTGTGTAGCCCCCTTCCTCTCTTCCCCTCACTTGTCTACTCCAGCCACATGAGCTTCTGTGTTTTTCCTCTAACACACCCGCACATTCCCATCTCAGGGCCTTTGCACATGCTGCTCTGTCTGGAAAATCCTTAAGGTTTTCACCTCCATTTATCTTGTTTATTTCTTTGTTTCCTTATTATCTGTCTCTACCCCCATCTCCAGAGTGTAAAGACCTGAGATGGCCTGCAGTTCCTTTGGTGGCCTGTCTTAGCCTATCTCTGCCTTCATTTCACCTGCTATGAAATGGGCAGATGGGAATGGTGTTCACAAGAAGACTTTGCAGTGGGGGTTGGGGGGAGGAATTAAGCCCTGTGTTTGGCACAGAGTAAATGCTCAACAAACATGTCCTTAGAAATAGTCCAGGGGCACCCGGGTGGCTCAGTCGTTAAGCGTCTGCCTTCGGCTCAGGTCATGATCTCAGGGTCCTGGGATCAAGCCCCATATCCTGCTCCCTGCTCAGGGGGAAGCCTGCTTCCCCCTCTCCCTCTGCCCCTGCTTGTGTTCCCTCTCTCGCTGTGTCTCTCTCTGTCAAATAAGTAAATAAAATCTAAAAAGAAAGAAAGGGGCGCCTGGGTGGCTCAGTGGGTTAAAGCCTCTGCTTTCGGCTCAGGTCATGATCTCAGCATCCTGGGATCGAGGCCCGCATCAGGCTCTCTGCTCAGCAGGGAGCCTGCTTCCTCTTCTCCCTGTCTCTCTGCCTGCCTCTCTGCCTACTTGTAATCTCTCTCTCTGTGTCAAATAAATAAATAAAATCTTAAAAAAAAAATTTGTAAAAAATAAAAAAATAAAAAAAATAAAAAATAAAAAGAAAGAAAGAAAGAAAGAGTCCAAATGTCCACGACCTGAGGCAGGATAAAATATGGTCTGGCTGTACAGTGGAATAGTACTCATCCATAAAAAGGAACGAAGCTCTGACACACTCTGCCATGTGGACGAACCTTGAAAACATCGCGCCGAGCAGAAGAAGCCAGACCCCAGAGGCCACCTGTTGCAGGATCCCATGTATATGAATGTCCAGAACAGGCAAACCCACAGAGACAGAAAGCAGATTAGTGCTTGCTCACGGTTTTGGGAGAGGGTGGACGGTGACTGCTCATGGGGAACAGGGTTTCTTTTGGGAGTGCTGAAAATGTTCTGGAACTAAACAGAAGTGCTGGTTTCACAACACTGTACGGTATTAAATGTCACTGGAGTGTTCATTTTAAAGTGGTGAATTTTGTGTCAGTGGATCTTACCTTAATAATAATTTTATAGAAAGCACACTGGGGGGCGCCTGGGGGGCTCGGGGGTTAAGCCTCTACCTTCAGCTCAGGTCATGATCTCAGGGTCCTGGGATCAAGTCCTGCATCAGGCTTTCTGCTCAGCAGGGAGCCTGCTTCCCCCTCTCTGCCCGCCTCTCTGCCTGCCTCTCTGTCTACTTGAGATCTCTGTCTCTCTCTCTTTCTCTGTCAAATAAATAAATAAAAATCTTAAAAAAAAAAAAAAAGGTACACCTGGGTGGCTCAGTTGTTTAAGCAGCTGCCTTCAGCTCAGGTCATGATCCCAGGGTCCCTGGTTTGAGTCCCGCATCAGGCTCCTTGCTTGGCAGGGAGCCTGCTTCTCCCTCTGCCTCTGCCTGCCACTCTGCTTGCTTGTGCTCTCTCTCTCTGACAAATAAATAAGTAAATAAATAAAATCTTTTTTTAAAAAAGCACATTGGGTAAAACCTGAGGAAAATTTGAATAAAATGTGCTCTTTAGTCAGTAACGATCAGCTTCCTGGCTCTTCGAGATGCCAATGTGCACCTGCCCCGGGGCCTTTGCACAAGCTGCTCCATCGAGCTGGAGGCTTCAGGTAACTGAGAAGCTGGATCAGATCCTGGGTGGGCGGAGCTGCAGTCTGATTCCATTTGCTCCCCCTGCCTGCCTCCTCCAACTGCAGGAAAGGTCAAGGTGTTTGGTGGTTAGGGATGATGTTGAGGACATTTGGGTGCCTTGGAGGGTCAGTCCGCACCCCCTTGGGGAGGGCGAAAGACCTACAAGCTAGTGGGGTTCAGTAGCAAGTGGGCAGGAGAGGCAGTGAATTCTGTCCAGCTGGGGGCCCTGTTCTGTTTCCAGCTGCCTCACGAACACAAACAGCAGGAGGCTTTTTTTTTTTTAAGGAAAATTGCTGAGTAATGAAGATCGCCCTGGACAGCATCACTGTGCCCCAAGAACTGAGTCTTCTGGGGGTTTTGGAAAAGACAGCCTTTCCAGAAGGTTCTGGGGGAAACCGTGTCTGAGTCTCTCCATGGTGACAGGGAGGGTGCGAGGGAGGGAGGGAGGCCACCTCACCAGTCATCCACGCGCACTTGGGCATTTGGGGACACCCCCGAGCCCTGCTTGCCAGGGACACTCAGTATGCTAGAGGGACACGGGGTGGAAGGACAGGCCCTGGGGGCGCTTGCAGGGACAGTTTTCAAAGGAACAGAGAAGGGAACGAGGGAGGGGAAGACGCAGGAGGACGCGCCGAGTATTTGTAGGCGCTGAATGCAGCCCTCAAATATTTCCACGGCCACTCCCAAGGGTGAGCAGGGTGACTATTTCGGTGCCTGGTTCCAGCGGAGGCGGGACGGGCAAGGCTGAGTCACCGCTGGGTGGCTGGACCCAGACTGGGAGGGGGCTCTCAGGGCAGGACCGGGGGCCTTCAAGGGGACCGCTCGCCAGCCGGGGCTAGGCATCCAGTGCTGGCCTCCGGGGCATGGAGGACAGTGGCCCAGCCTCTGACCACAGGGCAGGCCAAGCCTGTGCCACCATCGCCCGGGGCCTCCCAGTGAGCAAGGGGCTCAGGCTGAGTTCGCGCCTGATAGAGATGGAGAGATTCCCGGGAGAGAGGTTTCAGACACTCTACAGGTGATCAGCAAAGAATAAAGCAGCGCTCTTAGATGTGCGCGAGTATACGTGAAGCACTTGGTGTATACCAAGCCTTCTCCCCCCATGTGATCCTCCCAACACCCCCTGTGAAGTGGAGGCCACTGCTGTCCCGTCTGACCAGCAAGGAAACTGAGGCACAATGAGGTAAAACTTGCCAGGTACTTTGTGTGTCTCGAAACTTGTCCTTCAGTTGAGGTAACAGTCAGAGGAATACATTTTAAAACCAGTGCTGACCTCACCTGCCCCCACCGCAAATGACTCCTGTCTCCTGATTCTACACCTGACACAGCTGAGCTCAGAGAAGGTAAATGGATCCTCCAAGTTCAAGGAGGCAACAGAGGAAGAAGCTCTGAGGAGGCTCTGGAGCTGTGTGACCCTGGGCAGGTGGTTCAGCCACTCTGTGCTCGACTGTAGGAGCTGCCCGGCACACACAAGGCTGTTGTTCGGATCGTGTTGGGTCTGATGACTCCTTTTTTTTTTTAAAGATGTTTTTTATTTATTTGACAGCGAGAGAGAGATCACAAGTAGGCAGAGAGGCAGGCAGAGAGAGAGAGAGGAGGAAGCAGGCTCCCTGCTGAGCAGAGAGCCTGATGCGGGGCTCAATCCCAGGACGCTGAGATCATGACCTGAGCCGAAGGCAGAGGCTTAACCCACTGAGCCACCCAGGCGCCCCAGGGTCTGATGACTCCTGACCTCATCTCTGCCCAACCTCAGCAGGCCACAGAAACTTGGGGGCTTTTCACTTGTTCCCTCCACCTGTTCCCTGCTCTCTTCCCATGGACGGTGGCTTCTTGACCTTGGGAGTTGGTCTGAACATGCCCCCCTTGGCGAGGCCTCCCCTTCCACTCTGGAAAGCTCCCATCCCAGCATTCTGGGCTTCCTGCAGAAAGATGCGCCCATCTGCCCGGGTCTTCCAGGCACCGCTGCCTCTTCTCTTGCAGCCTCTGCGACCTCTACCCTGGGCTGAGCCCCCAGCCCCCCCTCCTCCTGGTCTCCCGGCTTCCACCCTTGTCTCGGTCTGTTCCAGAACCTTCTGTGCTTCCCATCTTGCTCACGGCCTGCACCTGCACTTGCTCAGGGCCTGCACTTCCTATCCCCCTGCTTTGTTCCTGTCACCACTCTGTGTAGGGCCTTCTGCACTTGCACAGGCTGTTCCCTTCGTCTGGAATGCTCTTCTGGATGGCTGCCTCCCTTGCCTTCCTCAAGCCCTTTCCTCGAACGTCAGTCACCCGCTGGCCTGCCCTGACCACCTCTTTCTGCCACTCTTGCTTACTTTCTCTCCACGTTGATGCGTTCAGCTTGTTTGTTGCGAGCTCACCCTGTGGATGGTAAGGGCCACTGGGCCATTGCCTAATTCATGCTGAGTCTCCAGCCCCTGGGATGGGGTTGTGGCCCCAGTACCTCTACCTCCAGGCCAGCCCTCTGCTCTGTTGAGGTGGGCGGCTTCTCCCACGGAGGTGGTCTGAGTGGACATCAAGCCATCTCCTATACCCCTCACTGGCCAGGTGGCCCTTTGTCGTCAGAAGGACAGCGGAGGACACCAGGGCATGCACTGAGCTACTGAAGATACACACATTGCTGATACCGGGAGAGGCTGGGCCCCCGGGGCCAGATGGATGGGTGGGGAGGACACTTGCCATCATCCCACATGGACTCAGTGGGTACAGGACAGGGCTTCCCCGCAGAGTCGCTCTGGGAGCAGCAGGTGAGACCCAGCAGAGGCGGAATCCGAGATGTGTGCAGGAAGGGATGACGCAGGATGGCAAGACAGATGTTCTGTCACTGCCGCCAAGTGGGGCTGCTGCTCCTGCTTGCCAGCTGCATCCGGGTCCCCAAAATGGTCTCTTGGTCCCAGGTCAGGCAAGAGCAGGCTAGGGCGGCCAAGGTTGGACCCGCAGAGCTTGGGCGCCAGGCCGTCATATCTCTGCTCCGAGGGGGGCTGGAGCAAACTCCAGGGGTGGGAGGTCTCTGGTTGCTGGTTCCTGGGAACCACCTACGCTGAAGACGTCCTGCACGCCCCGGGTCATGCACCAGTCAGCTGACGAGGGCTCAGACCCCAGTCAACAGCCATCAGAAGGGCGGAAAGATCGAGGTCCAGTGTCTAGGAACTAGACGGGCGCTTTTGGTTTCTTTTCTTGTTGAGGGGGCTGGGGCTCTTTTCTCGAAACCAACCAGGAAGACTGAAAAACGGGGCTGTCCCGACAGCCGGCTCAGAAGGACAGAACCTTCCGGAAGCCCGCCGCAGCTAAGTGGCCGGGGCTGGCGAAGCAGCTCACGTCACTGGGCCGCCAGCCCGGGCTGCCTGGCTGGAAAGGTCAGGGCCGGCTGGCGTGTCTGGCGACACACGCGGGAAGCCGCGATTACGCACGCAGGCTCACGCAGGCTCCGGAGCCCGGACTGAGCCCCAGCGCGGAACTGTGGGGGCCCAAGGCCCTGCCTGCGAAGGGGCAGTGGAATGAGACGTTCTCCCGGGAGCGCTGAGCCGGTGGGGGGGGTGGTGGTACGGGACTGAATCGCCAGAAGCAGGAAGGGGCGGGGCCTCCACCGCCCAGCTGGACACCTGACCCCGGCTTTTATCAAAGCCTCGCCAGACCAGGGCCCCAGAGGCTTTAATGGGCCGCTGAGTGCAGGGCCGTGGGGGAGGGGCGCTGAGGACCCAGCTGCCTCCCTCCCAGCCAGTCCCTCCCTTCTCGCTCCTGTCCCTCGTGTCGCCCCCAACCCCTCAACCCATCCCAGCAGCCCACCTCTCCGAGAGAGGGGATTCCTCCAGGCCTGGGGCTTCTCAGACGCCCCCAGGTCCCGCTCAAACCCTATGCCCTGTCCCCAGCCTGGGCCAGAGAGCCCTCTGACACTAGGCAAGCTTCTGAGCGGTGCCCGAGGGAAGAGCAAGATGGGGTGGGGGCAGGGGCAGAGCACATTCTTAAGGCGGGCTGAGTCTTAAATGTGGGCATCTGTAAGACCGCCTGGCTAGCGCTTGGCAACTCCAACAAGTGGAGTTCTCAGGCAACACCTTTCATTCTGATCAACCCTCAGAACAGGTCTCAACACAGTGACAATTAGAGTCCGCTCCCACGGGAACCAGCTGGCACCCCATCTAGCCTCCCAGCACCAGGCCGTCCTGCAGTTCCCCTCACTTATAATAAAAGGAAAATCAGTCCGTGGACAATGTCACAGAAACATTTTGCAAAAGCGCTGGCTCAACATGCCATGCAAATCACCATGGTGTGGACCGGCGGTGCCCCAACTTGGAGAGGAGGAGGCAAGAGCCTTGCTAGCACATTCCTTGAGGCTGCCACTTGTCACAGCTTCTCAGTGAACTCTGGTGTGAATGGTGCTTACAAAGCAGGGATGGCGAGCAGGACATTGGTCACAAGGATGGGCTNACCCCCCCCCCCCACCGTCAACTCTCTCTACAAAGAGGCAGGGACTACAGGCAAACCTAGTGCAGGAGGGCCTCTCCTCTCCCACTGCCCAGACAACAGCCTCATAGTTCTTAAAAGGACATCAAGGGACACGGAACCAGTGTCCTGTTGAAATACTTCCCCTTGGCGAGACAGACGGCAACCCTCGAAAGGAAATTTCTCTTACTGGTCTGTGATTTCCTGAGGATACCACACTCTAGTTGTGCCCATGACTCAAAAGGAATTATGAATTTGCAGTTTGTAGCTGTATTTGTTTTTATTTTTGTAACACAAACAGGGAGGAGGCAAAGGGGCAGAGCCCAGCAATGTCCCAGGAACAGCTTCTGTGGCATACGTTCACATGTATTTGTTTTCAGAAGGCAATCCTGAGGTCCGTGTTTCAGGGAACTCCCAAGGCTGTCAATCTCAGTGCAAACAGCTTAAAATAAAAACCTCCGGTCTGTTCACCACACGAGGATCCAACTCAAAATGCAAAACAAGCCTGTTTGGAAAGTGCCCGCCCTTAAAACAAGAGCGAGGGCTTTAAAGACGTATTAAACACAGAATCTTCCAGGAATCAAGTCAGCTGAGGCTTCAGAAAACCAAAAACACTGAATAACGTATTCAATGTAGAACTGCTGGCTTAAAAAAAAGGCGGGGGGGATACTTTACGTAAACAGGATCACCAAATGACAGGCGGGGAGGGGGGGGCTCTTCCCCAACACCTGCCTCTTTTTGTTCTGAACACACTTGTGAACCGGAGAGTAGAAACACAGTCTCATCGAGTAGTGGCAGCTCAGTCTCTGGGGGACGGAGAGCAGCTCACTGTTTGCCCGCCTGTCTGCCCGGCTTCTTTTCTGGCTGACCTCTGCCTGTGCCTGGGATCCCACCTCGGCCCCGGCCACCAAACACACCTGTGAGACAGAGGAGGGAGCTGCAGCAGAGCTAGATTTGGAGGCCCAGCTGAGAACGTGGGGTGGAGCTCCAGAAAGTTCTCAGTGTTGACAAGGGACAAGACCAGCTCCCAAGGGGTATGAGGGATGCCAGGAAGGACAGATGTCAGCTCTGCGTCACACCAGGGCTTGGGGCAGGCTTCCTGGGAGAGGGCCCGGGGCCAGGGTAGGGGGCAGTCATCAGAAGGAGAAAGCCAGATGGTTTCCAGGAGGAGGGGAGCAAGAGCCAGAAGAGGGGCAGAACTCAACCCAGGGGTCCGGCTACAGGCCCCCAGCTCTGAGGACCCAGGTTTCCCTCTTTCTCCAGCACTGTCCACATGCACTGGCCCAGCAGAGAAACAATTGGGAGATGGTGCGTGTCTGGCTGAGGGATGGGGACAAGGGTGCTCCCTGCCCTCTAATCTCTGCCAGCCAGTGATGGAGCTGTGCTTTTAAGATATTTCACGTGGAGCCCAAGGTAGGAGCCGTGCAGAAGACTGAGTAGTCAGGGACAGAACACACCCCGGCCCAGGGGGTCCCGGAAGGACCAGGGCAGCATGGGGACATGGAGAGGGGCACACAGTCTCCTTTCCACCACAAACATGATGTGGGCCCCATAGGGAGGGAGGCCCATTCCCGCAGGGACTGCCTGCCTTCACCTCCCCCGGGGCAAGCCCAGCTTTGCCAAGGGCAGCTCTGCCACATAAGGTGAGGTTTCTGCCTGCTGCCAAGGGGCCCACGGTCTCACTTCAGAGTGGCTCAATCACTCCCCCCTCCCTCCCCGCTCCTCTGGCCAGCTCACTCAACAGTGGCGGCCCCCAGCACAAAGAGCTCGGCCCCCAGGTACGGAAAAGGCCCTGCTCACCCCCCAGTCCTTGGCAACCTCCCCACCTGCAGTGCCCTCCTGACCTCCTGCCTCTGGCTCACTCTGGCTCTTGTATCCTTACAGGCCCTGCCTGTGAGCCCCCAGCGGGGAGCCTGGGCCTGATACACAGAAGGCCCTCCAGATGGAAGAGACAAAGCCGGGGCCCTCCAAGAGAAGGCGGGTGTGGGGGGAGGGAGGGTCTGCAGATGGCCTCTAGCCTCAAGCCCCAGCTGATTGCACAACAAAC
Organism: Ailurus styani; assembly: GCA_002007465.1. Lineage (NCBI taxonomy): Eukaryota > Metazoa > Chordata > Mammalia > Carnivora > Ailuridae > Ailurus > Ailurus styani. Next base: position 8,536,415 of record LNAC01000008.1, on the reverse strand, counting down.
TGAAGTTAACACCAGATTTATAATCTGGGTGGCCGGGGGTGGGGGTGGGGTAGGGTGAGGGGAGTCTATCAAAAAGGCATGAACTCGGCCTTGTGAAAAGGAGTGACAGCGGGGAAGGGGCTCGTGCCAGGCCCTAAACCGGATCCCCGCCAGCAGCCTTGGTGAGGCGGGGACCCCCGGACTCTGCAGAGGGGAAACGAGCCAGGCAGGTGGCACATCGTGCCCAGAGCACCTGTCAGGAGGCACAGGCAGCCATGGGACAAGGGCTCAAGCCCCAGGTCTGCACGGACACTGCGTCCGTCTGCAGGGCTGAAGCCAGGCTTCAGGAGCACGGAGGACTGCTGCTGGGCACCAGGGCCCAGGGGGGTGGGGGAGGCAGCACTGCCCGCCAGGACTACACCAGGCTTCCCGGGTTGGGGCCATGGGGCCGGGGCAGGCAGCAAGCAGCAGCATGGGCCACACCGCACCGGAGGAGGCCTGTGAGTCATAACCCCCAGCTCTATGGAGGGGGCTCAGAGCCAGGCCTGTGGCACCGTGACGGCACCACCCAAGAATGTCAACACTGGGACGGAATGGCTGCCACGTGCTCCAGTCACCCTTCAGCAGCAAGGCCTGGGCGGACTCTGCAGCCTAGCCTGCTGGGGGGCGGGGAGGGGGGAGGAGGGGAGAGAAGGGCCTACCTCGCCCAGCGCCCCCCATGCCTCGGCCCTTCTGCTGCTTCTGCTGCTGCAGGCCGCCGCGGCCGCGGCCCTTGGCCACCACCTCCTCCTTGACCATGTCGATGATCTCATCAGGGATGCGCAGGTACTTGATGGTGCTGCCACGGATGTAGCACTCAGGCATCCGCCAAAACTTGTCCCCATCCTGTGCGAGAGAGGGGGGAGTCCTTGCAGAGTAGGTGCCAAGGGCCAGGGAGCATCTGTCCCGTCGTGCCCCTGTTCCCATCTGGGTCACCGTCCTAGCCTGCCTGCGCCTGGCATCACCGTTGCACAGTTCTCAGTCCGGACCTGACATGGGGGTGGGGAAGCTGTCTTCCAGGGGACTCTCTCCAGACCCTTGGTCCCCCTTTACCCAGGAAGGGGCAGGGAATTACATCAGCTAGCTTCCTCATCCTCAGCCTGTCCTCCAGTGTGGGATGGGGTTTGTTACCTGCAGCCCAAAGCCGAGAGAAGGCTGGGGATCTTCGCCCCAGGCTCTGCCACAGCCTGGGCACAGCCCAGCTCCCCCACCCTCCTGCCCCCAGCCTTTTGGAACCTACTTTCTGGAACCCTCTCTATGTGCCCTGACTCATTCATTCATCCACTTATCTCCTGACAGGCTCTGAGGTGTGTGTGGGACACAGGTAAGTGGGATAGAGACTGTGTGTGACCAGTGAAGAGGGCGGGAGGCAGGTGGGGAGGCAAGCCCGGGGCTGGCCAGGGGCAGCGACCAATGATGCCAGTTTTCAGGAAAGCTAATTAAGGCTGGAGAGATTAGGAGGCTTGCAAAGTCACAGATTCCGGAGCAATGCCAACCCTGCAGGTCCTAGGGTGTCAACTGCTTCCCCCCCAGGCCCCACCCCCATGGACCCTGTGACCAGCACAAGGCCTTCCCCCGCAGCCCCTCCTGCTGCCCTTGGGCAGGAGCCCGGGGCTTCTTCCTTCAGATTAGTTCTCCAGCCCCACCCCTGGTGCCCTGAGCCAGAAGTCTTGGCAGCCCTCTCCTCTCCCCACATCCCTAGAAATCAGACCAAGACACTTCCCTGCTTAGAACCCAATCAGGGCCCCCTTGGCCCAAGGACAAGGTCCAAACTCCACAGTGTGGCTCCCGAGGGCCTGAGATCCAGCCCCACCCTGGCTGCCCTCGCTGGGCTCTCAATGACGTGCCTTCCAAATAGAAATTTCTGGAACACACAGTGGGCTTCTTGCCCCCAGCACTTTGCACATGCTGTTCCCACTTTTCTGTGTCTGGCTAACTCTGATCCCCAACAGGCCTTGCTCCCAGCCTCCATGAAAGGCCCAGAGTCCTCATGCGTGACACTCATCAGCAGTGCCTGGGTCAGGCTGGTCTAGCCCAGAGGAGACACTCAGTAAGACAAAGGGAAAGCTCCAAGGCCACCTCTTCCCGGGAATGTGCACAAGCCCCCAACCCACACAGGAACCCCATGAGGTCTCCAGCCCTCCTTTCTCAGGAAGCATAGGCAAGGGGCCAAGACCGTGGGGATGCAAAATTACAGCCTGACAGAAACAGAATGATTCCATGGAAGCTCAGGGCTCGGCTCTCCCTTAGCCAAGGACAGGCTGGGCCCAGCATACTCCCTACAGGAAACAGAGCTTACTCTGCGCTCCTATGGCAAGAGCTGAGCAGCCTGAGCTAACCACTCCCTAACCAACCCTGGCTCTCCAGTGCTTTCTCAGCTCCTGGGGCATCTGTGTTCTGCACAGGCTGCCTGCCGCCCAAGGGAGGGGCTGCTACCACCTGTTTACAGGTGAGGATGCTGGACAGCCCAAGTGACACTGAACCTCACACCAGCCTCTCCTTGCAACCAGCAGGTCAGAGGAGGGACCATCCAGGAGGAGCCACAAGTCCAATCTCCGCTGGCTACGGAGGTCGCCTGAGCTTGCTCTGAGAACCGGTGGTTGCTTCCAGGTCCCAGAGGTGGACACAGACCTACTGGGCACGCGCTCGGCTATGCACTGTGACAATACCTGCTACAGTCACACTGGAACTGCCTGGACCCCTGCCGCCACAAGTGCAGCACACAAACCAGGAGGAGGTTTTTAGTGGAAGACCTCTCACAACATACCATCATAAGAAGCAAGGCACAGAGCCACACAGGTGAGGGGAGGCAGTCATTTAGCAGTCTGCCTGCTGGGATGTGAACCATCCAGGAGGATGGTCCAGGGGCAAGATGGGCTGCCTAGGGCTCTGCTGTACTCTGGTAAGGCAAGCCTCAGGGGCACCTGCCCACGGGCTCAAGACAGCCCCATCTTGGCTGGGCCCCGCTGCACCTTCCTCCCTTGTAATATAGGGGGCTGTTGACAACAGGGGGATGGAGACTGGAATCAAGGCAGAAGGTGAGCCCCAGCCGACCCCGGCATAGGTTTGCAGGGGGGCGCCCTGCCTTTGCCACGGTCATCGTCCTCATTGCTCTATGGCTCATGAGGGTTGGGAAGGCTTGTGTGACCCTAGAGAACTGTCCTCCAGCCCTGGCCCACCAGGTGGTGTTCCTGGCCCATCCAGTGGTGTTTCTGGCCCTGCACTTCCTGGTTTCAGGCCTCAGGAGGTAAACAAGTCTCCTGGGCCACAGGGCCACAGGGCCACAGGGCTGCCCTCGCCCCCTGGTGGCCTGATATCCCATGGCCACACCACCCTGGCCTGCTTGACCAGTGGTGTCCACAGCCAGGACCAAAGGCAGCAGAGGCTGACAAGGAAGGGCAGGCCTGTCTTGGTGGCCACCCCTACCTGTACACTAGGGATCTGTAGCCAGAAGTGCCACCCAGGCCTAAGTCCTTCTTGTTTAGGGCTGGCACCAGCAGTGGGGGGATGGGGTAGCATCCCCATAGGTACAAAGTCCAGGCCACTAGAGGGACTTGGAACCCTGCCCTTCTGCCCAGTTCTACACCCCTCCCAGTCCCTCAGCNCATAAGCCTTACCCTGGTAGGAAGACCTGGCTGAGCTATGCCCCTCCCCACTCCTCCCATAAGGGCAGGGAGGGGCCTTCACTCCACTGAGGATACTGAGGCTCCGGAAGCCCCAGGTGGGCACTTGGCAGCCACACCACCCCCAGGCCCCATGCCAGCCTGCCCCTGCCTGACCTGGCATGCCGGAGGGCCCCTAGGCAGTGGGCGCAGGATACTCACCCGGGATGTGCAGATCACCTCTCGAAGGTTAATGTTCATCCAGTTATCACAGCTCACCAGGTGCCCATTGTATGTCTCCCCATTTTTGAGTTCCACCAACTGCAAGAGAAATGGCCCCAAGTCAGCCCTGGGCCCCAAGGGAAGGGCAGCCCTACCCCTAAGAGCTGGGTGACTACCACCTGGGCCTCATTCAGACATGGGACATTGAGGGAACCAGTGGCCACAGCACACGGTGCCTAGTACTGTCCCCTCCCTCCTCCACTGCCCCCATTGGGCTCCCTGCTCATCGAGGAGCCTGCTTCCTCCTCTCTCTCTGCCTGCCTCTCTGCCTACTTGTAATCTCTCTCTGTCAAATAAATAAATAAAATCTTAAAAATTTTTTTTAAATTAAAAAAAAAGGAACTTCAAAAGAAAAAAGGTTGAGCTGTGTGGCATGTGAAATATTATGTCTGAATAAAAAAGAGAAAAAGACGAACAGAACACACTGATACTGGGCGCCTGGGTGGCTCAGTGGGTTAAAGCCGCTGCCTTCGGCTCAGGTCATGATCCCAGGGTCCTGGGATCGAGGCCCACATCGGGCTCTCTGCTCGGCAGGGAGCCTGCTTCCTCCTCTCTCCTCTCTCTCTGCCTGCCTCTCTGCCTACTTGTGATCTCTCTCTCTGTGTCAAATGAATAAATAAAAAAAAAAAGAACACACTGATACTGTATCCTTAAGGGCAAAAATCATCTAGGGAATAATGCATGTTATGTGAGCCCATCTGTGTTTTAAGAAAATCACATTCGTGTTTCTTTTTTTTTTTTTAATTTTATTTATTTATTTTGACAGAGAGAGAGAGATCACAAGTAGGCAGAGAGGCAGGCAGAGAGAGAGGAGGAAGCAGGCTCCCCGCCCAGCAGGGAGCCCGATGCGGTACTCGATCCCAGGACCCTGAGATCATGACCTGAGCCGAAGGCAGAGGCTTTAACCCACTGAGCCACTCAGGCGCCCTCGTATTTCTTCTTTTTTTTTTTTTTAGATTTTATTTATTTATTTGACAGAGAGAGAAAGAGAGAGCATAAGCAGGGGGAGAGGGAGAGGGAGAAGCAGACCCTCCACTGAGCAAGGAGCCTGATATGGGACTCAATCCCAGGATCATGACCTGAGCTGAAGGCAGACACTTAACCAACTGAGCCACCCAGGCGCCCCCTCATATTCATGTTTCTACACATATGTTAAGCCTGGATGTGCAAGGCGCCTGGCTGGCTCAGTCAGTGGAGCGTGCAACATCTCGGCTCTATGAGTTTAAGCCCCATGTTGGGCATGGAGCTTACTTTAAAAAAAAAAAAAAAAGCCTGAAAGAACATATATCAAAGATATGGTTAATTTGCTGGCAAGAGTAATGAAGAGTTTCTAGTTTCTACGTACCTCTAGTGTCTGACATTTTTAATAAGCACGTATCACTTTTATAAGCAGCAGGAACTAAGAGCAGGTCCTGACACGCGTAGGAGGGAGAAGAGGACAAGCTGCTGTCTTGTGGGCAGGCAGGAAGCAGGTTTGGCTGGAGGCACCTCACCCTTTGCCCAGTGTTCCTGTCCCTATGCCCTGTGTCCCTGTCCTTATTCTGAGTCTGGTCCCTGCTGAAACTCGCTGCCCTCAACAGGCATGTACTCACCATGGGATGATTCTGAGCTGTCTTCAGCAGCGACAAGGGAAGCTATAAGGGAAACAAAGGCCCGTAACTTGTCTGATCAGCACCGAGGGGCCCCAGCCCCCTGGCAGGGCTGGCACTCCAATCTCACAAATCTGCCAGCTCATCACCGCGCTGGGGTGCAGGAGCACACGGCTCTGACCCCCGAAAGAAAATGCACGCTCCTCTGTCCAACCCCAGGACACACTTGCCTCCCAATTTAGGACATAAAGCCTGGGACAGGCCCAGTCTCAGAGGCAGCCATCATCTGGTCTTGGTGCGGCCCATTCCAGGCATTTCTTTATAACTCATGTTGCCTATATTCACACCCTTGACAGGAGGGGGTCTAGCCTTCCATGCTGATCATTAGTGCCACAGCACACAGGTCCTTCTGCCTTTTTTGCTCAACCGACGTCTCTGAGCTGCATCCACATTAACACGTGTAGCTCTTTCAGAGGGCCTGGGTGGCTCAGTCGGTTAAGCATCTGACTTCAGCTCAGGTGGTATCTCGGGATCCAGGGATCAAGCCCCGTGTCGGGCTCTGCTCAGTGGGGAGTCTGCTTCTCCCTCTCCCCTTGCCCCCCCCAACATGCATGGGCCCTCCCTCGCTTTCTCTCCTAAAAATAAATAAATGAAATCTTTTTTAAGAAAATAGATGCAGCTCTTTCATTTTCATCCTCGTATACAGTTACTGTAACACCTACTTTACAGATGGGGATACCAAGGCTCAAAAGGCTGAGGAACTCGCCTGGCACTATCGAGTTAGTAAGAGATAAGAGTCTAGCTTGACCCCATTGGCTGGAAGCCCGCTCATGCGGAGCCCAAGCCTTGGTGCCGACTGGACCGAGTGATTCTGCCAGGCAGCGGGGTGTCAACCTTGACCTACGGTGGCTACGTATGCACTGAGTTTTCAGAGAGAAAATTCATCAGGTGAGGGGAAAAAACATTCCAGAAAGAAAAAATCTGTCATTATTACAAGTGATGGCATATAAAAGATGCAATTTTTTAAAACTCACCCACATAAAGTCAGCTTTCAAGATATTAAAAATCAGCTCTTTTCATTTTTGGGAACACAAATCACAACCCATGCAACATTGGGGACTCTCAGTCTCCAGGAGGGTGACATGGGTGGCAGTGCTTGGGTCTAGGATCCAATGACAGCCCATCCAGCAAGGCCAAATGAAGGTTCTGGTCTGAGGATCCCACAGATGAGACACTCACTGCCTCAGTGAGGACAGGAGCTTCACTGAGCCTTGCCCTGGCTTTGGAATTCTCAGCCAGCCTTCCCCCAGAAGCTCGGGGCAGGAGAGTCTCAGCCTGCCCTCATACTCCCAATGCAGGGCGGCTGCTTCTCTTGGGGGGGGGGGGGCGGGACTGGAGGCCAGAAGTGGCCCTCAACCCCCACAGGACAGCTCCCATGAAAAGGCCTGAGGGGGATTCCCACATCCCACAGCCTTTCCTGAGAAAAGCCGCCTAGGGGAGATCCAGTGGCTACAGGAAGCCAGGCCCAAGCCCACTTCCTGCACTGGCTTCCTGGTAAAAAGGAAGAAGGGGCCACGTCGAGAAGGGGTGGTTGCTCAGAGGAGGACCGGCAAGCAGGCTGGGGCCCTGACCTAGCCAACCTGCGGCTCTGGCCCTCTCATTTGGAGTTCATCTGTGCGATGGTACCCCGGGTGCAGAGAGCCATGGAAAACCAGGAGGTTCCGACTCACACACCGGGGCCATGAGCCTCAGTCGCCTTTTACTGTGCCGAAGCCTCAAGCTTTCCTGAGCAAGCCTGGCTGTCAGATCTGGACCAATTCTTGTGTCCAAGACAGGAATGTGGACCAGGGCCAGGACATACTCGGGTCTTCCTCCCAGATCACCTGAGAAGGGACAGGGCAAGATTGGGCCTGGAAGGTGACACCAAAGATGGATTCAGCACTGAGAGGCAGAGAGGTACAGCCAAGGCCCCTCTAGGCAAGGGACCAGTGGCCAGAGCGGGAGGGACCTTCCCAGGGACACCACGGCAAGATCCTGAGAAAGCCCTCGAAAGCTGAAGCCTACCGGCAGGGGCCCCACACAAATCCTTTCATGGTGCGTGCAGCTTCTGTGCCCATGCTGGCCTCCCCTTTGTCCCAGCCACTGGCACACAGCCCTGGAGAACCCACAGCTTCCTTGATTGTCACTGGCAGCACCCTATGCAAAACACAGCTGAGAGAACGTCTAAGCCACAGAAGTGACCAATACCTGCTCCCAACACTCCCCCAACTGCGTCACAAGGCCAAGCCGGCTCCGGGAAATAGCCCCTTCTGTTTCTGACTAGCCACACCCAATCCTGCTGTCTGACCTTTGTTCCTGCAGTTCCCTCCGCCTGGGCGGTCCTTCCCCAGGCTGGTGGCTGCTCGCATGTCACCTCTTACCTTTCTTGGCCAGGCCCTCATAATACCTCATCTAGGGACTGAGATTTCCAACGGGGTCACCCCCTGCTGCTTCCATTATAGGACACAGCCAGTCTCTAATTACCTTGTTTATTATGTCTCCCCGGCCAGACTGGAAAACTCAGAGGGTGTGGACTCTGTCCTGTGCCGAGCTCGGGGCCAGGCACTCGAGAGGGACTCACTAAATATTTACTGAACAAATACACAAGAAAATGTACACACCGTCCAGGGAGGCACATGGCGTGGGTGGGATACCAGTCCCAACCCACAGATAAGAAAAGGAGCAGCTCAGGGATGCCTAGGTGGCTCAGTTGGCTGAGCATCTGCTGTTGGCCCATGATCCCAGGGTCTTAGGATCCAGTTCCGAGTAGGGTTCCTTGCTCAGTGGGGAGCCTGCTTCTCCCTCTCCCTGTGCCTGCCGCTCCCCCTCTTGTGTGTGCGCTCTCTCTGTCAAATAAAATAAAATAAAAAAGGAGAGGCTCAGATGGGGAGAGGTGGTATTGAGAGGCACAGTCCTCCAAGCAACCTGGAGCAACGTCCATATCCTGCCATTTTCCAGATGTCATCCCCAAACTGCTGGAGACAGAGGAGAGAGGAAGGGGAAGATCCCCAAGAACTTAAAAAACTTGGTGGGGAAAAATTCTTGAAGTTGCCGAGATGAGACTGGCTAGAACACTGTTCAGAAGACAGGGCTATCTGGGGTTGGGAAAATCAAAAGCTTCAGGAAAGAGCATCCTTTTCTCCGGACTTTTTCAGAATGTCTGGGGTCTTCTGGCTGTCAGATCTAGACCAATCTAAGACTACTAGACCAGGTGACTTCCTCCGGCTCCCAATTCAAGAAGCTATTAGGGAGACCCATCTCCTCTCCACATACACTCTAAGACCCCTATTCCCAACCCCATCATGACCTTGGGGAACTGGGAATGTATCATGCCTTGTCCCTTCCCGGGCATTCTTCAGGCTGACAAAGAGTCTGTTCTTCGCACAAGCACTGTTCTACGTTCCAGGAATCTATCAGGGATAAAATAAAAGAGCCTGTCTCCAGGGAGCAAGAAGCTTCCAGTTCCGCCCATCCCCTCAGGCCAACTCTGCCCTCCAGCAGAGAGGAACCCACTCCCTCTCTCATTTCCTGCGCCAGTCAGCAGTATTTAGCACAAACCCCCACTAACCTTCAACTCTGAAAAATACAGTGACCTTCAGAGTGACCCTGGAGCTGATGGACCGGGCACTCTCCTAGGAGGCCTGGCTCTGAATTTGTGTGGTCCTGTTTCCCTGTCTATACACTTTTTTTTAAGTAAGCTCCAGGCCCAACATGGGGCTTGAACTCACTACCCTGAGATTAAGAGTTGCTGGCTCTACCAACGGGAGTCAGCCCAACACACCTCCCTGTCTAAACATTGAAAGCAAGGGCAGGGCGCCTGGGTGGCTCAGTGGGTTAAAGCCTCTGCTTTCGGCTCAGGTCATGATCTCAGCGTCCTGGGATCGAGGCCCGCATCGGGCTCTCTGCTCGGCAGGGAGCCTGCTTCCTCCTCTCCTTGTCTTTCTGCCTGCCCCTCTGCCTACTTGTAATCTCTCNTTTAAAAAAAAAAAAAAAAAAAAAAAAGCAAGGGCAGTCTCTGACCTAAATCTAGAACTTTCAGGATCTGAGAGCAGCATGGTCCTGGAAAGGCTTCCTGTCAGGGCCTCAATTTCTCCTTCAGTGAACTGGAACAATGCAGTTAGTCCACTCCTGGCTCAAAATGCTCCCCCTTTACCAGAAACGACATCCAGTATGACCCAGGGAGAAGACAAACCCCCCTCTCTGGGTCTGCTTTTTCAGCCTCAAAACGAGAGGCACACAAGACTGCGCTAACATTCTAAAGAGCCTTGCAAGTCATGAAATTCTCAAACTGGTTTAATCTGAGAACTCAGATCGGCCCCCTGTCGCTCCACCTTTCCAATATATGAACTTAGACCGGGTGGGATGGACTCGAAGCCACTCTCCTACCCGAACTTACTCTGCGGCATTCACCGGACCCTTTGGCAGGTCCCCTCTCTCAGGCCTCAGTTTCCCCATCTGCACAGTGGAAAGACTGCAGCTAGGCTGACACATGATTACACTTTCGTCCAATTCTAAGTCCTCCGAGACTGACAGGCTGGATGCTCTGGGAGACCTCCCGGCCCTCTCCGGCCTCAGTGTCCCCGTCTCGGGCCAGGGGGCAGAACCGAGGCCCTGACTGCATGCTAGCTCCGCGTTGCCCCTGCCTCAGCGCCCGCCGCGAGGGCCCCCGGCGGCCGCGTTCCCCGCCTCCCGGAGAGACCTCGCCGCCGCCCGGCCCTCACCATGTTGTCGGCGGGGAGCGGGCTCGCCGACCACTTCCACCGCCGCCGCTCACGCGCCCGCCGGTAGCCGCCCTGCCGCGCGCCACTAGGCTGAAATGAAGTGGCAGCGACACGAGCCAGTCAGCGCAGGGCTCGCGGGAAGAGCAACCAATCCACGCGGAGTGGGGAGGGATCGACTAGACACGACGGGCAAGATTGGCGGCGTTCTCGCTGGAGGGACAAGAGAAAGGGCCGTAAAGTGTCGACGTGAATGCTGAAAAGCGGGGGCGGGGCCAGTGGCCCAGCTCTAGAGGCCTTGTGGGTAAAGACGCATGCGCAGGTGAAACTCTCGCAGATCTCTTGGGCTCCACGCTGTGGGCAAAGCCGGATATTGCTACCATTTGCAAAGGAAGAAATTGAGGCTCCGTGGTTATTGCGTTGGGTCTAATGCCTCTCTTAGGGCTCCTACATTTCTGATTTTCATTATTGTAGTTGATCCTTATCCCGGGCACGCCTTTTGGTAGGTTAGAGTCCCGACTGTGCCCCTCTGAGCCTGTTTTCCCTCTGTAAAATTGGTTTGATGATAGTGTCATTAAAGGATGTAGTGAAGATGAAAATGAGTTGAGGATGAAATGAGTTAAGCCAGGTAAAATCTCTTAGAATAGCGTCTAGCACAAACGGAGGACTTAGTACCCAGGTGTGTGATAAATAGTTATTGAGCACCTGCCAAGTGCCTGTTCCTGGAAACAGAGTGAAAAAACCGGACAAAACTGGCCCTCCTGGGATTTAGGAGTCCGATGGGGAGACAGATGGTAAGCAAAATAAATAGGCAAATGTATTAGTTTCCCTGGGCTGCCATAACAAATTACCACAAACTGGGTGGCTTAAAACAATGGAACTTGAAGTCTGAAATCAAGGTGTCAGCAGGGGTGGTTCCTTCTGAAGCTTCTGCGGGACAATTTGTCCCGTATGTCTCTCCTAGCTTCTGGTGGCTGTCAGCAATCCTCACAATTCCTTGGCTACCAGAAACAGCTATCTCTGCCACTGTCTTCACATGGCTTTCCTTGTGTGTTTCCCTATCTCAAGTCTTTCCTTTTCTTATAAGGACATTCTCTTAATGTCCACCCTAAATCTGGAATAAAATCATCTTGAGATCCTTAATTACATTTGCAAAGACTTTATTTCAAAAAAGGTCCTATTCACAGGTATGGAGGTTAGAGCTTACCTATGTTATGTTAGAACATACCTACTCAACCCACTATATCAAGTAATTACCAGTTGGATGACCATCAAGGGCTCCTTCTTCTGCCTTGAGCTTCAAGCCCATAAATAAGCAATAAGTGCCCTCCCCTAGTGACTATCCTTCTCCAGGTTTCCTGAGTGTCAGCATTGGCTTAAGAGCCTTTAAGTGCACGGGAGAGAGAGCACAAACGGGAGACAGAGAAGCAGGCTCTCCACTGAGCAGGGAGCCGGATGTGAGGCTCAATCCCAGGGTCCTAGGGTCCTGACCTGACCCAAAGGCAGATGCTTAACTGACTGTGCCACCTGGGTGCCCAGAGAGCCTTCCCTACCAAGACCAGGGCCAAGTTCTTCCAGCTGAAAAAACCCTGTGCTCCTTGGAGCTGGTTTGGGGAGGTCTCGATGCTCACTTTCTCAATAAGAGATTACCCTGCATCAGGCGTCAGAGACCCGGGCAGAAGAAGATGGGAACCCACAGGCCACAGCTACCTCCCACCAGAAAGGTTTTAGGCACTAAAATTTTCCCTCCAGGACCTAGCGAAGAGAGGGCGGTCTGGGTGCTCAGCTCTGCTATAAATGAGCTGAGTGACTCAGGCATGTTTCTCCCTTTCCTCCTCCTTAAAAACAGGAAGAATCATCTCTACCAACCGTGGTTACTGTGTAGATTGATCAAATGTGGAACCCACATAAAGTGTCAACCACCTGGTAGGCCTGAACTGGCAGTTGTCCTTCATACCTTAGTTTGGGGTCCTCCTGCCCCCAGAAACCAACCCTGAGATGAAGATTCAAGGGCACAGAGTATTCAGAGGGTGACCCCAAGAAGACCCCACTGGAGGTGGAGACCTGAGAAAGGGAGGGAATTATCCCTGCAGGAGGCACCAATAAGTAGGCAACACAGTAGGCAACTGGAGACCTGTCCAACAGGAGACCTCATGGAGACAGCATAAGAGCTGGTCAAGGCATCTGGGTATCTATTCAAGTTCCATCTATCATTGGCTTAGGGTTGCTGGTGAGATCTGGGATGTGTGCAGGACACTGGGAGGTGGCTGAATAGTGATATGCCAACAGGGTTAGAAGGATTGGAGGGACCAGCGAAGCCTTGTTTGCCAATGGTAAAGGCTGTTTAATTTATAACTAACAGAAACTGGGGTACAGTGAACTGTCTCAGCATCAACATGGTAGTGGAAGTAGGAAGACAATCGTGCTGGTACTCCTTTCTGACTTTTCTTGACTTCTCTACGTGCAGTCTTTCTCCTTTTGCCCAGTTAGCAAACTCCTATTCATCCTTGAAAACTCTGCTTGGGTGACCCCGTGTGGCAGACTGCAGTCACTGCAGTTTTTGTCAGCCCTTTCAACATAGAGGTGGCCAATCAGAGTTCTTCATCCCTCTGGCCATAGTGATTGGTTAAAGGAGGAGCATGTGACCAACCAAGGCCAGTTAGGTCTCCCTTGGGAGGGGTACTGAGGCGGCAGCAGAACGCTTTCCCAGTCGCTTGGGTGGCTCAGTCAGTTAAGGGTCTGCCTTTGACTCTAGTAATAATCCCAGGCTTTTGGGATGGACCCCCGCCTCAGGCTATCCGCTCAGTGGAGTCTGCTTCTCCCTCTTCCTCTGCCTGCTGCTCTGCTTACTTGTGCTCTCTCTCTCTGTCAAATAAATAAATAAAATCTTATTTTTTTTTAAAAAAAAGAGCGCTTTCTGAGGAGGTTGTTGGAAGTGAGAGAGTGAAAGCCTACGATTGACTTTCTGGATGAAGCTTTCTGCAGGATGAATCCAGGGTACATTACAGCTACTATGTGGAAAAGGAGGCAGGGTGTGAACCCCTGGATCCAGCTATACCTGAAGCTGTAAGGTGTGCCTTTCCACTTATATGAGCCCAAGAAGTTGTCCTTTATTGCTTAATTCTCTTGGAGTTTGGAGTCTGTCCCTGGCAATTGGCATAATGTCCACTAATGCGTAGCTGCTCTGAGAAAGCTTCAATGACTGCCCCCCAAATCTAATCATTCCTGCTCTTATACTTTGAACCTTAGTAGCTTGCACTGATTTTCATCACTCCTGGTTTGTGCCACATTGTCATTGCTTGCTTGTACATTTAAGCCTTCTCAACTCTGGCTTGTAGCAACAAAAATATGAGAGTTTGCATGGGCCAGTTTGTGGCTGTCAGCCCAGTTCCTTCCACCCTCCCTCATCATGGACATACGACCCAGGCTCAGCCAGTTAGAGAACTTCCCTGAAAGTTCTGAAACTGCAGAGCTGGAGTAATGTGAGTCAGGTACAGACACGACTCTCTCTTCAGGATCTTGGCCCCGTTTAATCCTGGATCCAGCTGTACCTGATGCATCATAAATCCATATTTTTCCTTATCCCTTGAACCAGTAATGCTATATTTTTTTCAGTCCACTTTAAATTGTATTTCTGATGGCAGAAGCCTCAAGAGTGCAGGTCAATGTACCTATCAAATTAACAAAAACACCTTGCCCTCCACTAAAAAAGCGGGTGTGTGTGTGTGTGTGTAAGACCCAGTGCTGTCAAGATTGTGGTGAAACTGGTGGACATATTATGTTTCTTTTTAAGTAGGGAAAACATTGGCATGATCTGCCAATTATGTTTCAAATCCATAAAAGTGTCATGCCCTTCAACTCAGTAAGCCATTTCTGAAATTTTATACTAAGGAGGTCTTGCAAATGAAGGGAAACACTCTATGCCAAGGTCTTGCAGCAATGTTGCCAATTGTAAAAGAACAGAAAGAACAGCAGTGGACTTGTTGAGTAAGTTATGGTTCACCCACTAGATTGCCAATGGTAAAGGCTGTTTAGGCAGAATATTTTCCATTCATTAAAAATTATATGTAACCTCACCACCATCACCAAGGGTGGGCTGGGCTCAGTGACTCACTTTCAAAGAATAGAGTAGGGAAAGGGGGAAATAGTGACTTGATAGTGAAAACCTGTGACAGTTACCACACGCAGTGGACTGAATGGCCAGTCCCTAAAGACGTCCAAGTCCTAGCTCCAGAACCTGTGAATGGGACCTTATTTGGAAAAAGAGTCTTTTCAGATTTAAGTTAAGGATACTGCAATGAGATTGTCTGGGGTTTAGGCTGGAAATAACACTAAATGACTGATGTCCTTTTTTTTTTTAAGATTTTATTTATTTATTTGACAGAGAAAGAGAGACAGAGAGATCACAAGTAGGCAGAGAGGCAGGCATAGAGGGGGGGGGGAAGCAGGTTCCCCGTTGAGCAGAGAGCCTGATGTGGGACTCAATCCCAGGACCATGAGATCATGTCCTGAGCCAAAGGCAGAGGCTTAACCCACTGAGCCACCCAGGTGCCCCGACTGATGTCCTTCTAAGAGAAAAAGCAGAGGGAGATTTGAGACACAGAGAAAACAGAGACAAGAGGTTTGAGTCATGCAAACGTAAGCTAAGGAACCCACAGAACCTGGAAGATATAAAGAAGGTTCTTTCCTTGGAGCCTCCAGAGGGAATGTGGCCCTGATGACACCTTGATGTTGTACTTCTGGCCTCCTGAGATAATAAATTTGCATTGTCTTAAGCCACCAAGTCTGTGGTCATTTGTTACAGAAGCCACAGGAAACTCATACACTACCTGCACCAAGTGATCCAGATTACGCCACTGTGATAAATTGGGGGGATGTCAGGAAACCCTGATATGATGAGCTAAAAGGGGCATCTCGCCTCTGTGGTCTTCCCCAAGCCCCCAGAGCCCCTTTCTAATCACAAGAACATCAAACAGACCCAGATCGGGGGGGCACCCCACAGGACCCTCCTCAAGACTGCTAAGGTCATGGAGTGCCTGGGTGGCTCAGTCGGTTAAACATCTGACTCTTGATCTCAGCTCAGGCTTGATTTCAGGGTTGTGAGTTCAAGCCTCCAAGCCCAGCATGGAGCCTAGTTTTAAAAAAAAGTGTGTGGGGGGTGCCTGGGTGGCTCAGTCGGTTAAACATCTGTCTTCGGCTCAGGTCATTATCTCAGGGTCCCGGGTTGGAGCCCGGTGCTGGGCTCCCTGCTCTGTGGGGAGTCTCCTCCCTCTCCCCCTGTTTGGGAGCTCTCTCTCTCTCTCTCTCTCTCTCTCTCTCTCTCTCTCTCTCTCTCTCAAATAAATAAAATCTTTAAAAAAAAGAAAAAGAAAAGACTGCTAAGGTTATGAACAGAAGGAAAGACACACATCCCATTCTATTAAAAAAAGGGGGGGTGACTGGGTGGCTCAGTGGGTTGAGCCTCTGCCTTCAGCTCGGGTCATGGTCTCAGGGTCCTGGGATTGAGGCCCGCATCGGGCTCCCTGCTCAGCGGGGAGCCTGCTTCCTCCTCTCTCTCTCTGCCTGCCTCTCTGCCTCCTTGTGATCTCTCTCCCTCTGTGAAATAAATAAATAAAATCTTAAAAAAAAAAAAGATGTTCTATTCTGTATGACCACACTGTTATCCATGCTAATACTCTTATTTTAGACTTTACCTTCCCTCCTAGTACTCTCTGGGTGGCCCTCTCCACCTGCACTCTGTAATCCCCATTTTACTTATTAGTAAACTGAGGCTTGGAATGGGAAAGTAACTCATCTGAGGGCATCCATTTGAACTCAAGCCAACTGGCTCTAACCACCACACTTGCTGTCTTCCATTCTCTCCCTAAGAAAATTGCATAAATATTTTATTTATTTATTTATTGTTTTATTTATTTATTTGACAGAGAGAGAGAGAGACATCAAAAGAGAGAATACAAACAGGGGGAGTGGGAGAGGGAGAAGCAGGCTTCCCGCTGAGCAGGGAGCCCAATGAGGGGCTGGATCCTGACCTGAGCAGAAGGCAGAAGCTTAAGGACCGAGCCACCCAGGGGCCCCTTCTGTTTATTTTTTCAAAGATTTTATTTATTTATTCCAGTGAGAGCAAGAGAGAGCATGAGTGGGGGGAGAGGGAGAGGTGATCAGCGGAGCTAAAGGCCACGTTTAACTGACTGAGCCGCCCAGGCACCCGTTGCATAAACATTTTAAAAGAAACAATTATTTACGAATGAAATTTTTTTTTTCTTCCAGCGACTCTTGGAAATTAGGTGTGGTTCTTGAGTCAGTTACATTGTACCAATGTCAATTTCTGGTTTGACAATAGTTTAGTAAGATAGACCATTTCACTGGGGGAAGCAGAGTTAAGGGTTCATGGAAATGCTATTTTCCAACTTTTATTAGTCTTATTAAGCTATTTCAAAATAAGTTATAAAAGTTAAGTGACCAAAAGAATTGAAAGCAGGGTCTCGAAGACACATTTGTACAACCATATTCATAGCAGCTCTATTCATAGTGGCCAAAAGAGGGAAGCCACCCAAGCATCCAAGAGTAGATGAGAGGATAAACTAAATGTGGTATATTCATACAATGGTTTATTATCAGCCTTAAACAGGAAGGAAATTCTGACCCATGCCACAATGTGGATGAAACTTAAGGACCCGGTGCTAACTGAAATAAGCCAGTCACAAAAAGACAAAGACTATATGATTCTACTTATATGAGGTCCCTAAGGTAGTCATATTCATAGAGAGAGAAAGTAGAATGGTGAGTGCCGGGGCTAGGGGAGAGGGAAGGGGGAATTAGAGATTAACGGGCACAGAGTTTTCATTTTGCAAGATGAAAAGAGTTCTGAAGATTAGTTGCATGACAATGTGAGTGTACTTTTAACACTACTGAACCGTACACTTAAAAATGACAAATTTTGGGCGCCTGGGTGGCTCAGTGGGTTAATGCCTCTGCCTTCAGCTCAGGTCAAGGTCTCAGGGTCCTGGGATCGAGGCTGCATCGGGCTGTCTGCTCAGCAGGGAGCCTGCTTCTTCCTCTCGCTGCCTGCCTCTCTGCCTGCTTGTAATCTCTCTCTCTCTCTACCAAATAAGTAAATAAAATCTTTAAAAAAATGACAAATTTTATATTATGTGTATTTTACCACAATTAAAGAAAAAACACCAGGGCACCTGGGAGGCTCAGTCAGTTAAGCATCTGACTCTTGATTTTGGCTCAGGTCATGATCTCAGGGTTGTGAGATCGAGCCTGGCATCAGGGTCTGCGCTGGGCATGGAGCCTGCTTAAGCTTCTCTCTCTCCCTTTGCCCCTGTTAAGGAACGTGGACTGGATCCTGGCCAAAAAAACCCAAGCGGCACCTGGAGACCTTGGAGGGTCGGAGATTTATTTCACATTAGTGGGCCCAGAAGAGAGTAATTTCTCAAGGTCTGAGTCCCGAACACAAACAAAAGGGGTACCTCTTACACACTTGTACTTCCGTATCTGTGCCCCTCTTGCAGCTGGCAGGGCTCGGGGAAAGCCTGGAATGGCCTTGGGGCCAGGACTGGGATTCTCCTATTGGATTGGTTAGCCATCTCAGAACACAGATTTTCCTTATCATCCCCACTCCCCCCGAAAAACAACAAGATCACCAAAAGTCTAGTGGCATTTTTAAAAAGATTTTATATATTTACTAGACAGAGAGAGTGAGAGAGCACAAGCGAGGGGAGCAGCAGAGGGAGAGGGAGAAGCAGGCTCCAAGCTGAGCAAGGAGCCCGATGCAGGGCTCGATCCCAGGACCCTGAGATCATGACCTCAGCCGAAGGCAGATAGATGGTTAACCTACTGAGCTACCCAGGCGTCCCTAATGGCATTTTTTTAATAAAGATTTATTTCTTTATTTGACAGAGAGAGAGATCACAAGTAGGCAGAGAGGCAGGCAGAGAGAGAGGAGGAAGCACGCTCGCTGCTGAGCAGAGACCGTGATGCAGGGCTCAATCCCAGGACCCTGAGATCATGACCTGAGCCGAAGGCAGAGGCTTAACCCACTGAGCCACCCAGGCGCCCCCCCCAATGGCATTTTTTAAAAGCAAAAGTTTCTGTATTGTATTTATTTCTGAGCACAGGTATACCCAACTTTTCAAAAGTTCCCATTATGCCACTTGCTTTTACAAAATACCTACACATTAGTACCTGTTTTCCCTAACTGAAAGAAATCGGAAGGGTCTTTTGCTCTAAGGAAAAGGGTGAAAAGCGAAGATAGCCTTCAGTGCTTGTGCTTCAGCAAGTCCTGACAGAGGCAGCCTGGATCCTTCTTCGAGAACTACACTCAGCATCCCAGCATCAAGCTGCCAGAGCACTCAACTGTGGCTGTGAGTGTCTGTGTTTTATTTTGACTTATTTTGTGCATCTGTTAACAGGATGTGTCCTCAGGTACCAGAAAAGACTTAGAGAGGTTATTTTGGGGGGGGGGACTGGGAATGTTCAAAATGTTTTCCATGTAAATGAATGGCGATTGCTTCTTTTCCATCTCTGCTTACTATAGGTTTCACCGAAATGCTCTACTTTCAGATAGCAGTGGACACCTGTAATCAATGTATGTACCACGTGCAAGAAGCATTGGCAGTGTTCCCCTTCCACCCCCACTGTCACCCCCCCACCCTGGTTCTCTTCCCAAAGGTATTATCAATTTCTTTTTTTCTTTAAGATTTTATTTATTTATTTGACAGAGAGAGAGAGAGAGAGCACAAGTAGGCAGAGCAGCAGGCAGAGAGAGAGGAGGAAGCAGGCTCCCTGCTGAGCAGAGAGCCTGATGCGGGGCTCGATCCCAGGACCCTGAGATCATGACCTGAGCCGAAGGCAGAGGCTTAACCCACTGAGCCGCCCAGGTGCCCCGTATTATCAATTTCTTGCTTTTTCCTTCCTGAGATATTTTCTGCATTAGCAAACACATTGGTATTTGCCTTTCTAACCTTTACATTCGTTTTTCATTCCATAAATGCTTCCACATTGGCTTTCCTGTTTCTTTTTTAATATTTTATTTATTTATTTATTTATTTTTAAAGTAAAACTACACCAAACTTGGGGCTTGAGCTTAGGACCCTGAGATCAAGAGTTGCACACTCTACTAACTGAGCCACAGCCAGGAACCCATCCTCTTCTTTCCCCTCCCCCTCCCCTCCTCTCCCCTCCTCTCCCTTCTTTCTTCCTTTCTCTTTCTTTCTTTCTTTTTTCTTTCTTTTTTCTTTCTTTTTTCTTTCTTTCTTTCTTTCTTTCTTTCTTTCTTTCTTTCTCTCTCTCTCTTTCTTTCTATAAAATTCACATAACATAAAACTTAACACTTAAACAATTTTAAACTGTACAATCCATTGGCATTAAATACATTCACCATGTTGTGCAACCATCACCTCTATCCAGTTCCGGAACATTTTCATCACCTAAAAGCAAACACCATCCCCGTGAACAGTCACTCCCTGCCCTCCTCCCCCAGCCCCTGGCAACCATTAATCTCCTTTCTGTTTCTATGGACTTCCCTGTTCTGGAGGTTTCATATAAGTGGAATCATACACCCTGTGGCCTTTTGTAACTGGCTTCCTTCACTAGGCGTGATGTTTTCAAGGTTCATCCATGCGTGGATCAGAACTCCCTTTTTATAGCTGAGTAATAGTCCATTCCTGGACCAATTTTGTCTCCCCATTCACCCGTTGATGGATGTTTGTTTGTTTGTACTGAATTTTTGACAACTGAATGGTGTTGTCATGAACATTCACGTACGAGTATTTGTTTGAACACCTATTTGCAATTATTTGGGTTTTATGCCTAGGAGTGGAATTGCTGGTCCTCTGGTAACTATGTTGAACTTCTTGAAGAACTGCCAAGCTTTTCCATGTGGTACCAGCCCTTTTTTTTTTGTTTTGTTTTGTTTAAGATTTTATTTATTTATTTGACAGAGAGAGAGAGATCACTAGTAGGCAGAGAGGCAGGCAGAGAGAGAGGGAGAAGCAGGCTCCCTGCTGAGCAGAGAGCCCGATGCAGGACTCGATCCCAGGACCCTGAGATCATGACCTGAGCTGAAGGCAGAGGCTTCACACACTGAGCCACCCAGGCACCTTAACCATCTTGTTTTGTTTGTAAGATTTATTTGCGAAAGAGAGAGAGTGCACACGCGCCTGAGTGGGGACTAGGCAAAGGAAGAGGAAGAGAGAGAATCCTCAAGCAGACTCCCCGCAGAGCACGGAGTTCTAAGTGGGGCTGGATCCTGGGCCCATGAGGTCATGACCTGAGCTGAAATCAAGGGTTGGCCACTTCACCAACTGAGCCACTCAGGTGCCCCCCATCTTTTTTTTTTTTTAAGGTGCACTCTATTTCTCCCTGCCCCTTCATATATCCTGCCTCTGTTGCAAAGCAGATCCTTGAGCACAGACTTTGGAACCACCAGCCAGGATATTTTAGGGGCTGCTTGGCCTCCCTAAGGACAGGCCTATGTACTCCTGCTCCAAATCCCTGTCCCTCCCACATGTGATGCTGGGACAAGTGACTGCCCTGCTCTGGACCTAAGTTTCCATACTTGAAAAATGGGATCAAAACAGTCCTCCCTTGAAGAGTTTTGTGAGACTAAGAAAGAAACCCCCAGTGATGTGCTCAGACAGGGTCCAAGTGTGGTTTGGGCTCCCCGTGTATCTGAGCCTTTTCCCCATCCAGTCTCCGCACTTTCTCCCCATCACCACTGAGTCTGGATGTTATATTATATATGTTCCCTCCCTTATGTATGCTGGGATGAGGGAAAATGATGTGGCTTCCCTCCCTCCACAGCCCTGGCTTCTAGCAACATATGCAGACATTTATTACATGTTGGAGTTATGAAACATGATCCTTGGTGAGATTTTTGTTCTGTTCTCTTCTCCCACTTGGCTTGCGTCTGGCTCCCACAGTTGGTGCAGGCCAGCTTTCAGGTTTTCTGAATTCTACCTGAAGCTGCCAGAGACCAAAATAGCCACTGACTATGTGACCTCTGGTCTGTGCTTGCAAACCAGGGCTCCAGGCCAGTCCAGTGAAGTCTACCCTCAGTATTCCTAGGCCAGGGCCAGAGGCAGATGGCTTTTGAGACGGCACCCTAGTGAATTCAGGGCCAAGGCTGCTTGGAATGAGATGTCAGTGACCCAAGTCCTAGATCTAGACCCGTTTTCTGATGCTGTGGCCAGAAACTCAGCTTTATTTTTCTGGCTGTTTTTGGAGAAATTGTGGTCTCTGATCAACGTTAGTGGGTGACCTACTGTATGCCAGGCACATATTGGGTGCACCGATGTGGCTGTAATGGAGACACGTCCTTGCCCTGGAAGTCCTAATTCCTATGTCAGAAGAAATGGGAAACAAACCAGAAAAGCAGTGTCTATAATGGAGTGTGATCACTGCGACGAAGAGGACAAAACAAGGAAAGAAGATGCACTATTCACAGAGGATGAGGTTAGGGATGAAGATATGGTGAGGGATCTCAGCCAGGTAGGGTAAGTAGAACCTCTAGGAAGAGGTGAAGGTCAGCTGACTTCTGCAGGAAGAGAAGCAGCCAGGTTTACAGAAAACCTGCAGGGCATGCTCCAGGCAGAAGAAACAGGAAGCGCAAAGGCCCTGGGGCGGGACTCCGCTAGGCCCTTTAAGTACTGTTGGGGCTAGAAGAGGACTGAGCGTTGGGGAGATGGAGAGAGGGGAGGCCGAGGTCTGTGGACACACATCAGCCTCCTTTTTTGCAACATAGGAGCCTGCAGAGGACCTTCGGCAACATCTTACTGTGACCCTGGGTTTGCACTGTATTCCGTTCCCCTCTCAACCTCTGGGCCCACACGCATGCCACTTCGCTGACTCCAGGAGGATCTAGTCCAGCGGCCCTGCGAACCATGCTTCAGGTTCTTCCTCCGCAAAACGGAGTGAATAACAGTCCTACAGGGAGGTGGCGGGGAGGGAGCCCGATAATTCCCGGGAGTGGGCAGGCAGTGGGCGCTCAGTGAACACGCGAAATAAAATGACCGGCTCGCCGCAGCGCCTGACTCAAGTGCGTTCAAGCGGCCACATCGTACGAAAAGAACTGTCCCCATCTTGGAGGTGGGGAAACGGAATTTGAGAAAGTGGCCAGTCGAGCGCTCCCGGGGTGCATGTCGGGGTCGGGGGCGCGCACGCTGCGTCTCCGGCCCGGGGGCGCGCACGCCGAGCGGCCCGGCCGGGGGCGGG